>VDFB02047230.1:120650144-121033463 GCA_007258455.2 Sequoia sempervirens
GGGTAGGGGGTGTACAAGGGTTTAGGGTTTAAGGGTCAAGGGTAGAGGGGAGAGAGGGAGAGGGTGTAGGAGGGAGAGACTTGAGAGAGAGAGGGGGGGAGTGGGAGAGAGATAAAGGGTATGGTTTAAGGGTCTAGGGTAGAGGGAAGAGAGTGAGAGTGGTTGGGAGGGAGAGACTTGATAGAGAGAGGGGGAGAGTGGGAGAGAGATAAAGGGTAGAGGGTGTACAAGGGTTTAGGGTTTAAGGGTTAAGGGTAGAGGGAGAGGGGGTAGGAGGGAGTGACTTGAGAGAGAGAGGGGGGATTGGGAGAGAGATAAAGGATAGGGTTTAAAGGTTAAGGGTAGAGGAGAGAGAGGAAGAGTGGGTAGGAGGGAGATACTTTCAAGAGAGAGGGGGGGAGTGGGAGAAAGATAGAGGTTTGGGGGTACAAGGGTTTAGGGTTTATTTTTTATTTGCATTGATTTATGTTCTATATATGTGTACAATAATTTTATAATTAGATAATACTTAATTTTAAAATTTACATAATTTCCCATGGAACAATTTGATGGAACAAATTATATAAGTTTTATATGTGTGTATATAAGATTCTTGAACTTAAGAATTCCATGAAACAAATATAAGTTGTATATAATTGTAATTTAGGAAAAATGATTTTAAAAAACTTCACTATGTTTCAAATAAGGATTGAAAGCATATATATGGGTTTACATGCAACCAAGAAAAGTGAGAGATGATGCTATCAAAGATTCTTGAACTTAATAATTTTCCATGGAACAAATATGTACATATAATTGTAATTT
Source organism: Sequoia sempervirens (assembly GCA_007258455.2). Classification (NCBI taxonomy): domain Eukaryota; kingdom Viridiplantae; phylum Streptophyta; class Pinopsida; order Cupressales; family Cupressaceae; genus Sequoia; species Sequoia sempervirens. The sequence continues at coordinate 120,650,949 of VDFB02047230.1, forward strand.
AGGCAAAATGATTTTAAAAAAATTCACTACATTTCAAATAAGGATTGAAAGCATATATATGGGTTTACATGCAACCAAAAAAAGTGAGAGATGATGCTATCAAAGATTCTTGTACTTAAGAATTTTCCATGGAACAAATATGTACATATAATTGTAATTTACACAAAATGATTTACAACTATGTACAAGTTACTATAAGTTCTCATTTGAACATGTATAGGGTTACAAGTCAAAGATTTTGGTTTAGCCTGCTTTTCAATAACATGTAGAATTTTTTGATGATCATCACTATCTAGTCTCCATTTTCTTTGGCCATGTGCATGTGGAACTGCATGAAAATGTAGATTGGTGGCAATTATTAAGTGACTATATTGATATACGTTGTTATTAGGTTGATAGTCAACAAAATGAATCCCATGTTGAACAACTTTGACTTGTTTTAGATATGTCCCTTGCACTGCAAAAAAACCTGCATGGTAAACATGAACCTAAGGTAAGACATATGAATTTGTGCAACATTTTTGTGCTCAAGGTTTGTACAATATATAGTTAATGTTTATAATTTAATGTGCACATGTGAATACAATGTATATAAAATTTTAAATTCAAACTCACCTGTGCGAAATGACATTCCATCAATTGTTTCAGGTTCTGTTAGCTAATTCCTCTCTTTTGTGCAACACAATAAATAATAGCTAACACCTTCAATGTTTCTAGGCTCTTCTATGACTGCAAAAACATCTCATGTACACCAAATTTACACAAAAAAAATCTTAAAAAATTAGAAATGTCTCTAATGATCATTAACTAGATATATATAATATTTAAATTATTGAAAACTTACACATGTGTACCTTTTCTAACCAATCTTGAAATATGGTAATAATCAATTGAAATCAAAGGAATGTCTTCAAATCTTTCTTCCTCGTTTTCATCATATGTTTTTGAAACAACTAGTGGCACCATATCCCATTTACCAACATATCCAAGTTCTTTATTGTTGCATGCATAATCAAAGTTTCCCTCAATTCACTTAGTGCAAAAACAAGAGTAATCCCTTGTGTCTAATATCCATCCATGGTGACTATTTGAACTCCTAACACAATGCAAAGATCTTGTTTTTTCTAGCCTCTTGCATCCATGCATCGATCTTCTATCTACACCTAGATACATATGTACAACCAAAAAATTATGTGAACAAATATGTATATATATATATATATTAAATTTAAATAAATTCAAATTTTTGATTTAATGTAATCTATACGTACCCGATATCTCCCAAAACACTCTATGTGGAATGTGTTAGTTTTTTCTTGAAGGTGTGTTGACCACATTTGATGCAAAGTGTTTCTTGCACCATTCAACAACATCATGTGCATTGTCTAGACGATCTTCTGGATAACTCATTTGATGTTTTATTAAAGCTTGTTTGATGCAAACTCCTGCTCCATCATGCTCACCCTTTCCATGCCCACTCTCAAATAAACTCCAAACATGTGGTATTTTGTAGATTTTATGATTCTACAAAGTGCATAGAATGGTAGTGAAGATTTGAATTGTGTCACACATTCATCTGACCATACAAAATGATTTTCAAATTTTACACCCCTACTTCTCAAATTCTCAAAAACTATTGTAAAGCAATGTTGGACAAAAAGTGTCATGCTCTTTATCATCACTAATATAAAAGTGATATTCTTTCTTAATGGATCATTCTTCATCTGTACTCTCAACAACATCCAATTCTGATTGTGCATGTCAATAACACACATGAACCATAATAGTGATCTGCTTTGAAAAGTAATACTCTGATTGAATCTCCTTTTGATGTACAAAAGAGTAATTTTCTACAAAATCAACTACTCATGATAGAACTGTTCCACGTGGGAAAGTATCTCTCAATGTTTGGAATTGTTGTGCTTGCCACTTAGCAAAAAATGAATGTTGTATATATGGTCATATCAATTTTTGAAAATCTTCCATAAATTTTCCAATGGGAATCTCCTCTTCTACATAGTTCAACCTTGTGGATTCTTTCCCAAAATTTATTTGCAGCTTTACATACTTTTACCTGTGTAAGTAAAATATGTGAATAACTAATAAACCACACAATCAATGAAACATTACATCAAAGAGAATCCAAATAACAATCTATGAGAAATTGAAACAAATAAACTCTCTAAAAATAGTACTTACCTCTTGCAATTACTATCTTTGTTAGGTCAATATCTTCAATTCTTGAAGGAAATTTAGCCAAATTTTCACATGTCTCACAAATTCCTTTTATGCAGTTTATTTGAGGTCCATTTTCATGATCACATAATATAGAATTTATGAACAAACTTTCTTGTTTAGGAGGTGCATTTTGAAACCCGTATCTTTCTTCTCTCATCTTTTGAAACACCTGATAGTAGAGATCAAATTCAATATGATAATGACAACAAGTTTCAAAAAACTTTTTTATCTTCACATAATATGGCTTTAACCTTTGAAACATTGTTTTCCCAATCTTTATATGAGGATATGCATTACAAAAGTTCACATACATCCCAAACTATGTTATGTCTAGCCAATGTTTGAAATGATTTTCATAAATACTAGGTCCAATCCTGTGTCTCATAACATCTCTAGTATTTGATGATGGACGAGTCTGATCATGCCAAAAACTTGAGAACAAGGTCCTAACAACATCTTCAATCCTGTCAGAATGGGGAGCTCTACACATAATTTCCCAATTTCCTTTTAAACACTCATCCAAAAACTCTCTTTTTTCTCATATTTTATCAATGTGTTTCTACTATAACCAATTTCAATTGAAAGTGCAGACATTTTTCTTTTTCTTGCTATATCTTGATGTACAATAGATGTCAACATCACCCTTCTTGTAGTGGCCTTATCCACTGATCAAGATCCTTTTCCAATGGAATCTAAACCCTTTTTGACATTTTGAACAATATCTTTTTGTAATCCCATGTGTTTCTTCTTATTTGATGTCGAATGTACACCTAACAATTGTAATGACTCTTTGAGCTCATCACAAAGAAGTAAATGTGATAACAATTGGGTTTTTTCAAGTGTATCAAGATGATTGAAATGATGATTGATGATTCCATTTACAGATTTAGTCATTGACCTCTTTCTCTTATTATAAGGCTGGTTGGCATAATATTTCAGTTTCTCCATATCCATTTCAATTAAATGATCTAAATTTGTATGAGAAATTTGTTTCCTCACCTTCTCAACTAGTTTTATATTCTCATCCATACCAGTAGGAGGAAGTGATCCTGACCCCTCTCCAACATGCATTGTTTGAACTTGTGCCTCCTCCCTATCTTCAAGGACCATGCATTCTTGAGTGGATTCATTTGATCCAATGTCTAGATTTGGCTCAACTTGATCATGAAAACTTCCTGCTTGTTGAGCCCTTCCTACATGTTACAAAATATTTTTCTAACAAAAGTGACAGATGATGTTATATAAGTGAAGTTTATGTATGCAAGCAAACAAACTGATAAGACATGATGCTATAAGTGAGAGAAGTTTGTGCTAGTTTTATATGATCATCCATACTAGTAGAATGAAGTGATCTTGACCCCTCTCCAACAAGCATTGTTTGAAATTGGGTCTCCTCCCTAACTTCAAGGTCCATGTGTTCTTCAACGGATTCGTTTGATCTAATATCTAGATTTGGCTCGACTCCAGCTTGAGGAATCCCTAGAGCATAAAACATAAAAATAATGAGAACATTGAAGTGATGAAAAGAAAATACCAAAGACACAAAACAACTACATGCACATGTCTGAAAACAAATCCATAAATGCATAGCCAAGGATAGGATACACATAGGTCAAATTCCATGCCAAGCATCAAAGTTTGAGGATTATGCATACAAGTGACTTAGAACTTTTAGGCTAGTGATATAGCAAAGGAAACCCTTAGAGTATAACAAGGTGATCCAAAGAACCCCAACAAAATTGGGCTATTTAAGATGTTTCAAGGTTTCAAATAAATTTCCAATATCATGCTAAGATGAAAAAAGTTAAAAATTTATGGGACATAAAACACAACCCAAATAATCAACTAAAACCAAACACAAATTATATTGAAACAAAAAGAATTGGCTTAAGGAATTGGATTCAAGGATCAGATAAACATTGCAACTTGCATGACCAAGATGACTTGAGGACATTTAAAAGTATTTATAGTCATTCAAGTGCAATGATGGTTAGAAACCTTCAAAACAAATGTGTGTTGAGACATAATTTAAAGAATAATCTATTGTATATAACTATTATTCCTTGGCACCATATAGCTTGAGTTTTGATGTATACATGTGTTAGTCTCTAGAAAACCTGACATTGCATTGGCTTTAAGTATAATTTGAGTTCTAATTTTCAAATAATTCTAGAGCTTAGAATTGGGAATTTATTAAAATATTTAAAAAATATATTTAAGGAGCTATTGATCATTAGATTAAATTCATTGGGAGTTTAGAAAAATCTTAAGCTAATTAGATGTTGCAATGTAGATTGGATAGGGGATATTGATCACCAAATATCAACATTAGAATGCTACTTCATTGTACATGGTGTAGTTTCATGAATAATTAAGAAAAAATAATGGTTTCTTTCAAAGTGCAAAGTTAGAATATATAGGAATTTGCAAAGCCATAAAATAATTAATGTGGTTGAAAAAATTATGAAAATCAAAGTGGCATAGTGAGGAACACAAAATTTAAGGTTTCATTGGAGAACTAAGCATGTATTGAAGTACACTATCATTTTTCGTTATGAACAAAGTAAAGAGAAAATTGTGTAGATGCAATACTCAACAATGATAATGTGATGACAAAAACATTAAACAAAGGTATTGGTAAAAGATAAGTGTAAGGTTTTTAGGGAAGGATTTAATGTACAATATTTTAGTTTAAGAGTACATTTTAAGTTGGGGTATTGTAAGTTGAAAAATGTTTATACATTAAACATTTCTAATTTTAATAAGAAAGCCAATGCAAAATGTATGCATATACAAATTTATGTTTAGGTGTACTAACCAAATTATTGGATGGAGTAATGCACATTATGGATTCCATCCCATCAAATTAATACTCATATTTTTTCAAAGTAAAAGTCCTAAAAACACACCTGAGAGTGAGAGAGAGAAGAAACAATCATGTACCTTGTTTCTTTCTATGATAATTTTCCAAGTTTTGTTCATGCCTCTTTTGTTCTTCTTTTGACAATTTTCGTTGAGACGCATTTTTCTTTTTTCTTTGTTGTCCCATTTTCTTCTTCAACTTAAAGATGACTCAAAAAAAGTCCTCTACCAACTTAGTTAAATTCTCCTCCAAATTTTTCCTTGATTGATAAAAATGAAAAGTTGTCAAGCTCCAATATTTCCCTCCTTGATAAATGTGCAAAAACTTCTCCAAAATCTGCGCTCCGAGTGATATAAATGAGAATTAATCTTGCAATTTGATATCCAGAATAATGAAAAATAAGCTTCTATTTATATGCATATTGGATGGAAAAAAAACTATTCTAGTGTACATGGAATAACTAGATCCTAGTTTAAATGAATCAAGTAGTAACCAAACAAGTTATTTCATTGTGGAGTTTGTTGTTATTTAATTCATAGGTATGCACAAGATATCTAGTAATTTTAGAATTTTGTTAAATTGTCAAAAATGTATATTAGAGGTATAATTTGAATAGAATTTTCTTAATTATATTTGAATTGAATTTCAAGTTACTTGTCAAAAATGTATAATAGAGGTATAATTTGAATTAAATTTTCTTAATTATATTTGAATTGAATTTTAAGTTACTTGTCAAAAATGTATAATAGAGGTATAATTTGAATTGAATTCTCTTAATTATATTTGAATTGAATTTCAAGTTACTTGTCAAAAATATTATATCTTGTTCTGAACTCAATGGTTCATGTTGCTTAAGTCATTTTTTTAAAAATATGTATTGTGATCAACATGAATGAACTTAACTAAAAAGTGGCATTGATTTCCCTAAAATTCTACTAGAGATCAAATGTATATTGAATATAAGGAAATGTAAGTTGTAAGAGATCATAAAATAAGAAAACATGTATGTATATTGAATATTTAAAGCAAATGCATACATATATTATGTGTAAACATGTTTAAACCATAAGCAAACACATGTACATACATGTAAAGGGATTCAATACATATAAACATAACACATATTATAAGAAAAGAGGAAAATGTATGTATATATCATATAAGAAAATATATGTACATATCATATAATCAAAATGTAAATTAAAGATCATCAAATTTTGAATACTAAAGATCAACAAATAAGCAAATGTATGTATATCATATAAGCAAATGTAAGTTAGAGATCATCAAATCTCAAATACTAAAGATCATCATATAAGCAAATACATGTGGTAAAGATCATAAATCTAGTGTGCATGGCCTAATATGAATGTCTACTCCTAGTTGAATGGCCATCTGAATGAGAACGGCCTTGCTCTGATGGATGTGCTAAGCCCTGCAAATAAAATTGTGTATAGGATGTGTTAAATACATATAATTTATATTAAATAAATTTTATGAAAGTTATTTTTAAATGAACTTGTATTTTTAAATATCAATCTAGATCTATGCATACATAAATATTGCATGTACATATACATGCGTGATTATATAAAAATGTAAAACTCACATTTCCACTGGCAGCAGATTCATCCACAGAGTCACATCGATTATGCACACGATCTGGACCAAGGCTAGGAGTGATATGAGGTATGTCCACCTATAACAATATATATACATATATATATCAACTTACATGAATATATAGTCAATTTTTTTTTTAAATAATGAAAAAAGAATTGAAACATGCACATGCACACATACATGCACATCATATGATATTGGATGACCTAAGTCCTCTAAAACGGTCGCCTCCACCATATCCACCAAATGGTCAAGCGATGAATCAACATCTACATCCATCCGATCTATCCCATGTCATGCCAGAAATAATGAATGTAGAGGACTATAAAGGTGAGATGGCATCAGCGATGATGATCTAGAACCAATCAACATATCAGTAAAACCCATAGTCTGTGCAACTGCCGAATGAACTATAGGTGGATCCTAATGCGCACTAGTGTTTAGCTGAGAGTGATGGGATCCTGGAACTGAATGACCTTTGTATCTCAAATGATCTCTAGCATGCTCTATACTGATCCCATTGTCTGATGCAATGTGGGCATATGCCTACAATAGGTCCTCAACCAAACAATGTAGAGTCATGCGTGCCATATCTCCTGTAAGTGCATCAAGCTGTGTAGGAGTAGGGATGCCTACCACTCTAAAAGGATCCATGGTGGCCCACTGTGCTGAAAATGGCATGGATCAGGAATGTCTAAATATCAAATATTGACCTACACGATCATCAAATATCCTAGTGGTGGTAGCCACAATGTCACCTACAGTGTCAATTGCTTCCTTTTGGGAAGCAATGACAACCTCATCTGCTATGGGGGATAGATCTGGGGTGAGAGCAGGAGATCTCTCACCAACCAATACCCTAAACACTAGGGGTGGTCTATCTACTCAACAATAGGTGGGCCTATCAGCAATTCTGCCACGCCCCTAGCTAGCATATGGTGGAATGTCCAAGTAGTTAACTTTGAGGCCCAAATGGACCTCAACATACAACTGCTGAACAAAATACAATGGAATTTGGTCATTTTTTGGGTATAGACCATGTATTGCGAGAAATCGTGGGTAGATCAATGAGGCCATAGCATGATCGACACATCTAGTGACCTGGTATCCCTTAACCTTACGCACATGTTGATAAAATGGAAAACAAGTGGATTTTATCATTTCTTTGGTGACACTATCATGGATTTGTTTAAGGGGAACGTCACCATGTAATTCTTCCCGCATGTGGGCAAGAATAGCAACTACTCTATCTGGGGAATATGTACTAGTCCTCTCAAGTTCATCTTTTAGTTTTTCTAGACTATACAATATTAACATGCATGGTTCACTATATATCCCCGGGTTTGCACCCTGTGCTAATGAATCTCTCAATTTTTTAATCTCATTAGTGGTATTTCCAAACAAATTTTCTACAGGTGGAACATCTTCATTTTCCATGTTATATATGTATGTACACCTAAAGAAGCAATGAGACCTTGGTAAATAATATATCTAGATATAGAGAATATATTTATCTAAAACAGTTCTAATAATTCATCTACTCATCAATAATATTTTCATACCATTAACAATTTAAAAAGAATTGGAAGACAAATATAATCTATAACATAGTATCCTTAAATGGTTCAAATTTTAAATGAAACAATGAAAGAAAGAATAAGAAAACAAAGATTAGTGTAAAATTATTTGAAAATAATTGGGGATAAAAATATATGATCTAATAGTTGTTAACATAAATGAACTTCAAAATAGGATTATGTAAGTGAAAAAAAAGTTCTATTGCCTTCATTGAACCTAAATTTATCTAGTTGAGATATGTCTAAAATTAAGAATTCACACTAGAATATCAATATTCCATAAGAATCTCATAAAGAGGATGAATTTAATGGAAGATAATATAAAATCCTTTGTATGAGGATGAATTTTATCATTACATTATAAGTGAATCATCTCAATTATATAGCCAAGAACATCAAAAAATTATAGATTGGAAAGCAAAATAATCAAGCATTTATCATATTTTTATATGTATAAATTTTAGATACCATCAAACTATTTAAACTTATAGATTGCATAAAGCTATAAATTGAATCGTTAAAAATAATTTATTAAGAATCAAATCTAATAAATTTTGACTTCATATTGCATACTTGTTATAAATATCTCACTAATCCAACCATACATTTTATATATGTTAAAAAATATATAATTGTTATGCCCATAATTTTTCACTAGAAAAACCCAATAATTTTTTTTTTTGAATCCTTTAATTATGCTAATTAATGCTTTAAGTGTTTATGATGCAACAATAACCATCTCCAATAGAATTAACATCCTTTCTTTAATTAATTTGTTGGTTTAACTTGCTAATGCGATACTATTATTAATGCATCTCTCACTATTAACTATACTTTAAATATTAAATTTGCAAGTATCACAATTTAATGGTTACACTAATAATATTCTCATTATAATGGTTATGTCATCGTAACCCACAATGAGTTGTTCCTACTTCTATTTCTTGTTGACAGTAAGGTCAATATGGTATTATGATTATTAGGATAGTTCCTCATGACCCAATGATGGCATTTAAAGTACTAAATATGTAACTTTTGATGGTAATAACAACATGAATAATTATATGGTTTGCATTTATTTATTTATTTTCCTCTCATATTTCAACATCTATAAAAGGTTTTGCCAAAAATGCTATCCAATTATCGATGAGCATTAATAAGGTTAAGTATGCTAACATTAGTATTAAGGTAACTATCGATATGAATATTGATAAGAGTATTAACAATACTCGATGATATTAAGGCTCCCTCTACAATTAATACAAACATTCTATCAATTTTATTACTCACAAATAATATTAAACTTTACTCATAATAGAAATGTTAATGTGATAGTGATATCATGTTTACATATACCCTCATTTATACTATTACAAATACCATCCATTAATACCCATATCAATACTATAATAAATTTTATTAATAATATTAATAATGTATATATATATATATATTTACAATAGCACATAAACACTATTATTTGTCAGCTCATTGTTGCTTGCAAAACTTTTATTACCATCTTAGCATCCCTAATAAGATTATCAATAAAATACTTTTCTTACTCGGGTGATTTTATTTGCGACTTATTTTAGTATGACGACCCCCTTTATATTACCCTCAATAATAGTATCACTATTTGTTATTAATATATTTAATTTTAATTCTTTTATCTAACTCTTATATATTGTTATAGCATTTATTTAATTATTCATCTCTATTACAAAAATAATTATATGATTAAATATATTGCATACTTGTTATAAATATCTCACTAATCCAACCATACATTTTATATATGTTAAAAAATATATAATTTAACAATTTATACAACTTCTAATTATGATAAAGACAAGAATCTTAATCTATACCATTATTTTGAGTTTGGTTTAATAGAAATTGAAAAAAATTATAATCATAAAAAAAACAATGAATAAACTAAGGATCATTTTAACAATGGTGAATTAGTGCCTAAAGATTGGCCTAAAAAATTACAATATTCAACATTCTCATCACAAATTATATATGAAAACTAAGGATCATTTGGTTATATATATTTTCATAGATTTAAAATTTGAATATTTATTACTATAACATGTTCATTACAATTAGATTTTTAAATAATATTGTAATAATTTATTATGTCTTTGAAATTTGTTTTGTGGATTTTAATGTTGTTTTTTAAATTTAAGTTAGAGTAAGTAGAATCTAATAAGATACCTTAAAAAGATTCAAGTTTTATAATTTAAATCTCCCTCTTATATAAATATAGTTTTTCTAGTCTTACAATTTCTTGTGTCATCTATTCAATTATTTTAGCTATGGATTTAGCTGCAATCTTGTAGGAGGTATTAAGAAGAGTAATTAGTATCCACCCTTAGATAAATAAATTTAAAAAAAAAAAAAATTCCTTTAGGAATTAATTTATCAACCCTTGATTAATAGAATTTAAATGATGGATCCCTTTGATAAAGCTACTTTTTATACCTCATAGAGTCCTCCTTGATGAATGGACATATTGTTTTAAGGAATTGTGTAGCTAAACCATCTATTTGAAGACTTTTTGAGTATTCAAATCCTTCAAGGAAATATCAACCTCCTCAAGGGTGAATAAATTATCTAAATGTGCCTATTTTTTTAGACCAAATATTTTGGGTATGCAAGTGCCAATCAATTCCTCAACTATATCTTGAAGTGGATCTCCTTCAACTAGATCAATTAAAAATTATTTGTAATGTTGGAGGAAAATTGATTTAATATCATTAGAGTTGTCATGGAACTACCTCTCTTGATCAATGATAGATATTATCCACTCTTGAGAATGTAAATATGTTTAAGATAACTAAAAAATAATTTGTATCCCTTATATCCTTTCATCCAATGTAAGCCTATCTCTTAATTGAGATCCTCTACCACAATTAAGTTGAAATCTTCTAAGTTTTGGGAAAGGTGGGTCAACCTTGCATCCTAATATTTTGATTTATTATTTTGTCCTCATATTAGGAAATGAGGCATCTCAATTTGTGTTGGTAGTTATTTGTCATTTGTTGAATGCTTTGGGAGGTGTCTAAGATGTTCTAAGAGCATATAATATCATTATAGCTTTATAAGATGAAACTCTCTTATGACATATTCTTATGAAATTTAAGAGCATGACTATAGAATATTTACAGTAAAGTATTGACCAACATTATGAAAAATCATAAGAAATATTTTAATGGGTTTGAATATATCAAAGTGGAATACAAAAATTGTGGTTGAATTATTTTCACTCATGGTTTCAATAAACCACTTTTAATGTATAGTTTCAAAACATCCCATTTATTAGTGCTTGAGTATATAATATCACATGATTCATATGATTGGCTTGTAGGTATTGTTAGTGCTTGAGTATATAATATCCCATTTATTAGTATAGGAATATTTTTACACCACTACTTTCTTTCATTTGGTATTAAACCTTGGTCATCTTACATTCTAGGTGTTACGGGTATAGTTTTTTTGTACTAATCTTGGAGTGAGTGGGACCTTGCATAAAAGAAAATCTTGTTGGAGGAAAAATAGCAACTGTGTCAAGGAAAAAGATGTGGACATTTACAAGAATCTTTTTTCTAAGAAAAAGTGGGAGATGTCATGCCCACATTTTTAATGCGGGAAAACACAAATGCTACAACTTTAAAAAAAAAAAAAAAACTTGACTTTGCATCTATCTTTCCTCTACTTGCCAGTGATGCAACCTCTAAATCGTAACACAACTGCTAAGGTATTTTATCATAGAATGATATTCCCTCAAAAAAAAACTAACATCACAAGATTTGAATAACTAAATGGTACTATAGATAAATCTCATCATTCAAGTTCCATAGTTGCTTGATTTTAAAACCTTATTATTTTACTTGAAACCTCAATTAAGCACTCAAGACCTCACTAGGTGGAACATGCAACAACCCATGATAACTACCGAACAAGGTTCATCCAATTCACTTTGTGTGAGTCCATAACTTGAAATATAAAGGAATTATCACACTTCAAGCGGAAGAGTTAAGACTCATAGATTATATGCTGATGCTAAAACATGATAGTTCCTTTGAGGAAACTGTTAAGGTATGTGACCCTTTAGATCAATGAAGATAGTTATCAAACAACTACAAATTGTTCCTTTGAACTAAATCTTAGAAGATTCTCAACGCCCATTTTGAGATGTTTACTTCTCTCAACACATAACATCTACTCCTTATTCTAAAATTTGAGTCGGGACATAGTACCACTAACTACTAAACATCCTATAAACACACAGGCTTGCACCTTCGGGGCTTCACATCACATTCTAGCATACTAGGAGGAGGATTCCCTAGCCCCCACTTGGAAAGGTTGGTTCATGAAATGTTATAAAGTGGATTGATTTGGAGTCCAACCTTATTTCATCTAGGATCATGCAACACTACTATTAGATCAAATTAGGGAAGCACTATAGTGTAATAAAAGTGTGATGAACAACAAAAGTCGAGTAGCATGCATGATCAAATTACTAGAAGATTTATTTCCCAAAGCTTGTGTCTCCACAAGACTTAAGTATCACTATGGTTGGTAATCTCCCTTATAGCAAGTTAAAACAATAATTAACCAACTCCTCTATGCTTGAGTCCTAGCTCAATGGAATGTATCATCCCCATTTCAAAATAATGACTTAATGGTCACTAGTTATATAGACTTAGCTTCACAATCAATCTCATTACAACTTCTAAGAATAGTTCAATGTGGGTCTAAGGTATGAGCATTGAACATCCTTCTAAGAAATCATATAATTGAAACATTGAAAAAAACTAGGTTAAGTTGCAAGCATAGTACTATTATCACATGCATTAATGTAATTGGGTTTATATTAGTTACTACTATTTAAGAACTTAGTACTTTCAATATTCATTGATTAAGAATTCCAACATGCTTATATTTCGCTAAGGTTAAGATCATTTTAACGTTAATAATATTAATATTAACCCTTATTATTAATATTGATATGGCCACTTTCACTGATATTACTTCCCATATAATTCTATACAAAACTCAATTTCACATAAAAAAAATATTTACTTTATTTTACCTATTTTAAATATACCCATTATCTCACTTGTATATTTATTTGTGATTTAAATATATTATATATAATGCTCAAGATTTACTTTACTTTATATATTTTAAATATATCCACTATCTCATTTATATATTTCTTAAGCTTTACAGTGAGATTTATTGATATGTCAATTCCAAATACTATGAGATTTATTGATAGGTCAATTCCTTCATATCAAGTCAAGTTTCCAACCACATATGCAGCCTCTCCATTTTGTGCGTAGAAAGTTATATTAACTCTAGAAATTGTACATAGATATACATATATTTCACCTTCAGCTAGGCACTTTGAAAATTTGCATTCTGTAAATCATAGTCATATTATCAAATTATGGGTGTAGGCTGTGCTTTTCTTTTTCTACAACCACCAAACAAAACCCTAGGTTGAGTACACAAAAAAATAAAAGAATTCCAAACAAGGCTTGGAGATAGCATTCGAGTAGATTTCCCAGCAGCAACTTGAAGACCTAAAAGACCTGCAATTCATGGCCAATGGGGAAAAATATCTCCACCCTTCCGTAATGGGTCGTCAAGCAGTTAGCTCTCACCATACCCTCGAGCTGAGAGGATCACCAGAAACCCCAAATAACAAGGACCAACATACAAGGAAAAGAAACAAAACCCCAAATAACAAGGACCAACATACAAGGAAAAACATAACCGGGCTTTCTCATCCACACATGCTCTTAAAAACAGACATGAACATATCCAATTTCAGGAAAAGGGTTCAACACTACAATCTCATAATTTTGATTAAAATGATAGCTCAGGCATCACAATATAACACAGGAACAACAGAAATTTCACCCCTTACTAAGGACTACCACCCATTTCACACACAAATCTTCCAGCATACATAGGGAAGGTGTAGAAGGTACCTACCTCCCAACAATTGGGCCAAGCATGAGATGGAGATTTTCAGCATTCTTTTTCCATTCCAGCCCTCTCTCTGCCTCTTTTCTGGAACAAAAACATTTCCCCCAAAACAAAGCCCCAAGCAACCTTTTAATCTCTCCCTTCCAAAACCCTAACCCTAGCATTTCCTTTTGTTGGGAATTAAAAATAAATAAATAACATGACATAAAACAATACATTTTCCCTTTGCACATGTTTTAACTAGGCTTGACAACCTTTTTATGGGCTTGTAAGGGTTTTGGTGATCCTCCCATTTTGTCCATTGGCCAATTACACACCTGCACACTTTTCCAATATCAGTGCCCCAAAAGGAATAATTAATGAAAGTGATGTTTTCATCATTAATTCACCAAATAATTAACCAAAGTGATGTATTCATAATTATTTCACAAATTTATGGTGGTAAAATTTACATACCTTGACATATCAGATTGACAATGTTATGATCGTCATTACCTGATCTAAAAGAAATCAAATGCAAAGTCCTTACCACTTATTAGAAAAGTTACAAATCTCCCCCCCTGAAGTAATTATTTGAATTTATACAAAGCATAATATCTTAAGAGTAATAATTCAAAATTTAAGCATCGGGATCCAACTTACCTTCATCATTTACCATTCTACACTTTTAATCAACAATATACAAGAATGATAGAAGCTACACTTTACAATTAACTCTATATTTGGGTTAATACATTAAAAAAATAATTTAAATTTATCACATTTTACTAATGTACCCAATTTTATCCAATTCTTTGATTCATAAATATTTAATTCATTTCTACTTCCTATTGTTTCAATTTCACCATGCAGTTCACCATCAATCCACCATGAATCCATTTGCATGCATTATAGACGACCTTGGATAACTTAAGTCACAAAATATCTATTGAAATAAGATTACAAAATCTATTCATTTAACTTATCTAACTATGGTAACAAGACTAAACAAGAAAGAGTTAAATGTAACAACTGTTGCACATAGGTTTAAGCCTTGCATCCACTAATACATTATTGCAATTCTTTGCTACTTGAACATATCCATGCCTTGGTGTATAGATAAAGGGGAATAATTTTTGTAGGGTTTACCTTTATATTCCATGATATCCCAACATGCCAATCATAGTTGCAACATTTATCAATTTCATACTAGCTAATATTAATTAATATATTGCACCTTAAAATTAGGGTTTTATGGGTTGCGCACAAGGTGGGGCCTTACAGGAGACCACTTATAATTTTATTTATATATAATATTTTGTACATATAGCTTGTTCAGGCAGACATATTGGTAGGAAAGAACCAACAAGAAAACCCCTAGTTGCAGTCTGAGTAACAAATTTTACAAAATAACAAAAAGACCAATGAGGTCCTAGTACAAATGACCAATTGTTTGATTACAACGTTACATAAGCACATTGGTTGAATACATTAGTACATATGCACATTCTCTTATGCACCTAAAATACCCAAAAGAAGACATCATACTAGATATAACCGTGACCCGAATACATAACACTGGAGATTAAAAAACCTTACTAAACATGAGACTGATACGCTGGGAAGCCACTTTCAAAAAGATGCAGATTTTTCACCAACATGTTGAAAGCCATTAATCGAGCTTTCTTCTATTTCCACTTGTTTACCTTTGTGTTGGCGATCATGCTCAAAAGAAGGTTTTGATTTGTTAATATCAGGCACATAACGATAAAAAAATTTATTTTTGGATGAAGATGGAAGTTGCAAATCATGAATGCAAATATGACTTCTCAAGAAAGAAATGGCATGATATTTTCTTTTTAAATCATCAATCTCCTCCATGGAAATGGCAGATCTGTATCTATTTAGAACTTGGTAGAGATGTGAAGAAGTTTCATGAATTGTGGATAATGACATGCCTTGGAATATGTCAGCATACCTCTTCTTATGAAACAAAACCTTCTTTCAATAATTAACATTATAAATTAATACTTGGCTCACATTGTATAATCACACTAGAAACCAACAATGGAAGATTGAGAGTCTCAACTAAGAATTCCACCTTATAGATAACATTCATACTAGAAGCCAACAACTACAGACCAAATTTCATAAATAAAGAACTTTCATGTGTTATATATCATGCCTTTGAGGGGTCCACAAGTATCATGAGCCTTTTGAAATCCTTCTCCATCTAAATGCATCCATTCCAAGACCATTGGGAGGTGGGTATACAATATGAGCCAAGTATTAATTTCTAATGTTAATTATTGAAAGAAGGTATATAAATTATACGAGCATCTTAATTCTCATATAGAGTTACATCTTAGTCAATTTCTCGATGTATGAGTTCCATATATTTGTATTTTTTTCTTAATATAAAAACATATTTTATTTCATTAAAAAAACTATCTATTCCATGTTACAAAGGATGATCTTATTTTAAATTATAAGTATATAATTCAAAATTAATTAGTAATTTTCAAGATAGAGTACACACAATTTCTTTAGTTAAAATAAAATAAAATTCTTATTTCCATGTGAGAGTTATGTAGAATGGTAGCTTGATGTCTTGAAAATATTTCTTTCATGTACATACTAATTTTTTATGGTTACATTAAATGAGTGAATCATCTCAATTATATATAGCCAAGCAGATCAAAAATTTATAGATTGGAAAGAAAAATAATCACACATTTATCATATTTTTATATGTATAAAGCTTCTACTATCAAACTATTTATACTTCTAGATTAAATTATTTTTGAATTTGGTTATTTGGGTTCAACATGTCATGCTATAGGATTTTCTTTTGTTTTCACCATGTTGTCATGTGTAGATAGCTATGTATTTTATAGGTTTAGGAATTTTAGAGGAAGGCAAGGTTGAACAAAATGCATAAGGATGAGATGGATCCTTGTTTACCTTAGGATTTTGTTGAGGCTCCCTTTGAGCATAATCGAGGGGTGGTTGGTCCTCTTGTAGAAATGACTAATTTATAAGGTCTTTTCAAGAGAAATTTAGAGGAGATTGGTAGAGACAAGAATCATGTTACAGATGTATTAGTTGGAGTTCATTAGCTCTACCATTGTCTTGAATTGCAACATTCACCTCTTGGTATTTCTTCTAATAATTTAAAAATATGAAGAAGGTTCAAGTTTAGAAGATTATAGGAACCCTTTATTCCCTTTGGTCTCAAGTTTGGAAACTAAAGATGGAAAATCCATTACAAACCTCAACTGGGTACATTCATGGAAAAGGATAAGGTTGACAATAATATATAGTTCCTTGAAGCATTTTGGATTCAAGTTGTGAAATGATAGATCTACTAATGTTTTTGGGAAAATGACCCTCTTTATTAGATATATTTCCACTATTGGTGGAGTATTTCTAATTGGATGTTATTTTTCTAACTTACAACTATATTTTTCTTGTTGTTGTTCCATGCCAATATGATTGATCATTTTTTGTTTCTTTATTGGTCTTTGTAAAAGGGTGGGGCCCTTTCAAAATTTCTATTTCTAATTCATAAATTCAACCAAAAGTATTTACCCTAAAATTAAAATATAAATTTAAACTTTAAAATAGCATTTACTCCAATTAATGGTATTGTCATTTGTTCCAAAATTGACAATTTTTAATGTTTAACAACATTACTATTTGGTTCTCCAAGGTCATGCCCTAAAACCAACAATAAAAGAAATATTTATTAGCGCTTTCTCTTAATGCGAATGGTTTTGTTTGTTATACATTGGGCATTGTATATTGGATAATAACACTTGCAACACTTATATTACTAATATATAACAACATTATTATCATTTCATAACATTAATGGTAAATACTATTATTGCAATATTAAAATTTACTCTAAATAATAATATTACTATTTATAATACATACTAACATTTCCCTTGCATGTTCATATGAAATAAGTTTCAATTTATTATGTTTTATTATAATTATTATCCATAATATAATATTTTCATCAATGTTAATATTTGTATTTATGATACATAATGTGATTATAACCCAATTATTAGTGTTAAGTATGTTATTGGAGATGACATTCCTTAATATAAATATTACCTATTAGTATTATTTTCTTTTATCTTGTAACCACAATAATTTTTCATTTACAACCTTACTATTAAATATTAATAGAGTTTATTCATCTACTCAAAGGAATAAGTTTTACCTGATTTATATTAAAAGAAAAAATCCTAATATGTAGTTCATCCTCTAATATTCAATGCTGATTTGAAAGAGTGTATATATATATATATATATATATATATATATATATATCCTATTATTCTTTATGTTTAATTTCAAAATTTTAATGCTCTCAAGTATAGGTTACAAGTGCATTCTTTACATTTTTTCTCTTTCTTTTGTACTATTTTGTATGGGTTTCTTATATGCATTGCCTCAAACATATAATTTTAATTTCAATTTAGCTTTCAAATGCAAGATTTAAAATTAAGCTTGAACTTAAATAATATCTTGTTATCCTTGCAAATGGCTTTGTTGAAAAGAATTTAGAAACTTTCAAGCAAATGCAATTGACAGTTGTAAAGCCAAATTCCACAACCTTCCCCCTGCTTGTGCCAAAATGGGAGCTTTGGACAAGGTATGGACATCAATCAAATCATCAAGGGGGAATTTTACCAGATGTTGTAGTTGCAATTGCAAGTGCCCTGGTAGACATGTATGTAAAATGTGGAATGAACATGAACTATTTGATATAATGCATCAAAAAAATCTGTTAACAAAGTAAGGCTTTAGAAACATTCAAGCAAATGCAATATGCAGTGCCTTGGTAGAAATGTATGCAAAATGTGGAAGCATGGACAAGACACGTTAATTTTTTGACAAATTTTAAAAATGGGTATGCAAAATATTTCAAACAAATGGACTACAAAGTCAAATTCAACACTCCTTTCCCGTGCCAAAATTGGAGCTTTAAAACACAGTATGAACATTCGTCAAAGCATAATAGAAATTAAGTTTGTTGTTCTTGAAAAGCTTTAGAAACCTTCAAACAAATGCAATTTCAATTTCAACAAACTTAATTTCAAATCAATTGTAAATTTTAACCATTTCATTCCATTTAGGGTTTAAATTTTTTTCAAAATAAATTCAATTTGAAATGCAATTTCAATCACCAACCTGTTGCTCACTATGGCTCTGTCAAGAGGTTGATGAACTTAGAAATGTGGTGTACATTTTTCCCCAGGGTTCATCGCCTTCGCTATTCACATTTTCCATCCTCTGTTCACATTCGTTGCTTTACAAATAGTCATGTGACAGTGACTTCTTTTTTTTATTTTCCCTAATTCAAGGGGTTTGGTCGAACCCAGGTTCGACCGAACCCTATAAAATATGTTCATTTTATTGGTTCGTTGAGTGGTTCGGTCGAACAATGGGTTCGACCAAACTTATAGGTTCGATTGAACATATAATAGTGTTCGACCGAACCTATAATTTTGGTCGAACCCATTGATATGGTGAAAAAAAAAATGAGAATTCCTTCCTCAAAATAATTGTAAACCACTATTATGCTTTAACCCAACAGTGAGGTATGGTTTAGTTGATTTGTTTCCTTGGTGAATAAATGAAAGGATGAATTTTTCAAGTGTCAATAATCAGGTTTATGTTGTTTTTATGGTGGTTGAGAATGATGTGAATCTAATTGATTAAGTCAAAGTTTTCTTTAATATGGTTTTTGCTTTGAATGAGTCAATTGGAATACTGATTAGTGGAATGATGAATGATGGCCTATGGAATGGCTAAGAGAATTTGAGTGGATTTTGGTTGAATGAAAAGTAAATTTCTAATGAAATTATATTTTCTCTTCTCCTGATTCTATTTGGGATTGAAATCCCTTGAATAAATGATGTTGATGGTGTTTTTTGGATTCTTTGCATCAAATGTACCCTGATGATTGAGTGTTTTGATATGATGCTCTGCATCACTAACTGCCTTGTCTATGCTATTGCTAACTATTATGGTTTCATAGATTTTTTCCAAGCATCCATAGTTTGTCGTGCTAGTGCACCTTTGCAAGCACATGCCTCCATGTGAAGTAATTACATCGCGTTGCTTATGTTGAATTTCTAAACAACTATATTATATATTTGAAATTTTTTCACTATCAACATCTAGTTATTAGTTATGGAATTTGAAGTAATTCTTTGAGTTTGAATGATGTGTAATGCAACATAACCAACAATATGAACATAAAATACACAAATCTATTAAGTAGAATTCATTAGTTAAGTTCTCTTTATTCTATTACCTATGTGTACATTTGAGTGAATCCACTGGCACTAGGAGGTGTTTGCTTGAAACCGCCAATATTAGCCTATTCAACATCCAAAATCACGTGTATTAAAATACCATTCATAAAAAAATGCTATTAACATGTAATAAATTTATAATTGTTTACTAGTTACATACCCCACCGATAGGTGTACTGCATAAATAAGTAGGTGGAGGAGCGGTGTATCCAGTCTCAACATTGTGACCCTACAATTTTATTAAATTAATAAAACTAAATTAGTTAACCATGCATTCATAATCAAAATTTAATAAATTAAATTCAATGAACATGCCAACTTTTACCTGACTATCAAAGCCATATGCACGATGCAAAATGGAAGCCATCCTCTCCATCCCCATAGTAGCATATGGATCCTGTGTAGTAGCATATAGATCCTGCGTAGTAGCATACAGATCATATGTAGCAGCATACGGATCTTACATAGCAGCCTCCTTAGTGTCGGTGGGGTCATATGAACAAGTCACCCCGCAAGATTGACACACATGGGTTTGAAGGCCACCACTCAAAGATTCCCTTGGATGGCACTATATAATAGGGCTAGTATGATGGATGACACTCCAAGTCAAAGTGTTGATTGCCTACAATGTCTCTATGTCAGCACTCTCCTTCGCAACGAGAGGCATAACAATGTGCTCACGAGGCGGCCTAGCGAGAGGTCGTCTCCCTTGTCACGCAAGATCCGGATGTGCACCAGGCCTATCCTAAGCTGACCCCCCACCTCTCCCCTAGAACTCCCTCATATCAAAATAATTTGGGATTTGGTTCAATATGAACTCACTATATAGTTTCCTAAGAAAATATTTGGGGACTTCACAATTGTTGCACGGTGGGTAATCAAAGACAAAGTACCACCTATCATAAAAACAGTTCCTAATCTCTTGGTGGTGGCACCAATGAATATGAAACCTCTTCGCATTGAGGCTAATATTTTGATTTGTTCCAACGTCAATGAATAAAGAGCACAAATAACCTTTAGGAATTTTTTAAATCTTTTACTTGTTTATATGATAGTTTATCTGCATAATATGCCCTAGTTGCCTGCCTCCTATCTTGCCATCTCGTTATTTGTTGGGTTATTGAATCTACATTTTTTAACATCTCTTTCATTGAATTTTCTAGTGTCATTCTTTCTACAGTTGAAGCATTTGGAACACTCAACCTATTGATAAGATCCTCAATTTTGTTTTTTGTTGTTTTCAATTTCACTCCTCAAATTTTGTTGAGTGTTAGGAGGGTGTTGAGTGATTGGTGGGGGAGGTTGATTTTGTTGAGGATGATTTGCATGTTCTTCTTGTTGAGGTTTTTTAGGATTTGCAGGATTATTTGCATCTCCTACAAATTTTTTAAAAAAATCAAATCTAACCTAAAACAAACAAAATCAACTTGAAACTAAGAAATTCAAAACAAATAGCAAACAATACTTACCTCCTAAACCTCTTCATCATCGTGGCGCCATCTTTGCAAATGAAAAGAAACTATTGTTGATGAATTTTGTAGAATTCCTCCTCCTAGAACATGAGTACAAAAATGAGGGTTTTTGGCTACGGGCAGAGTAGAAAAATAGACAAGAGAAAATGAATAGCTTTCACTTTTTTTTTTCTTTTAAAATGACATAATGAGAGCACGTTATAATGCACTCGTGTTATGTCATTTTCAATATTTTTTTGAAGTTGGCCACAAAAGTGTAACCCAACTTCATGCACCCACCCTCGTAACTTACTCCACTTTCGAATCTATAAAAAATTTGGAAGTAGAAATAGATACCCAAGGTCTACACTTTGGTTTCCTACAGGTGTCTACTTCTGAAACACTGATTTTTGGACCTAAAGGTGACTTTTAGTTGATATTTTGGCTTGGAAAAAAAAGAGATTTCTTCAAAAATTCTTCAAAAAAATATTCAATGATCTTCAAACTCTCAAAGTTCCTAAATCTACAAACACACAAGAAGAGAAGGAATGATGAATGTTAGGGTATGGGGGTTTTCCTTGGTCAAACCCCTTTTTAGGTAATTAAACCAAATGAAGAAAGAATATAATGAAGCATGCAACAATGGAGTTAGTACCTTTCCATGATGTTTGATCTTGAATTTCTACAACAAAACATGAATAACCTGCCCTTGAATGTCTTAAGAAGCTATCTTGATGTCTTGCAATGATAAAACCCTAGCTTGCTTGACTTGAGAATATAATGAATGATGAATGATATAGTTATGAGTTAAGATAAATTAGGAGATTGAAAAATGAGTGGAAAACCCTTATTTATACACAATTATTCCTAAAATCCCAAAAATACCTCATCACAGGCTGACCTTAGGTCTTAAAGAATAAAAACTCGAAAGAAATTTGAATTTATTTTGACTTTTGAGCCAAATGGGACTAAGTCGCCCAAGGTGGTGACTTAGTCCACTTGGGAAATTTTGAGTGGATGTTAAAGATTAAGATGTATTAAATGTTGTTTTTTAGGTTCTTCTTCAACAAGACACTTAATTAATGCTTGTAAGTGCATAAAGGGGTCAGTTAATACATAAGAAAGGTGTAAATATCGATGAAAAGCCTAGGAAAGTGTGAAATTTCATTACAAGACTTTACAACACTTTGAAATAGGTCTTGGTAAGGTTATTTAGGTGAATTATAACATTATGGATCTAGAAAAGTGTGAATATGTGTTACAACACCTTACAACACTCTTGCAAGACATCAATAAATACATTTTATTCAATTTGCAAAGGTTCAAGACCTAGTGTGGATGTGTAAAACACCTCACAACACCAAATCAAGGTCTAATTAAGTACACTTTGTCATTAATTATTACCAAATCAAGAAAAGTATACACTTTTTGGCGATGCATTAAGCCCCCACTTTAGTGAGAAGATGTACTTGCTTCAAACTCACACTAATGTAGCCATTCATGAGGAGTCCAATCATACCAATGTAGATGAAAAAGAATGAAAAAGATCAAAGGAGATTGTACAAGCTCCTAGGATCCAAGATCCTAAGTCAAGCCAACATGAGTATGAAAGGACACATGCAAGGTGAATGATTTGCAGCAAAACAAGATACATGATCATATAATGGAAAGAACTAGAAGGAAATGAAAATGGGGTGGATCAAGCTTCAACTTTCTATCCAACACATTGTGGATTAGATCTAGGATTGTTTTTTTCAAAGTGTGTACACTCACTCTGGGCTGACGAAACTTCTTGGTTGTCCGTCAGGTGAGAAAGCCCGATTATACTCACTCTGGGGCCACAAAAATTCTAGTTGTATGTGGGGTGATAACACCCTAAAGGTGAGAAAAATATGCTTAGTATGTGCTCACAAACACATAGGTGGCTCTCAGGAAAAGTCATGTCGTTGGTTGGGCTTCCCGCTTAACCATACCAAAGTTATACCTCGTATGAAATAAAGCTCAATGACACCACCAAGAAGAGGACACATCATAGGAAGAAAGAAATCACATAATGAAATGTGAGTGTTGTTGTATGCCCCCACTTTAAAGTAGTTTCAAACACTAGTATTGTAAGCAATTGCTTTAAATTAGGAGACATGAGAGCTTATTTGGAAAGCCCTATGCCAAGTCATATGTTTCCGATAAACTACATCATGAAAAAGGTAGTATGTCACATGCAAGCCAACTTAAGGCATGTTGTTCACATCCCAAGCTTGCTCTTATATGTTCATGAAAGTTTAATTACTAGCCTAAGGAGGCAACAAGTGACATATGAGGAAAAGGCTACCTAATCCCTTGCCCCCACTTAGTGTAGGACAAAGGTGAGTTGAAAGGATTAATAAAATGCATGGTAGAGTGAAAATAGGTATCAATTAGAGGAATTAGGTGTCCCCACAAAAGGAAGAAGACCAAAATCTTCAAAATGTTGGATTTTACTACTCAAATCCTTACATTCATTAGTGGAATGACCATGAACTCTGCGATATGTGCAAAAGGAAGTCTTGTAATAGGATTCTTGTGATTTTTTGGAGGAAGAGTGATCACGTGATCTTGGAGAAGTCTTGACAAGATATCCTCTTGAATAATGGTAGTTGGTGGTCTTGTGGATTGTGTCAAAGATACATCTTGCTTAGATGTACAAGATGTCTAACCTACGCAAGACTGTTTAGATTGTGAGATTGTGGGATCTACTTTATAGGAGGGAGTAAAATATAATGAATTCAATTCATTAGTATTTTGCATGATGACATTGACATTAAGCAAATATGTGTTGATGTTGAGTGAAGACTTGTGATTTCTATCAAACGACAATAACCAATACCATGTGTTGTTTGTTGTCTAATAGGATCTATAGGGTTGTGGATTCTTTGTTCGTGAGCACCACATCCTTTTCCACTATAGCCAAGTTGCTTTATAAGTTCATAACCTTTTCCATAAAGCTTTTTCATTGCTTTTGAATCGGGTGGTTGTTCTTTGTTGTCTTTTTCAAAGGTTGTTGTGTAATTGGTTGTGTTTTGGTCTAAAGTGGTTCAGATGGATGCTTTCAAAGGATTGTCCATGAGTCTCGGTGTGAAGTCCAAGGAATCCCAATCATTGTCTAATAGCTTCATGATTTGGTCAATATGTTTTTGTTTGTCTTGTTGTTGCACATGTTATACTTGTATTGTTGGTGCTAATGTGTTTAAATGATTGGATTTCTTTTTCTAAAGGGTCAAACAACTATTTGGATTAGGGTCAGTTTCAAGGATGTGTACTATGTTGTTATAGATGTATTTCATTTTATAATGAAGAGTCACTAACTCATTTCACTACAAAATCTGACGAAACTATCCAACGAAATATGTATAATTTGAGGTATTGTCGGGTGCTTGTAAAATTTGGCGTGTAATTTTCAATTTTTTGAAATTTATCCCCAACGTTCATTGAAATGTCGGCTATCATTTTTGTCAAATTTTTGACAAACATGAAAAATAGAAAAAAATCAAATTGTGGCCAACATAAAGAAAAGTGAGTTCGCGCCTAATTTATTGCGACAATGTTTTGCTCTACTTGAGACAGTTTGTGGAGAACTAAGGACGATTTTCTTGGGAAAAATAAAAAAAATTCAAGAAGATATTTTCAGGTTGAGGGTAGTCATTGACTTTTTGCATAATTCAGTTGTGAAGTCATATTTGTAATTCCAAGTTTGAAAATCATATTTTAAAGCAACATCTCATCATATTTCATTTTTAGAGGTTTAGGGTTTCAATAATTTCATGTCTAGATTTTTTTGTGTTGAATCACCATAAGATCACAACCAAGGAACAAATTCTTGTGACTATAATTATGTGATCCATAACTCTATTGGTCATGTCGCACAATTGTGCTATAACCAATACATGATGCATTCATGTGTGACCCAAGTTTAATGTGGCTATGTTGTGATAGAAATGGAGGCACTCATATAATGTAGTTAATTCAGATTGTATAATGTAGGTGTCAATCATTATTGGGTGCATTCAGGTTGTCTCAAGTTTAACAGGTTAGGATGTAATTATAGCATGATCGAAGAGTGATTACCTCTTGCTGTAATAAAGAGCCTATAACTATGGTTGATATGCAGAGTGGTTGTGTTATATCAATTATGAAGTGCATTCAAGCACAAACCATGTTTAATGGGCTATTCTAGAGAGTGATCAAGATTCTCTAAACCTTATGAATTTTACTTGACATATATTTGCATAATCTCAAATTCCTTTAGAGGCTTTTGAAGTATCAATGTATCCTATATAGGGTTTAGAATGATTTATTTTAATTAAAAAATAAATAAATGATGTATTTCCCTATAATTAGATAATGTGGAGATCTCCTAAATCTGCCCCAACACACTATCCTCTTTGGCACTGTATTCATTACTCTAGCTACTAGGGTTTTGCATGTGACATATTTAATATCTTCATGACTGTGGCTTTTAAATGGATCTCAGTATTTGCTTTAATCCTTTTCATGGTAACCCTTGAGTTCCATAATCCACCTTCAATCTCTTCTAAAAATGGTGTCTTAAGCTAGACTGCATAGTATGCATATAAAGCAAGTCCTTCATACCTGCCATTGTTCCAAACCACCACTCACTGCCTTGCTTAAAATGTTGCCTCCATAAGCACAATAGCATGTTTTAAAATCATGGTTGCTAGTGATTGACCATTAAGGTCACCACTTTCATCATGAAGATACAATGATATTTTTGTCTTCACACTCAAGGCATTATGCAAGATAACATTGTGAATTATTTTTTGTGTACAATTTGATTTTCTTGCACATTTACTGCTTTTCTAACTTCCTTTAAGACTGGGTATTGCACCCTCAGCTACAATCTCAAAAAACTCACTCACTATCACTTGAAGATTCCTTTCATAAGCATCCTTCTATAAAATCAAACTATGCCCTATAGACTTTCTACTTACTGTAGGGGACTCATTGTTTCATGGTATTGTAGTTGTTAAGATCCTTCAACCTTATTGACACTACTTCATAGTCCATAAGGTATTATTCACTATTCTCCCATCTTTGATGAGTCTCAAAACACTACTCAAACATGCAATCCACTACCTCCATTATACATTAATGGCTAAGAAGAAACATTGAACCTATGATTACCATTGTTACTTCATTTGGACAGTCATTCCCTGATTTCATTTTCCTTGTCTAACTCTATCAAAAGCATTTGAAAAACCCTTAAGGTCAGCAAGGGGGTAAGGAAACTCACTAGTAAAATCTCCACTTTACTATACAAGGTTTGAGCTTTATTATCTTGTCACTGCTCGGCATCTTTTTGACTGTCACATCTGAAGTGACTGTCATTCTTCTTACCATAGATTGCATTTACAAATGTCAATAAGCTACATAGTGTTCTTTTTATTGGCTACAATCTTTAGATTGCAAAATTTTGTTATTACCTACAATGTCTCAATCTTTCTGGTATTGCAACCTCACTAATCTACTATAGTTATTGTTTATGTTTCTACAGAGGCCTAGGGTTTGTACCCTAATCATGCTCTTACCAATGCTTCTGTTGTTTTTTATTATGGCTCTCTAAATGTTGAAGGACCTAGGGATAAACTCATCATAAGAAGTGACACATTGCATCTTTAACTAAAAGGATAAATCCATATTGACATTAGCAATGATGATTCCAACTTGTTGCTCCTTAGGAATGGATCACTTGCTCATACTAGCTCGCTACCTCCATCGTTGTAGGAAGTTTGCGATCAAGTTCAATATTCTGATTTTAGGAGTCTTAACGGTTGGAAATCATAGTAAAATTAGAATTTAATAAGTTTTGGAATTATCATTTTAAAGTGTTTTTTGGGTTCATTAACTTTAGACTATCTTCTCTTTTGCAGGGGTGGTTGCATGCCAAATTTTTTTGGTGTAAAATATCGAAACTATTAGATTTTGTTACCTGTCTATAAATAAAAAATATTGGAGTGTGAGTTTGATATTTTTTGAAGATCTAAATAGTCAAACTTGGTAAAGAAAAATCATGTCAGATAATATTAGTCCAGAACAAAATGAAGAGACAATTGATAGATTGTGGGCTAGATTGAAAAGAAAGGGTGATGGGAAATGTTATTGTCCTTGCAATAATTGCAAGGGCTTAAAGACAAGACAAATTTTAATCACAATAGCTAAGAAACATTGTAGGCAGCATGGTCATGTTGAAGGGGGGCATGATTATCATCCATTGGTAAGTTGTTCATTATATGTGTTTATATTGATTGAATTTGTAAATGTTTATATTGTTTTAACATTTTATATATATCTATATAATCACTTGATCATGATCATGGTTTATTTGTGTCTATCATTATTATAAAGGTGGGGCACCCTAGGGCAGATGATATGGATTATCACGGCCCAAAGAATGTGGTTTTGCAAGCGGATGAACATGGAGCTGTGAATATCAAAGATGAAGTTAATGATCCTATAGAAGAAGATGATCATGCATCATAAAACATAGTTGAAGATGATGGTACGAATACATTGATCCATGACACATTTAGTGGCAGAGCTAATCATGATAATCAAGATGACTTTGATGATGTTCATGATTTACTTGTACTTGAGAAGGCATACGAGCCCCTTTATGAAGGCTCCCAAACAACTCTTCTCTATGTTGTATTGTTTTTGTTGAAATTGAAGGTTATGAATGGTTTATCAAACATAGCAATCTCATAGATGTTAAGGTATGTCATATATGTCATCTTTTGTCATCTATTTTAATTGTTGTTAGTTCATAACTAGTAAATAAAGGATGAAATATGTACCATTAATATTCTTTATATGAACAAATTATTTTTTGTTGTAGATTGATTGGTGAATTTTTGTTACCACCATCAAATATTTTACCTCGCTCATATCGAGATTTATGTGCCATTATGAAAGATATTAGAATGGATTATCAAGCAATAGATGCATGTCCCAATGATCATATTATATATCATAAACAATAGGAATTTGTAACAGAATGCTTGGAATGCCATATTAGTAGATATCAAACAGATCAACTAACAAAAAAGGTGCCTCATAAGGTTCTTTTTTATATTCCCATTATTCCACGTATGCAACGATTATTTAGGTGTGAAAGCTTAGCGCAATTTATGGATTACCATGCATGGAATAGAAGTGGAGATGACATTCTCCGAATTCCTACAAATGGTTTTGCATTTAAGGACATGGAGGAAAAATGGCCACACTTTAAAGAAGAACCTCCTAATCTCAGGTTTTCATTGGGAGAAGATGGTGTCAATCCATTTGGAGAGCTGAGATCTATTTACTCAGTGTGGCCTATTTTTGTTATCAATAATAGCATTCCTCCATGGATTTCAATAAAGAGGGAGCACATAATGTTGTCAATGATTGTTCTAGGTATTTTTTTACATCATTTGTCTTATTTGTTGCATAATGACATATTTTTTTCATTCAATAGTCATGTACATTAATTTATATATATTGCAGTAAAATAGTTATAATAATTATGTAATGTTTATGTTCATTCAACTAGGTAAGTACCAAGTTAATGATATGAATGTATATATCAAGCCTCTTATCAACGAGTTACTAAAGTTATGGAATGGCATCACTATGTATGATGTCTCTAGATCAATAGGACAAATACAATTTCAATTCCATGCAATTCTTGTATGGACAATTCATGATTCCCCAGGGCTAACACATTTTTGTGGTATGTTATAACATTTGACTACACTTTAACAATATTTAATTTGATGAAGTAGATATCATGTATTTTTTTAAAATAATCTATTCATTATATATAATTAAAAAAATTGAGATATTTAATCCAATTATATATGATCTTGCAGGTCTTCAAACAAAGGGAAAATTTGCATTTCTAATTTGTGGTCCAAAGATGAAATCTCGTCATTCAACAAGTTTAGGAAAGCAGGTGTTTGATGAGTATATGCACTTCCTCCATACAAATCATAAGTATCAAACTACTGAAAAACATCTTTTCAATGGGAAAGAGGAGACTACATCAAAACCATGAAGAATGACACCTCGCCTATGGAAGTTGGAATATAATAGAATTAATCATCAAGGTTATACATCAGATCAAATTGTTTATCTATCATATATGATATTTTTTGAATTTATATTTTTAACTATATTGTGTTATGTTTACTCATGTTGTAATTGACAATGATTGTCGTTGTTTATTTGTTTAACTTATATGCTTCATGAAGGTCATCAAGGCATTAATGGCCGGCTTCCATAGGGACTAAAAATTTATCCTAGACAATTTAGTAGGTTTCCCTACTATGAGCAACTACAAATTTGCATTTGTTTGATACAATGCATATCAGAAAGAATATAACAAAAACGTTATGGAAAATATTGGATGGAAGGCATGACAAAGAAAAAATTGTCAAAATTTGTAGTGACATTCATGAAGCCAATCATGCAATGAAAAATGTCATTCAATTAAATAGCGATGGAGACCAAATTAATATAAGTGCCCTTCCTTGGTTATTAACAGAGCAGCAAAGCAATGCTATAAAAAATGTCATACGAAAAATTCGATTTCCCACAGGATTTGCTGCAAACATAACAATATAATAACAAAGAAAGGTGAATTTGGGTCAGGGATAAAAACACATGATTAGCATACCTTCAATAAGGTAATTATTCTGGTATATTATATACACTTGTATAATGCATCTACTTTTCAGTGTATTGTGTTTACTACTTTTAAAAAAATAATGAGATGATCATTTTATAATTGTTGCAGTGCGTTCTACCTCTATCTCTTCCAAACAACTTTGATAACAATGTCAAGCAAGTTATATATGATCTTGGAAAATACATGAGGTAAGTAGCGAGATTTGTTCAATTCATTCTATACATTATATAATTTCCATTTATTTTACTTGTTATGTAATATACTTTATATTTTTGTTAAATCTCGTTAATATATTTGCGCCTTGAATCACTTGTAGATGGTTGTCATCTAAAGAAATCCATAAAGTAGATATAAATTATTGGAAGAGAAAAATTCCTCATCTAATGTGTGAAATGCAAAAGTTTCTACCTTCAACATTTTTCAATGCACAAGGACACTACCTCATACACCAAGTTGAGGAGATTAAATTGTGTGGATCTATACACACAAGGTCAATGTGGATGGTTGAGAGGCACTTAAAATTTTTCAAGGCTTTGGTTAGACAAAGAGCACATCCTAAGGGTTCTATGGTGGAGGGATATATGGTATACTAGACCATGGTGTACATTAGTGAATATCTTCCTAAGTTTGCAGCAAAGATCCATGTAGATCGCATTTGGGATCCCAACTCCATTAACAAATTCGAAGGGGGGTACCTGATGGGGAAAGGTAGATTGAGGAAAGTGAGAGGTAATTATAAGATGGTCATGGAAATTAATTGGAATACATTCTACATATGGCTTTTATATATATTGTACTTCTTTAATTTTTAATCTTCAATATACATCAATTATAAATTAAGGTCATATACTATGGTATTTAACTAATTATACGTCATTTGTGAATTTCAATTATTTTTGATACAGTTGCTCAAGAGGGGGATGTACTACATTTGTACATCGCCAACAATCTTGATTGGATGACGGTATGGATTGAACAATGTCAACAATCTGGTCGCACATTAACATGGGAAGGTGTGGCTTCATTGGTTAAAGAAGCTCGTCGTAATGGAGATTCCAATGTTACACAAAGAGAAATTGATTTAGCATACGGTTTAAGAATAAATATGTTTATCAACTGTCCATATTGCAATAATTTTTACATGTTTGACATATTGCAGGTGAAACAACACAAGGCTATGTGGTGTAATGGTCATAAATTTTGAATCAA
Organism: Sequoia sempervirens; assembly: GCA_007258455.2. Taxonomy (NCBI): domain Eukaryota; kingdom Viridiplantae; phylum Streptophyta; class Pinopsida; order Cupressales; family Cupressaceae; genus Sequoia; species Sequoia sempervirens. Next base: position 120,682,955 of record VDFB02047230.1, read on the forward strand.
AATATTGGATGACATGAAGAAAAATTGTGATTCTAGTATAATTGCAGTCTTTCAGGTGACTAATGTTTCATTTAGAAGCGACATACATCTAGAAGTCTTAGAAAATTGATACTATGGGATTTTGGATGATATACTTGATTGTGACTTTAAGTCCTTTAGATTAATTTTGTTCGTCGTCCTATGGTATAGGCTACGATTGAATGAAAATTATCTTGAGAGAACTGTTATTGAACATGATAATGGATTTACCATGGTTAATACAAGGTTGACCGAGCGAGCTGGAAATGAGCCCTATGTTCTTCTAAGCTAATGTGAGTAGGTATTTTACTCAGAGGTTCCAGGTAAATCGGGTTGGTCATTTGTTGTTAGACATGATCCAAGAGGAAGGTTGGTAAAGTATAATGTGGTGGAAGAAGAAGATACTGAAGATATAGAACATGATGTAGATGATGATCAGGATCAACAGTTAGTTGATGATGTCCCTGACGAAGATTTCAAAGAGGAGGAACTAGATCATGATGATGTAGGAGTTAATGTTCATGAAGATAATATCTATGTTGATGATGACATTATCGAAACTGATACCGATGATGATGATGATGATGATATGACCAATCCTTACAATGTCGAATCTGGATCGGATGATACAGACCAAGAGTTGGATGAAGACAAAGATCAATGACATTGAAATGTATAAGTTATGCAATTATATTATCTATTTGATATTAATTTCTTGATAGAATTATATTTGACTTATGTGGTTACATAATTAATTCATGATGTTTTTAATTTGTATGCCATTACATAATTAATTTAATGATGTACCTTTTAATGTTTGAAAGGTTAACAAATTAAAACATTTCAATAGTGATGTTAACAACCTTGAAATTAGTTTGTTTTATGTTTCATGTGATCATAAAAGATTAAAAAGTCAGTTGTAGATGTGGTTTTTCAGTGGTTGTTCAGTGGTTGACGTGTATGTTGGTTCTTTTTACAATGTAACCAAGTTTGTCTTCTAATCTACCTATGGAATTGACAATTCCAATCAAAGGCAACTCGAAGAACCTGGACCAACTGACGAGGACTTTAAAATCCTCCTACATTTCGGGCTCTGCAAGACCCGGGAGGATGATCCCTTAATGTGTTTACAACCTCTACACTATTATTATAAACAACATTAACAATAGCATATAATCTCACTTAATAGCTCAACACGATAAGATAATATCAACTAGAATTGGTTGTTCATAGACAATATCAACTATCTAGAGCATGAGATAACTAAACACAATCCATTGTATAAGATAGTCAATGATTTGCAATTTGTAGCAAGCTTTAGGCAAAGACAAACAAATATTGAACTAAACTAATAATTACAACTTAGATCAGTGCCATATATCCATTGCAGGAGTCAAATTCATAAGCATCTAGAGGTTTATAACAGATTTAATACATCACATATAAGATCCCTAACAATATTGCATTATAATTTCATCAGTATTCATTCTAACCTAGGACTACTTATCAAATCCTTATACAACACATATCCGCCTATAATCCCATTCAAGCATTTTGATTAATTCCTTGAATTAGATCTTAAATAGAATCATACACACTACAATAGTGAGATGGATAAAACAACCCTTAGTTATTTCATTCAAAGTTCAGATATGCATGTACAATGGAGAGACATTAGCTCAAATATTCATTTCAACTCAAATGCTAGTATTGTTATACAACATTAAATCTCTATGAACTCAAAACATAAATTGCATTTCTCTAAAACCATGGGATTTTACAATTTGCTCTGCAACTTCACCTAGACTCAACAAAAATTATCTAACTTGCTAACTCGTACTTTTGGCCTTGAAATCCTTCTTATAGAAAATGAAGGAGCAAACAAGCACCAGTCCAGAAATTACACATGTCACCAGTCAATTAGAGCACCTGGTGATATTCCAAAATTTGTTACAACAACCACCACCTTGAAAAATATTCTCATTCATCATATTAGCTGAGGAACATTGATGCAAAAAACCACAAGAAAACTGCACTGAGAAAGTGGTCAACACAAAACTGGAACCGCTGTAACTGCAACATCTGTTCTGCCACCTATTAGTAGTTCACTCCTTTTACTCCTCCTCATTCAAATATTTAGTTACCCAATTCTAGTACTCATCATCAGTCAGCTAGTCAAAATTAATTACCTCATCCACCTTGGTATTATAAGGTGTGTATTTTACCGCTACTTGATTTGCATCCCTTTCAAAAGATTCCAAAAATGAGCTGGTACTAATGATTTTGTCCATACAACTCACCAACAAATCATCGTCTGAGCGATCACAAATTGAATTGATTTGATCATTGATGGCTTCACTTTCTTGAGCCTACCATTGTTGAAATGACCTGATTTTCCCCTACTCATCAATTATATCAGGTAACAATGTGTTATCCCAATCATTGAAATTCTTCACCAACTCCCTAATCTTCCTACTCAAGTCATCTGGTAAGGTCTAAAAACCTTGCAATGATTTTACTAACACATGAGTAGGCTTTAATGATTGGGGCCTATTATTTATATCAAACCTTGAGGCCTTATACATGATATCCAGATCACTGGCCCTAGGGATCCAATTTTCAATTATTGGCATCACTACTTCTTGATTCCTATCAATATTCTTTATTGCTACTAACAACAAAGAATATAAAGAATGTATAGATAGAAATTTGCTATCAACCTTTTCATTTAAATGCCTCAAAATAGTAGTAACAATTTCCTTTTTCTTGAAGAGAGATCCCTCATCACTTTTATTTAATGATGCCTACAATTCATCAATTTTTTGCAAGAGCTGCTTCTTTGTAGGATCGACAGAGCACTCTGTTTCTTCTTCAACTTTGTCTAAAGAAAGGGTGAGGACAAGATTCTAACTGGGAGATCCTAGTGTGGAAATAATTGGAGAAACAAGAGGCACTGACCCTATTGTGGAGGGTAATGTACTGGTTCCTGGAGTACTTGATGTCTCCCCAATCTACTTATACATGAACCTCTCCACTTTAGTTTGCAACTCAACATTTTTCTGCTACATCTTGTTGTACTCCTCAATCAAAAGGTTATATTTTTCCATTAAGCTCTTCCTTTCAGTTTCCTCCCTTTTAGCAGTCTTTTGGGCCAATTTGGCCACATTCATAGTCAAATTAGTGGCCTAAGTGGATGAGGTCTCTGAAGTTCTCTTTATTATCAATCCTCCCTTGAAATTTGGATTAATATCAAAAACATCTAGTTTTCTCCCTTGTGGGGCCAATGCCCAAATTGCCAGAGTTTCATATTCCTCACTGAAAGCAGTGTTTTGCAATGCTGCCTTGACCTCTTCTTTAGAGTCTTGAAAGGGATTCTTAGACTTCATAATAGCATTAAAGGCTACTGCATTTGCAATGTCCCATTCAGGCAGAATTAATACACCAGCCTGACTCACCAGTTTTCTTCCTTCTTTAGGAGTGATGTTCTTGAATTCTTCCATTAATTTAGCTTTTACCTCCTCATCATTCTCCCAGTCTGACCTGTCAGGCCTTAGTTCTCTTCTTTGCCTACATTTATCTTGATACTCTTCAAACTTCATCCTCCATACCAATTGCAAGAATACAAGAGTTTTTACAAATGTATTGTCATCTAGAAACTCCTTGCATGCCTCCATTCTTGCATCTTGTACACTTTTACCTTTCATATCTAAATAAGATAAAACTAATTCAGCTGGCCTAGGAGGGGAAGGCATACCAACTTCCATGTCTTTATTAGTAACAATAATCTCATCCATTAGATCCTCTTGTGGTTGATCAATTTTTTGCCTTTTAGGGCTTGGCTCAGATGGTGGTGATGAGGGATTGTCTTCCGGTGATGATTCTAAATCAATAATTTTGATTTTCCCAGGCACTTTGAATTTTGGACTTGGTTGTGGAGCACTTTCATAATATGTTTTCCTTTTCTATCCACTTCTTCTTCATCACTACTACTATCCTTTTTCCTCCTGCAAATGGGCCACCTTTTTGTAGGCTGGTATGCTGGTCTTGTTTCAATTGGTCTGGCACCTTGTTCTTGCACACCTAGACTCAATTTTAAATTTATCTTTTTTTTCCTCAATGTGCCCATAATTTCTTTGAAGTTTCCCATCAGAAAATCAATTTTCTTATGGTGGGGACTGATCTCCAACAGTGGATCATATTTCAGATCCATTTTGTGCACAACATCTAGTAGCTTACTAGAAGCTATCCATTTCTTCTTGTTCAACTCTTATCTATTCAAATCAAATTCATTTCTAATCAAGTCTTTAGGAAAATTGAACTCATGCATAAATTTTCCAACTTTTATTCTTTGTCTAAAAAGACCAAAGAAACCCTCAGGATCATGCTACCACTTTGGTCCACACCTCAAATAGTAATCATTAAAGAAATTATCAAAATGCGTCTAGCCTCCCTTTGAAAATAAAAAATCAAGCACTACTGTATAATCTGGGAAAAATGTTCTGTTACCCCTTCCAGTGAGGTTGTCCTCATGAATACAACCTATCTGCCACATAACTTCTGTAAATCCCACTGTTGGTGGCACATTGTATGGCAATATATGAGGGGCTCCCATAAAACCATATACTCTCAAGACAGTGTTGACTGGGTATGGGATAATGTCACCCTAGTTATGGTAAACCTTTAATTCTGGCTTCCTCTCCTTTGGCCTAAGGAAATCATGTAATTCCTCAGGGATTCTAAGTATATTCACCATTAATCTATCCCTTAATCTAGAAGCAAAACAATTATCAAATTGCACATAACTAGTGCTTTCCTTATTACAAGATAAATTTGCAACCCATATATGTACTGGCAATATGTCTCCATCAATTGATTGCCTTAATTTCATCCTCTTAGAGAAAAACTCGTCATTCTTAAACAAAAACATATGCATTAGCATAGAATACCAAAAGAATTGAGTGTCAGTATTATTTTTTTGCAGCTTTGACAACCCTTCATGCATCCTCTCAGCCAAGAAAGAAGCAAAGTCATAGGTCACATAGAAGTTAGGGTGTTGTATTTGCACCCCTATGAACATATAATCAATGGGAATTATCATACCAGTAATGAAACCAAAAATTTGACATAAAGAATAGAAAGTGACCAGAAAATGGTTTGCAAAACAATTTAATTTGAAAGGTTCCTAGTCACTAGGGCTGATATGAAATTTTGAACCTCCTGCCCTAACCAGATGAGGTGGAAGCAAACTTGCTCTAAAAAGAGATTTCATCTTTGCATACTTTTGCTTCATTTCCTCAAGGTTGATAGGAACCAAGTCTTCACTCGGTTCACTCAAGTCAAAAATATGTTGGACCTCTTCTCTGTTAATGCTCAATAGAACCTTTCCATCATTGTCCCTGATTATCCGTGTAACAGGGTCATATCTTGCATCCACTGTCCTAAGTAGGTCTACATCAGGGAATACATTTGGTACCACCAGCTTCCCCATATCATACATTCATCCATTTGAAAAAGGGTGAGCCAAATTCCTCTGTCTATACCACAATTTGAACAATTCCAAGCCAATGAGGAGAACCCTAGCAACGGAACTGTTGGAACAATTATACACTAACCCTTCCCCTAGGATTTTCCCTCGCATTAGGACCAATCCCTTCATCCTATCATTTGTTGACAAGGGAAATTGATCTAGGAAATCATCATACAGGTTTCGTTTCAAATATTCAGTCTGGCCAAAATGTTGCTTGGGTGGTGCCATCTCGAAAAAACTAGGGCTTCTTTACAACGTTATAATTTAGATAGCTAGGACTAACCAGAGATAGAAAATTATAGGAAAAAACATTGTAATTTATCACAACTATAATTAAATTATAGCCCTAACACATTCATCAAAAAGCTCACAACACATCCAGTTAATCCTTTCCCAAATTCAAATGCAAAATGACTAGGAGGCACAAAAAATAAACTCATGACTTTGTTCGTAGAACTCCCAAATTCTGGCTACAGAAACTCGCAATTCTACCTTCAGCTCTGAAACTACTCCACAAAATATTTGAATGGTTTGTGATACAAACCAAGCAGGAAAATTGATTTTATTGTCAATCAAATTACGCTAGCAAGTGTCTCATCCACCATTAAAGCTCAATTTCATGCTGCACAAATGACTCCAACCATATTTGATGCAAATTTAAATTCGAGCCATTGATTCTTCAGCTTGATCAAATCATTGATGGCCACCTTTAAAACAAGCTAACACAATTGCCAACACAGTGATAAGGGGCCCACCTTACCATACACTATGAAGGAAGTCCATGTGGTAGTTTCTCATAATATCGCAATCTTGAAACTTTTGATCATGCGATGGCGGGCAACCGTTGATCCTAAGCATCAATGATCTCGTTCCTTTAACACAGTCGCTAGCCATGTCGTTAACCTTTGAGCATCTTTTCCAATGAGATTATAACATATTCGTCGATTTAGAACATGTGTGTCTTGAGAACACTTTAGTAATCTGCCCCTTAATACATTTAAAGTTAGCTAGTGTTTCCTTTACTCTTTAGGCTTCATCGGATGAGACACGTGGTGCCCGCTCGTGATTTTACAATCAACCCAAGCACCATCGTGGGATGGCAGGGAATGGCTTAGATCAAATGGTAGTTCAACAGCGATAGCACAAATTTGATCCCCCGGATAGAACACATGGCACCCACCCGTGATTTCACAATCCTTCAATTCCCGATCATGGGATGGTGGGCACCATTGATATTTGCAAGAAATAGATCAACGACAACACTAAATCAACCCTTGAAAAATAAAAAATTCATTAAAAGGATAAGTGCGTATTACTAGGCAGATGACAAACAACAACATAAGTTGTTTTTTAAAAGATGAAACATGGAGCCAACCGAGACTTAGGAAATAAAACCTTGCGAAGGAAATAAAGTATTAAAATCAAAGTTGGGTTTTAATTTTAATCCGGTGACATAAGCCTAAGCCATTAACCCCAGTGGTCATGTCGCCAATGGCTTAGCCAAATCCTTTCATTAAATACTAACCGTGCAATGTGTAGGTTTTTCAGATTCAAAGATATGGGAGAAAATCTCAATCGTACCTTGCCAACTCGTAGACCTAAGGTGTCGCCTTGCTATTTGACACGAGGTTAGAAAAAGGCAGATGTGTGTCTTGTATGGAATGTGGGGCCCAATCTCCACTATTGAGCTCATAACCCATGGTTTTAGATCGACAACCAAGATTAAAAGCTAATGTAAATCTCTATTGTTCCCTGCTAGCTCACAGGAGGAAGATGAAGGTTGGTTAAAAGCCACAAGGTCAACGAGATTGCGATGCATAGCTCCAACCATTCAGTTTGCAAAGTGCATAGGACCTACTGACATGGATTAATGTTATTGGTCATGAGGAAGGTGAACAATGCTTCATTGGATGTCAAACCGAGTTAGCCCGAGATAAACCGTTTGATCTGCCAACTCTTCAGGAGATCAACAGGCAGTATTCAAAGTTAGAAAATAGCACATGGTGTTTATTTTATCGTACAAATGGTGAAGCATTGATGAATTATTCCTTGCTTGTGTAGTCATGTCAATCTTAATCTGTGTGAAGATGTTCTTGGCAATCATGAAGGGTGATCTGTGAATTCTCATGTAGCTCTAGTTAAAAGGTGATAGTACATACGCCACCAAATTGCCATGTTTGCACATGCATTTTTACTAAGCATTGATGAAGGTTGCCATTACCTCGCAAAATAAATACAAGAGGAATTAATTGCTAATAGTGTCATTCTTGTAGTAGTTAGAGCACTTTGTGGGCTAAGTCTCATCAAGTTTGAGTGCTTGTTTGATAAGAGAAAATGAGTAAGTCAGTAAGGAGGTCTGTTCATTTGAGCTCACAAAAGCTTGGTCTTGCTATTCAGGAAGGTGCTTTGGTTGACAAGCCCAGGCTTGTGCCCACTAGATGCAGTAGAAGGTTGCAATTCCAGGACATTGTTGTTCAACTGGTAGATGACAAAGGCAAGCAATCGGTGTGCTCTATTACTAGTGTTGATAGGAAAATAAGGTATGGGCATGGCTCCTCTGGATGCCAACACTCACCCATTGACCTTATTAGCAACACTTCTGATGATGTAACCAAGACCGACTCCAACTACTGTCGGTATTTAGCTCACTTCAATGATGGTCTTCCCTTTGATGAGGAAGTGATATCTATGGTGCCATTGGTTGTTAAAACCCCAAGTGGATGGACTAGAACCATGCTAGGCAAGGATAAGAAAGAAGAGGAGGCTGAGGGTCTACCATAGTGGCAAACAACTAGAAGCGGGTGTGTATATCGGGGTCTGAGTGTTGGTAAGGGTAGGGTGGCAGGTAAATAAGAAGTTGTTGTGGTTCCTTTGTGGCAATTTGGTTGCTTGGATTTTTGCGTGGATAGTGACAAAGGGGATTTTGATGACAATTTGTGTTCTCTTTTCTTTTAGCTTTCCCCAATTCATGCACTATGTTTTGTGCACAGATTCAATGTGTGGGAAGTTTTGAAATGAAGTCAAATGCAATGGAGATTTTGTTCAAATGAAAATTTGTGGTGAAATTACATTTGAGCCCGAAGCTTGTTGCTCCCTTGTCATATAAAAGGGAATTCAAGGCTCATTTGTAAGGAGAGAATTGATGAAAGCTATAGCTAGGTTTTGAGTTGAATATATGGGTAGAAAGATATTTTTCCTCTGACGAGGAAGTGATATTTGTGGTGCCATTGGTTGTTAAAACCCCAAGCAGACGGAATAGAATAGATAGCCTGTTTTGAGTTTTGGATGAATATATGCAAATTATCTTAAATTGTATGCAGATATGACTTATAAGCATGAATAAATCTATAATTCTAATATATTTTCTCTCCTTATGTGGATTTGAGTGAATTTTGAATGAAATGTTAATGATGTTGTCATTCTTCTTTTGAGAATTTGTTCAATTGTGCATCTATGTTTTTTCTTTGATTCAAGAAAATCAATTAAATGCCTAAATGGAGTCATGATTTTACAATTATTTACAAAGGATTTGATAAGTAGTAATATATCAGAGAATTGAGCTCCATAATGCAAGGTATTATATGAGTAGTCCATTCTATTAAGTTCTTGGGTCATTTCTGCTAACGGTAAATGGGTAACTAAATATTTAACTAACGAAGAATAAAATAATAATATGTAAATGGGTCACTCACTCAATCCCTCTATCTCTCTCCCCTTAACCCTAAACCCTTAACCCTTAAACTATAAACCCTTAATATTAGGTGTGTATTAAAACATTATAAAAGTATTAATTTTTGGAGTTCTATTAAATTGAATGATAAATGACGATGAATGGGAAAATCTAAGGCACTTTAATATTTTCAACTAAAAAGTTAGAGTTCAATTAGGATTAGTGTTCACTTAGGGTTAGGTTTAGGGTTCAATTAATGTTCAATTTGGGTTAGGATTGAGGATGAGGTTGGGGTTTAATTAAGGTTATGAATTCAATAAGAGTTCAAATAGGGTCAAGGATAAGTTTAGGGTTGGGGTTAAGGTTCAATTAGGATAAGAATTAGTGTTAGGGTTAGGATTAGAGTTCAACTGTAGTTCAAAGTTAGGGTTATGGTACAATTAGGACTACTGTTCAATAAATGTTCAATTAGGGTTAATACTTAATTAAGGTTAGTTTTAAAGTTCAATTAGGGTTTTGGTTAGGGTTGGGATTATGAATCAAGTAGTTTGGTTAGGGTTTGATAAGAGTTAGGTTTAGGGTTTAGTTAGAGTTAGGGTTAGGGTTAGGGGTAGAATTCAATTGCTTAGTGGTCAATTACAATTAGATTTAGTGTTCAATTAGGATAAGGGTTAGAGTCCAAATAGGGTTAGGGTTTAACTAGAGTTAGGATTAGAATAGAATAGATTTTTGTGTTTAATTATGATATCTAGAATTTAGTATAATTTTTGAAAATGAAATGATTTGGACACAGAAAAAAATAGAAAAGTTGATTTTATATAGATCTTATTTGTTAATTTATTCTAAAATTCTAATTAATAATTGTTTAATTAATATAAAATGAATATTTAATTTAATTTAATTTAATTGTATTAGATAATTAGTAAAATTAAATAGATAATAAATATTTTATGGATTTTAAAAATTAGAATTTAGTTTAATTTTATTTGTAATGTCGAATATTAAAATTTTAGATTGAAATACTTAATTGATTTTAAAATATTTATAATTAATGTTCAATTTATAAACTAAAATTAAGACATTAATAAATATAACCCGTGACATAATGTTCACTTAGGGTTTCTTTCTTGGGAGAAGTTTATTGAATGGTAAGTGTATTTTATAAAATTAATATGTCAAGAATTAATTATAGATAATACATGTGATTTTTCATATGGTATTAAATTGTAGATTAAAATTGATAATAGATTTCCTTCCTTCTTTTGAATTGTAAGCTACCATAATATATGGCCTTAAAATCCTATTCATATTTTGAGCTTTTCTAAACTATACAACACGACATCCAACAAAAAAAATTGTTATGCATTTTTTTCAAGCACAAATCCTTAGAATTCTTAATGTGTTACCTAGGTTAATTCTTTATTGCAATAAATAAATACATATGGATTTGAGGGAAAATATTAAAATATTTATATATATAGAAAAATTTAAATGCAAGGGATTCAAGTACATACATTTTCTTTTGTTAATGTTGATGAAGATACGAATCTTGATGAAGTGCCAAATTTGATGACATGATATAAAAAACTGGAATATCTTTGCTCTATGTGGCACTTGAAATTTTGGACAAAACTATAACTAACTCTATGTCAAATTTGTGAGTTTGGACCTATTTTGCATCAATAAATATGAGCTTTGACACATGCCTCCTAATCTAGCATGCAATATGTACTTAAATGCTCAAAATAGTCGGGAGTAGTGTTGAGATTGGTGGATCTTTGGGAAGGTCCAATGCTTCACCTTTGTATCTCTCCCTATAGATAGAGGTAGAGATGAATATAGAATGATAGATGAAAAGGGATAAAAATAGATAGAGATATAGAGAGAGATAGAGGGAGAAATAAATATATAGAGAGATAGGGAGATAGAGGGGGGATATACATATATATACATTATATATATATAGAGAGAGAGAGATGGCAATATAGAGATATAAGGAGATATAGAGTGAGGGGAGAGAAAGAGAGAGAGAGAGAGATAAGTAGAGAAAGACAAATAGAGATGGAGAGGGAGATAGAAATAGGGGGAGATAGAGAGAGAGAAAGAGAGAGGGAGAGATAGATAAATAGGAAGAGAAAGACATAGATATAGAGATATATGGGAAGATAAAGGGACAAATAGTTTGAGATATGAAGATAGATAGGGGTATAGGGAGGGAGCAAGAGATCAGGGAGAGATAGAGAGAGGGAGGGAGAAAGGGAGAGAGATATGTAGAGGAGGGAGAGATAGAAGATGGGGAAGAGGGGGATATATGTAGAGAGGGGGAGAGAGGGAGAGTGAGAGGGGGAGGCTAATTTTTTAGTTTAAATTCTATAAAATATTCAATAAATAATAATATAAATATTATAAGAATTATATAATTTGTATTTTAAATTACACACTATATTTTATTTTTTGAAAAATATGTAATTTTTTATTTTCCTATATATTTAGTATTAATATTTTTACATCTTTTAACAATTCAATATATAATACAAATAAAATATAGTTAATAATTTAATTAACTAGAATACCTATATTAATTAATAATATATGTAAAACACGCCGAGAGTTATCTTTATCAAGATGCCTATTGACTTGAAAAAATGCTTACATTTTCATGAATATGAATTTGGAAAGCAATCAATTTGATTTCATTATTGTTTGTGTCATTGTTTATCTCAATTCCCATATATAAGGGTACACATTCAAATTTGAAATCATACCAACTTGTCTATAACAACAATCAACCAAGAACAATAAATTTAAAAGCAGAAATGTTCATCAATCATTAGATTTAGTATTGACAACATCAAAGAAGTATATCATGACAAAATGGCATTAACTAACTTAGATATATCCACTATTTTTTTTTTCAAATGTTTGAATACATTGTTAACATTATATACATTCAAGCATTTGAATGTTATGAAACCTATAGCTTTGCAATTGAGTCTAATAAAGCTTTTCTCTTAGATGAATAATCAAACTTTGTTGTTTTTATGACTATGCATTTAATCCTTTGTTCATCATTATAAGTCTCTTTTTTCACTTGAAGTTGAAATATGTATCTGTTGAAAATGACCTTTTGTATAATGTGTGAAAACTTAACATCATCTTGTTTTTCATGCTTCAAAATGTTCAATTCTTTTGTTGTAACACCCATAATTTCTTCTACCACTTCTTCAAAAGTTGTAATCCAAGTGAATGAAGTATGGTATTGCACTTTGCATTGAAGTATATATTTATAATCACATTCAGGGAAAGTTTTATCACATCTTCCACAATACCACTGACCATTTTCATTAGTGTTTACATTCTTTCGTAGTGCCTGTCTCCAATTTTCAAGGGGCATGTTGTCTAACAAAAAATTTCTACCTTAATGAAAGATAAGGTAGCTTTTATCACTATCCAATAAGGTTTACCAGAGTTGGCAAGGTCTCAATCCTGTATTTGTGAGATACTAGGGTTAGGAAAAAATAGGGTTTAGGTTAGGGTTGGGGTTCAATTAAGGATAGAGTTTAATTAGGGTTAGATTTCAATCAGGGCTAGAGTTTAATTATGGTTAGGGTTCAATTAGGGTTAGGGTTAAGGTTAGGGTTTGGGCTAAATCAGGGTTAAGGTTCAATTAGGATAAGTGTTCACTTAGGTTTATTGTTAGGCTTAAGATTGGGGTTAATAGTAGGGTTGGGATTTAGATTTCGGTTAATTAAATTATATTAGTTTATGTTTTTATTAAAGATCAAATATAGATGTAATTTTGAAAATTATATATCTATACCTTTTCATTTATGTTTTAGATCTAAGATGATCACATTATTGTTTATTCATTACCTAAAATAAAAACATTATTTATAATTGTAAAATAAAAACCAATTATATCATAATTTAAACAATAACAAACAATACAACTAATTAATTGAATATTTTATAGAATTTAAACTAAAAAATTGATTAAAAATTGCAAGATTGATTTATATATTAGATTAAAAAAGGTACAACCATCTATAAATGGAGGAAATATTATGCCATTGATTACCAACAAACCCATCCCAACCACCACTACCAAAAACCAATCTGAAGATGGTCAAAATGAGACCCAACTAGCCAAAGACAGGGAGACCCCTCCATCTAGAAACCACCACCCTACTATCCAAGCCAACTACCAACCCAAAATGCCATAAGGATTTGGCCTCGACCCTAAACATACGAATCCCCAGTCACCTAAGACTCCCAAACTAGCCATTAGAGATCAAATTTATAAACTTTGGGACTAAAAGATGCCATTGGACCATAGAGATAAACTCTAAAAACTATCAGAACCAACTATACAAGGAATTCACAAGAAATTATTTAAAACAGAAAAATCTTCAAAGAATTTTACCCACTCGACATCACCCATAGCCATCAGGCCGAAGAATTTCTTTAGGAATTCAATGGCCGCCGCTGCCACCATTCTGTGTCTGCTCAATGCCGGACCAATCAAGTCAAGAAGGAATGGGAAAAGCTTTAAGACCTTGTCTGAACCTCGAATAGCTGCAAAGTCACTCAGTCTTGGGATGCCTCTACCCTCCACCACAAAACTCAACACTTCATTTACCCCTCCCACCAGATCCTTGCAAAACATATTAATCAACAGCAGTTTAGCCACAGCCTTGGACTCACCGTTGTCTGGAAGAGATGCCAAAAACTGGGAGGAGATGTGTAGATTGTCCCTACCGAACTCCTTGTTAGCCAAATGACCAGCTCCTAGGATCATTTTGGTGACCACCAAAACTAACGATTCCTTGTTTAAGAGAATCCGCTTCAGTCATTGGTATTTAACTTCTCTGAAGGAAGCTTGTCTAGCCGAATATTTTAGAGAGATTAGCGTGTCCGCACCAAACTTCGCCAGGCCATCCATTGAGACTTCAATGATAGAGAGAGATCGCTTCACCATGAATTCCACCACCAAAATAAATAAATTCTACTGCAAATGTTCACCATTAAAGTCACCACCAACCGATATGAAATGAAAAAATTTAATGATGCCCATGAGGCTAAAAAATCCTATGGGACCCAAATGACTTCCCTCCACATGTGCCATGTTTAATCTACATGAAACTGCCTTTAGGGAATGATGCCTATGGTATCCTCGAGCTCTGTGAAGAAAATTGCCACCTCCATCACGTGACCAGCCTCCTAGTCACACCCATCTACGTCCCCCATATCCCCTTCCTTTTCACCACCTCAACTCCTAGCTGGCTCTCCTAGCACGTTAGTGCGGGGATGAGAAAATAAAGGAGGTAGGGGGAGCCCACCTAGGCGTTGGCTATAATGCATGTACTTTTCAGTGTATTGTATTAACATACCTAGATATATTCACCAAAATCTATTATCTATTATTGATTATGTAATTTTGTATGTATAATATATTTTTAAAAAAATAAAAATATATTTTTGAAAAAATATATATATTTAAAAAAATAAACAATATATTATTTAAATTAGAAATATATTAGAAATATTTTGAATGTATTCAACTATCAAAATATGATTTTTTTTTAATATACCATTAAAATCACTAATAAAAAATATTAAAGAGTTTATATATATTTGTTTAATATATTAAAACAATACTTTATATTATAAATATTTTATAAATAATTTATAAAATATTTTTTAAATATATTAAACAAAACATATATAAAAGTTTAACCACTGTATGTGGGCTCAAAAATAAAAAATGTGAGGGTTATGAATTAGGTTATTTTCTGCACAGAAGGCAAGCTGCTAGCAATGGCATGGGATGGGTTCTATCATTCTGACAGCTGATAAACCATTAGAGGCAGGCAGGCCATGGATGGGTATACCATTTTGTATGTTGTGTAGCTTGCTCCTGACTTGACTAGTTGCCCTAATTCCTCCGCTTTTGCTCATTTTTAATGAATTTCCCCCCAGCCTTGTCAAATATTTCATTTTAAATGTTTTTCTTTGGAAGTAATGAAACATTTAAAATATATTGCAAAAAAATTTCCTCAGGCCCCACCTTGTACAGTCCACGTGGCACCCACCCGTGATTTCGTAATCAACCAAAGCACCATTGCGGGATGGCGGGGAATAGCTCAGATCAAAGGATAGTTGATGAACAATCAAAAAAATTGATCCCCTAGATGGGACACATGTCACCCACCTATGATATCGCCATCCTACAATTCCCAATCACAGGATGGCAGGAAATCGTTGATCTTGAATGCATTGTGATCGACAACAACATGAATTTCATCCTTCTGAAAAATAAAAAATTCATTAATGGGCAAGGGGACATTACTAGGTGGATGGAAAACAACGACATAATTTTTTTTAAAACTGTTCAACATAGGGCCAACCAGGACTTAGGAAAATAAAACCCACGGAAGAAATAAAATATTAAGACAAAAGGGACAAGTCCTAGATGGAATGATGGGGCATAAGATGTTTTTAAAACCCTTCAAAAAGGGTAACAGAGAAATAGATCCAAACCAAGGCATTAGGTAAACACAAGGGTTTAAGATGAAGATAAAGCTAAAACCCCAACCCTAAGAAATTTTCCAACACCATGAAAGACCAGTGACATAAGGAAGGGCATGAGTGAAACATTAGGAACAAAATTTGAAGTTCCATTAGTACAAGCATTGGATAATTTTATATTAATAGTTTGTCCTATCACAAATATAAAAGGTGAGCACAATAAATAACTTGTATTTTCCCATTAAATGTGAAGTATTTTCAAAAAGTTTTAATGTTCAACTATTGGTCCATTTTTGTTCAATATAAGTTGTATTTTAAATCATTATGTGTTGTTTTTATAACAACAAATTGATTTTTTGTGTTAAACTATTTAGTCCATATGTGTTGAATATAAAAGGTAGAGATATCAAACATTTATGGTTATCAATAAGTATTTGGTCCACTTAGGTTGTGTATTAATTTTAATTTAAATAAAAATATCATATTCTACAAGCAACAAATGATATTTTTTTGGTTCAACTATTGGGGGTTCCATGATTAAGTTTTGGTTGAACCTTTAAAAAGTCAAATTTTAGACACTTCTTAAAAGATCTGCTGATGTGGCGAGTTGCATGATGAGTCGCGCCTCCAAACCTTAGTTATGGATAACTAAGAGACCAGTCTCACCCTCCCTCTTTCCCTCTCTCCCTCAAGTCTTACCCTCATACCCCCTCTCCCTCTCTCAGGTCTCTCTCTCTATCTCTCTCCCCTCTACACATAACCCTAAACCCTTAACCCTTAACCCTTAACCATAAACCCTTAAACCCTCTACCCTCTACCCTTAACCCTGTCTCCCTCCTACCCCCTCTCCCTCTCTTAGGTCTCTCTCTCACTCACTCACTCCATACATCTCTCTTCCCTCTACCCTAAACCCTAAACCCTTAAACCCTCTACCCTCTACCCTTTACCATCCCTTCCTTTATCTCTCTCTCTCAAGTCTCTCCCTCCTAGCACCACTCCCTCTCTGAGGTTTCTCTCTCACTCATGAGCTCACTCAGTCTCAAGTCTCTCCCTCCTACCCCTTTTCCCTCTCTTAGGTATTTCTCTCACTCACTCACTCCCTCTATCTCTCCCCTTAACCCTAAACCCTAAACCCTAAACCCTCTACCCTCTGCCCTTAACCTCCCTTCCTTTATCTCTCTCTCTCAAGTCTCTCCCTCCTAGGTACCACTCCTCTCTGAGGTCTCTCTCTCTCACTCCTCTCTCTCTCAATTATCTTCATCTACCCCTCTCCTCTCTTAGGTCTCTCACTCCTTTCGCTCACTCCCTTTATCTCTCTCCTTCACCCTAAACCCTCTACCCTCTACCCTTAACCCTCCTTCTTTATCTCTCTCTCTCTCTCTCAAGTCTCTCCTCCTAACACACTCCCTCTCTGAGGTCTCTCTCTCACTCACTCTCTCTCTCAAGTATCTTCAAATATCCTACCACATCTCCTTCTCTTAGGTCTCTCTCTCACTAACCCTAACCCTCTACCCTCTACCCTCTTCCCTCTACCTTAACCTCCCTTCCTTTATCTCTCTCCCCTTAACCCTAAACCCTCTACCTCTTCCCTCTACCATTAACCCTCCCTTCTTTATCTCTCTCTCTCTCTCAAGTCTCTCCCTCCTAGCACCACTCCCTCTGGGGTCTCTCTCTCTCACTCTCTCTCTCTCTCAAATTATCTTCAATATCCCTACCCCTCTCCTCTCTTAGGTCTCTCTCCTCCACTCCTCCCTTTATCTCTCTCCCCATTAACCCTAGCCTCTACCCCTCTACCCTTAACCTCCTTTATCTCTCTCCCACTCCCTCTCTCTCTCTCTCTCTCTCTCTCTCTACCCCCTCATCCCTAAAACCTCAACCATAAATCCTTAAACCTTCTATCCTCTACCCTCAACACTCTTCCCCTCTCCCTTCCCACTCCTAATTTTCTCTCTCTCTCTCTACCTCTCCCCTTCTTCCCCTCTTCCCCTCCCCCTTCCCCCTCCTAATTCTCTCAAGTATCTCCCTCCTACCCCCTCATCCCTAAACCCTCAACCCTAAACCCTTAAACCTTCATCCTCTACCCTCACACTCTTCGCCTCTCCCTTCCCCCTCCTAATTCTCTCTCTCTCTACCTCTCCCCTTCTTCCCCTCTTCCCCTCTCCCTTCCCCCTCCTAATTCTTTCTCTATATATCTCTCTCTATCACATTCCCCCCTCTCTCTCATTTTCCCTCTCCCTTTCTTCCTCTCTCTATCTCTCTCTCCCTTCCCCCTCCTAATTCTCTTTGTCCCCCCCTCTCTCTCTCCCTCTCTCTCTCTCTCCACCTCCTAATTACTCTTGGGTATATATGTGCAAAAATTAGATATCCAATTTATAGCACCAAAATATTACATTTTAAAATGTTTTTCAAATTAGATATTAGACACGAACTGGATATCCAAAACAAATCAGATATATGATTTGTAGTACTTGGCTTGGGAATTGCTATGGAGCAATGTATTGATAACCAACCCAAAAAAAAAGTCAACTCAGGATTTTCACCTTTTTTGGCAAGTTCAAAATGCTACTTTTTTCATGTTGCCACTTTTTGGTCCATCATGATCCTGCATATACTCAGGTCTAAATCAGGTAGTTGTTATTGCTAAGGTGGATCACTCCTTTCTTTCAAGTCCATACACTTATGATTGGGTCAAGTGTTCTTCTCTTTAGAAAATTCCTATTGCCTTTTTGATAGGTTAATTATGATTTGATTAGATGGGTTATACCACAACTTTATTCAACCCAGTAAATAGATTGGTTAATGAAACTTGACAAAAGCAACAAAACAATTGCTACATTTGGCATTTCATGTTGAATGAAGAGTGGTGACAATAATCTACTTATAGTTTAATAAAACATTATTTTTATAAGAAGGCTTGACATTAGAAAGATAAGTGTTACTTATAGTTTAATAAAACACTATTATAGATTTACCAACATATATCGTTGTATGCTTGCATGGATTCTTAGTTAATATATGGGGAGAGAAAGAGAGAGAGGTAGAGATATATGGGAAGAGAAAGAGAGATGGAGATATACGGGAAGAGAAAGGAAGAGAGGTGGAGATAGAGAGGGGAGATAGAGAGGGGGAGAGAAGAGAAAGGGATATAGATAGAAAGAGATAGAGAGAGGAGTGAGATGGAGATAAAAAGAGAAATAGAGAGAGAGATATATAGTAGGAGAGATGGAGTGAATGAGAGAGAAAGGTGGGAGAGGGAGAGATATCTCAATAGATAGAGTGGGGAAGAGGTCAGAGTTACATAGATAGTGGGATATATAGAGATATAGAAAGCGATAGGGAGAGATATATCAATCACCCTCCCTATATCTCTATCTATTCATCCTTATCTCTTTATCTCTCTACCCCTCTCTATCTCTTTGTCTCCCTTTCTATTTATATGCTTGTCATTATCTCCCTTTCTCTCTATATTTTCTTCTCTATATTTATCTTTGTCTCCTTAAGTGTGGAATGGGTACATTGAAGAGGTCTTAAAGGAGAATTATCATATCTTTAATCAAATGGCATGCTACCTTGAGCATAACTCCCCAAGTACACATGTCATCCTTGGATTGTTGACATGAAACAACCAAGCAAAATTTAGTTTCTTTCTCTCATATTAATATATATTAAGCTATTATATTAAATATATATTATATTAATTATATTTTGTATTATATAAAAATATACTTATTATTAATTATTAATTATAATAATTTTATATGTACTTAATAATTTTGTTAAAGAATATAATATATAATTATAATAAGTTGAATAATTATATTATTTATTATGTAAAATATAGCTATTATATACTTAACTATATTGTAGAATATTAAAACCTAGCTAAATGGCGCCAAAATTTTGAACTTAATTAACATACTATAAAAACTAACAAAACTAGGTTATAGCTCATTAAATTGGAGAAGTGAAAGGTCAATACCAACATCGAGGAAGAGTTTGGAGTAGGGAAAACAAAATCAATTCCAATACCGAGGAAGAGTTTGGAGTAGTGAAAACAAGGTCAATGCCAGCACCGAGGAAGAGTTTGGAGTAGTGAAAACAAGGTCAATGCCAACGCCGAGGAAGAGTTTGGAGTTAAAACAAGTCAATACCAGTGCCGAAAAAGAGTTTGGAGGAGTGAAAACAAGGTCAATATCAATGCCAGGGAAGAGTTTGGAGGAGTGAAAACAAGGTCAATACCAGCACCGAGGAAGAGTTTGGAGTTAAAACAAGGTCAATACCAACGTTGACGAAGAGTTTGGAGGAGTGAAAACAAGGTCAATATCAGCACCAAGGAAGAGTTTGGAGGAGTGAAAACAAGGTCAATACCATCACCAAGGACAAGGTTGAGGGCACTCAGGGAAAATCAACGACCAAGGGGCAATGAGTACTGTAAGTTTGGCACCCCCATTCTCTTTAACCTTCAATTTGCATGCCTAGTTTCCAAATATCTTCTCATATATTGGTACCCCCATTCTCAAAAAATGGTATAAGATGAGACAAAAAAATAAAATAGCTTATATAGAACATATCCACCTACAATTCCATTCAAGCATTTTAATTAATTCCATGAATTAAACCTAAAACAAGAATCATACACACCACAACAGTGAGATGAATGAAACAACCCTTGATCATTTTATTCAAAATTTAGATATGCGTGTACAATGGACAAACATGAGTTTGAATTAATCATATCAATTCAAATGCCAGTACTGTCACCAACAAAAAACTTGAAGAATTTTGTGCCTAGACTGCCACCAGAAAAACAAAACTAGAATCTGTTGTAACTGCAACAACTGATTTGTCAACCGTTAGCAGCCTACTCCTTTTCACTCTTCCTCAGTTAAATGTACATTTACCCATTTATGGTACTCTTCATCAATTGGCCAATCAAAATTGATCACCTCATTCACCTTGACAATATAAGGTTTGTACTTAACTACCACCTAATTCGCTTCTCTTTCAAAAGACTCCAAGAATGAGCTGGTGCTAATGATTTTGTTCTTATAGCTCACCAACAAATCATAATCTGAGTTACCCTATTTTTCAAGGTTTTGTAGTCCAAACATGATATAAAGGGGCTCTTACACTTTTTGTGATTATTGTATCTTGTGTAAGAGGCCCCATGGATACTGTTGTAATTGTAGGATGCATGAATAGGCGTAGGATGAGAAATAAAGAAGGTATAGATGTTGTCCTCAATAGTTTTGTGAAGAAAAGCATGTGAAATGAGAGGTTCAAGCCTAGGTTTCAACAAAACATGTATGGGAGATCTGATTTTATGAATTTTTATCCATGTGCAGACCTAATGGGTTGTTTCTAAACACTGAATATAAATGATATACATACACACACACACACACACACACACACACACATATATGTATATATGTATATGTATTTTTAAATGTAAATGTAAATGCAATTATTGGATGCTCTCCTAGAATGATAAATACAACATATCATTAAATAAATCTATATCTATGTATATAAATGTGTATTTCTAAATGCAAGTGTAAATGCAAAGAGCATATGGTTTTGTAGTGTTATAGATACAACATATCCATAAATTAATGTAATTGAAATTCTAAAGTCTTCAACACATATAATATGAAATCGATCAAACTATTAAACTACATGAGAAATAAATGAAAACAATGAATACATATGTATGTGTATTTGTAAATGTAGGTGTAAAATAAATAAGAATAATGAAAATTATAAAAGAATACAAGGAAAGGTCTCCTCCCTTCTTGGAAATGATAACCTCCTCCACACAAACCCTTAAAAATTATGAATAGAGGAATATAATCTTTGAAGAACTCAAAGTTGATTCTCTCCTACCTGATGCAATTAGTCATTTTATCCTTACAAACATTTATAGTGATTACTAGAGGCACATAGACCAATTCTTCATAATAGAAGAATTTGATCATACTTTTCCAATGATGGCATTATGAGAAAACCTTAGGTTAAATGAATAATTCCTAGCTAAGTTCTTTAAATCATGTCCAACCGTATAAGAGAAGACCACTGCTATGTGTACCTAGATACCATGGAGAAAGGCTAGTTTGGGATTTTTCATCAATCATCCTACCTTAAAACATACCAAAAATTCCTAGCAATTAGACATAGGAAGATGTAATATGACTTAAAAAATTATTTCCAAAGCATAAACTTATGATGACTTAACAGGCCTAGTACACACTCCTCCCACCACTTATACATATGGAAATTAAATGTAAATTTGCTACTATTTTTAGTCATGTAGGTGTCCAATAAACCACTTGGTGGTGTTTCCCTTCAAGTTTATTTACTTGAATGAAGAGAAAAAGTCCTTTGATTAAAATTAGAGAATACATTTGAGGCCTTGGTTGTGTAACTGGTGGACCATAGTCACATTTAACACTTGTTACAAAGTTTGGGAGTTAAAACGTTAAGTAGATTTGATTTTTGATGGACACATTTGGATGGTAGTAACAATAGCTTGCAATCTATCAAGACTTGACTACTTATAACCTATGAAATTCTAACAATGAAATGATAGATTAATCATAATGTCACCTTGGGATCACATCACCATGAAAGAACTTCATCCAACATCCTTATGAGTGCAGGTACCACCAAATAGGTGTTTGTCAGATCTGTCTTCCTCGAGCGAGGGAAATTCGGGAAGAGAAGAGGACAGCGAGACATGTAGTATGTCTAAAAGAGGGAGATCAACTAGAGGTCAAAAGATTAGAAGAAAATTTTGTAAATGCATGAAATTTTTTCTTGTTGAAGGGGGGTCATGTTCTTATGATGATGAGAGCGTAGGCGACGTCGAGGTCCTCTTGAGGTACAAAGATCTACGGAAACAATGGGTACCCAAGGAACTTCCTTCAATAAACATTGATTTTTGTGTCAATGAAAGGATATATCGCATAACACCATCGTCATTACATGGTTTGGGCCTATTTTGCATAGACGGCATAAAGGTATATTATGACAAAGTTATTGAATTGATGGAGTATGTCGAACCCTATTACAGTTACAAAGATTGGATGCAATTGGTTCGATATACATGAAGTATGCATAGGTATGCACTATCAACAAACTATATACAACTAAAAGATAAGGATCAAAATAAAGGAGTGGCTATGTACATTGATGAAAGGCCAAAATCATCAAGAAATATTGTAGGGTTTATAAACAATACACAACCTGGGTCAACAAATAAGCAACCCAATTGCATATTCGAAGCATGTGAGGGAAACCATGTATTTATATATGTGATAAAATCAATAACTACAGGGGAAGAGTTGCTAATCGATTACAATTTGAATCTCTTAGTTAAAAACACAATTACTATGGGGGTGGTATATACTATGTACCATTTTACCCAACCTCAAATTAATGACTCCAATATACCATTTTATTCATATGTTTTTTTTCGTAAGTCTATTGGTTTCATTTCGGTAATGTTTTTTTATATTTAATTTTTGTCACAGCGGGACATTGATCATATGGAGAAGGCTTTGGCCTAGAGCATAGACCGCGATGTATCTTCAGGTGCTTCTACCTGACAGGTTTACCTCATTGTAATTGTACAAATTAGATATGAGCAAAATGTTTTATTATTATGTTTTTTCATAAGTTTTTTGGGTTAATTTTGATAATGTTTTTAATATTCTTGTTGCAGTTGACTAATCGGGGAAAGGCACCAGCAGTAGAGGAGAGCATCCATAGTGAAGTGTAGTCAATATTTTGTGATGATAACATCACTTATTCAACAAACCCTCTTGATACGATAAAGAAGGTCCAAAAAAAATGCAATGAAGAAATGGTTAAGTTGATGTTAATAGTGCTTCAAATAGGTGAGATAAAAGAGAGGGTTAAAATATTGACTGAGAGATTACAAAACTTGCAAGTAAGTTGTCATGAGGTCTTTAATTATAACATAAGTTCATTCATGGTTTTATATTTTGTACTCTTTTATATCATGAACTAAAATATGTGTTGTTTTTACAAGGTTATTTTCCTCCTCATGATTCTCCTAGCCATGATCAGGGTACTGCAAGTGCTGCTCGAGGAGTATGGGTTGGTACAAGTGTCCATCTTGATCTTCCTACACATACATCACATCATCTAACCCCATCATCCATGCCTATATTGTCATCTAAAATGTTAGAAACACATACCATGCAGGCATCTGTTAATGCACCCTCTGGCAGTGAACACATTCCACAACATGTGTTAGGACATGTACCTAGGGATGTAGAGGCCACTAGTATTGGTGATGTTTTAGCAGCATTTCCTGGATCTTCCTGTATTACTAGTACGAGAACATTTTTTGTCACATTGTGGTGACCGAGGATTTCATTCCCATAAAGATAGAGAGGGTCCTAGGTACTTTAAAAAATTATTATTATTATTATATATAATCCAATTGAAATTTACTTATTGATCGCTCTTTTTAAACTATTGATTTGATGATCATTTTGCAGGAAATGATATTTTTTATAAACATCTAAGTGATATTACATTGGATCTCTTTGGGCCCACCATACATACATGGTGGAATGCCCAAAATCAAGATTTAAAAGATGAGCTCATTAACTGTTTAGTTGTGTTGTTCGGTGATAAAAAAATTCAACCAAACCAAGGTCCCCCAGAAAGCTAGTACCTATCTAAAGTATGCGAGGGACCAATATAGGTCACATTTAGAGAAGAAAAAAAAGTATGAGCGTCCCCCCATGATTCCAGAGAGGGAGTGGAAGGACCTAGTGTCGGATGGAAAGGAGAAGGCTAAAAAGAAAAAAGGAAAGACACCACCATGCCAAGGAAGGTATGTGATACTATCAACAATGTAATTATATACTGATTACTCTTTCTTTTTACATAATCTACCATATTTCAAAATTTTCATAGGCTGCCCGACACATCAAAGGCAACAAAGGCAAGACTAGAAAAATACGAGCAACACAAACTTGGCTCTAGTGGTTATATGAAATTAGCTGCATGAATTGTAAGTATCAATAAATGAAATATAGTATCCAAATAATAAATTGAAAACAATTTTGGTTTTATCACACCATAGAAGCAAAATTCATGATCTTATGCAAAAATATAGGGCTCTAAATTCAACAGAGTTCCCACAGAAGATGACCTGAAGATTTCCTTCCAACAAGGCTATGGAGCTATGGTTGAACACCTAAGATTCTTGACTGGGCAAACACAACCTTCAACTACATCCGACACACAAGTAAATAAACTCAATAAAGTTTATTTAAAATTGAATACTTGTGCAATCTATTCAATCTTAATTTCCACCATAAAGTAATTACACATGTTCCTATTTGTTTTAAACATTCAAGCAATGATAATACTGCATGACATTAGAAAGCAGCCTGGTGAGGGTGGAGCACAACCTGCAGATGAAGGTCATGGTGTGCATCCCAGTACTTTAGAGCATGTAGATCATGATCAACATGTTGAGCATGATCAGGCTAGAGAAGATCTAGAACATAATGTGGTCCCATCAGTTAAAGAGGACCACTCTAAAGTTCTTTTAAACATATTTAATTGCAATTGGTGTATTAATTAATGTAAACTTTTGTGTTTCAACTTTAGAGCATGTAGACCGTCATCAACATGTTGATCATGATCAAGCTAGAGAAGATCAAGAACATGATGTGGCCCCATCAGGTAAAGAGGACAACTCTCATGTTCTCTTAAACATATTTAATTTCAATTGGTGTATTAATTAATGTACAACCTTTCGTGTTTCAACTGTAGATCGGGATTTAGAGGGTGTTCAGTATGTTGAGTATGATTCTATAACAAAAGTTCAAGAACATGATGTGGACCCATCAAGTAAAGAGAACCACTCTAATGTTCTTTTAATTAATGAAATACTTGTAACAATAATAATAAAACATATCAGTTTAACATTTCTTTCTTATTGCAGACCCCCTTGAGGCGTCCACATGATGAGAAAAACGAATAGGCATACATTAAGATCATGAGAAAAGGGAAGAACAACTAAAGGGGGGACATATATTGATTTAGAAAATGATACTCCACTTCAAATTTTGTAGCTTTAAAAAGAAACAAAAAAAAGTGATTGTAATCATATCATGACAACCATATTTTTGATAATATGTAAAAACTAAAAGAATGAATATTATATGTTAATGAATGAATGTGAATATGTTAATTAATGAATGTTATATGTTAATGAATGAATGTTATATGTTATTAATGGATGAATGAATATTATATGTTATTAATGGATGAATGGATGAATGTTATATGTTATTAATGTATGAATGAATGAATGTTATATGTTATTAATGGATGAAAGAATGATTAATGGGTATGGGGAATTGAGAGTGATGTGAGGGGGGGCGACGGAGGGGCCAAATGAGCTTCCACCATCATGTGGTTGGCCCTGTTAAGTAGAGAATACTAAATTATTCTCGAAAAAAAGAGAAGCTCAATAAGGTAATGCACTTTTCAATATAAGAAATGCATCATTTGAAGCATCAAACCAATATGCAAAGATGAAAGAAAGTGCTAACTTTTCACTATGGTGGCAGAAAAATGATTCTTTATACCCTGAATCCATGCTCTACATCATAATTTTAAGTTGTTTCCATTCCAATGTTCTGAGTTTAGTTTGTTTGTATGGCTTTGTATGAATACCACATTGTGTTGTGTGTTGATTTGGTTTCAAAGCTTTGTTTCTTCTATTTTTAGTGGTGACATAACTCTAAAATTTGACTTTTGTGCATAACAGGTTAGTGGAAAATTGACTTTGAAGGGTTTAGAGGCTCGATTGAGATAGATACATAGATATTTGGATCTTGTTGTTGATGGGAGGCTTCGACTTAACCATGAAATTTTGTACCATCTGTGGGTATGCAAAATTTTCTCTACTTACATTCATTCTTGATCATAAATGTTGTAAATGATATTAATGCTTCAAACTTAAGATTCGTTTCATTGTTATAATGATCAAAATGTTATACTTTGCTATACATTCAAGCATTCTCTTGCCCCCTACTCTTTTCTCTCTCCCCCCTCCTTTTAAGAATTTTCTTTGTCATAAAAGATTCACATTACTGTCTCATTTACATAAATTTATCTGAAGCGGTAGGAGTGAATAAAGATATGTAAAAGATAATGGATTGAAAAGTGTCTTTTAGGCCTCCTTGTAGCGTTAGAAAATAGGTCATTTGTTGCCTTTTGTGTTGGATTCAAAACTTGTGGTTTTGAGGGTTTTTGGAGGATAGTATCAAGTGTCAAAAACTAGTGAGTTTGGTCTAGTTTGAGTCATTAGAAGGATTTTATGTTGATTGTCCCATTAGATAGGGCTACAAGGGCTACAAGGCCTAATATGGAAGCGATAGATGAAAGAGTGTTCCCAAGTGAGAAGTCTTGTTTGTTGGCTTAGTTTATCCATGTTAAGAGATTATGAGTCATTTCCAAGCCTCCTAATTGCATTTGGGTGTGTGGAGTAAAAATAGTGCTTAAGTTGCTCATTAGTTGTATGGTGTATTAAGGAGTCTATCTAAGAGTATTTGAGAGAAGCTCTTAAGAGATTGTCTTCCCCTGCCACTTTGCATCAATAATAAAATAAACATGGAAAATGACCAAATAAAATAATTTCCCAATATTTGAATATGAAGGGATGCAACTTGCTTGATCTCTTACCAATGGCACATCTCAACGAATGTATTTTTTTAAAAAAAATTACATCGTTTCATCAAATTTTTGACAAATGCAATAGACAAATCACCGAAAACATCCAACGAAGTTGCTATAGCTGCGACGAAGACTTCGTTGTAACTCCTTGTCAATTTTTTCGTCATTGCGATGAAGTATACCGATGAATCACAAAAAATGTCTGATGAAGTTGCTTGGCTGTGACGAAGACTTCATCGTAACTCCTTGTCCTTTTCATCGCACTTTCAACATACGTCACCGATGAACGACAAAAAATGTCCAACAAAGTTGCTTAGCTATGACGAAGACTTCATTGTAACTCCTTGCCTTTTTCGTCGTAATGTCGATGAACGTCACCGACAAACCACATAAAAGGTCCGACAAAGTTGCTTAGCTACGATGAAGGCTTTGTCATAAATACTTTCCCATTTTGTCAAATTGGTGATGAACTTTTGGTGTTCTTTCGACACCCATTTCGTCGATATTCTGACAAAAATTTGTGCCATTTTATGATGCCGATGACTGACAAAACTACATCATTATTTCAATGTTTAATTTGTCGTCAAACATACGACAAAAAATAGTGACAAACGTTTTCATCATTCATTGCTATACCGACAAAGCTTTGTCGAACCACCAACGAATGTCAAACGTAAAATGTTGTCAATTTCAGTAGTGATTGGAAGTCACACCATTCATTTCATGAATCCATGGTCTTCCTAAAAGAAGATTATATGAAGATCATGAGACATGACATGGATCAGTGTTTGCAATGTGACCACTCCAACTGTAATAGGTAAAGTGATCACACCAAGTGGTTTATTTTCTTCATTTTCAAAGTCCTTAATAGATAAAGAATCGAGTTAAATTTTTATATATCCACACAAAGCCTATCCAAGAGGTCTATGCTACACACATTAAGAGCAGAGCCATTGTCAACAAGAGTTTGATTTTTCCCTATTGTTTTGTATTGAGATAGGATTATGAAAGCTTCAATTTATTTTTGTACTTCTAAAGGGGGAAGTTCACTTTTGTGGAAAACAAAGTCAACAATCAACCCTTGAATTATAGTTGCTATGTCATTTGGTTGCACATTAGAAGGGATAGGAACTTGTTGTAAAGTCACTTGAAGCATAGTGTGATAGGAAGGTGAATTCTGAAGAAGGTCCCAAAGGGACAAGATCATACTCCCTTATGTGTGAATTTAATCGAGGAGCACTAGACAATATGGGATTAGGTAAAGGTAATGGTATTGAGGTGGGTTGTTGAGGTGATGGATTGTTTCTAGTGTAGTGTGTGTGAGAAACTTCATGTTTAGGTGGGTAAAGGGTAAAGTTGGGTTTAGGTGATGGTGGGTAAGGGATGAGTTCAGGCTGGCGTTGAGTTTGTTGATTGTGTAAAGGTGGGTAGAGAATTAGAGGGTTCTTAGGATGTCCCACGGGGTATGTATGAGGTCCATTAATTGAGGGGGATCTAATGGACACTTGTGCATTCATAACCTCAACTTTCTTGGTTTGATGTATCTCTAATGAAGGGAAATTGAGAGCCACCTTTTTATTTAAGGAAGACACATTACTATTGTTTTAATTTTCTTGCACCATGATATTCTCCCTAGGAGGAGAGTTTGTAGGAGAACAACAAATAAAATGTTCTTTTCATTCAAAGGTTGGTTCTTCTAAAAGTAGTTCATCACAAGTAGGGGAATGATCAATGGTGGAATTTTCTTGCTGAAGAAAGGTTTCACTAGATAAAGGGGTAAACTTAGTATCTTCATGACCATCATCGATTGTATTTTCTAGCAACAAACTATCTTCTTCACAACTATGAGAGATACTAGGAGAAGAAAAAATGTTAGTGTCATGATTAGCAATGGTTGTATTTTTTTGTTTAAGAAGAATTTTATGAGGTGAAGGGGGACAACTAGAATTCTCATGATCTTCACAAAATAGGTTTTCTAACATCAAAGTATCGTCTACACAACAAGGAGAGATACTAGGAGACAAATAAATTTTCATGTCATGATCTTCTAAGGTTGTGTTATTTTGGTTGTGAATGTTTTGTCTACTAAGAGAGGTAAAAGGAGAGAAACAACTAGGATTCTCAAAACTCTCATTAATTGATTCTTCTATTAAAATATCTTCATCACCAATAGGAGAGATATTATGAGAAGAACAAGTATGATTGTTAGGAATGACCCAAGTTGTAGTCAAGCTTTCACTAAAACACTCTCATAGGGATGGGATAGGAAATGTTTCTTAACATATCTACATATGTAAGGTACTAAGATTGTTTGGATAAGAATGAAAACCACATGTAACCATTTCATGCCATGTTTCAACAATATGAACAATGTATATCCAAAGATACAAAACACTCTTATCCAATGTATGTAACACCTTAAGAATGTAAACAATGTATATGCAAGAATGAAAAGTACTTATACAAAAATAATGCAAAGCTTTGTGAATATAAATATTGTATATGCAAAAGTGAAAAGTACTTTTATCAATGTTATGCAAAATTTTAGAAAGTGAGCTGTTTAGATCGAATTATGCTTGTAATTGAAATGATTTGAAAAATGACTATCCTAAATTGATGCTTTTGAGCTAAACGCATAAAAAAATGATCCCAAAAATTTCCAGACTTATACTAAATGACACTAGGAAGCTAAGGAGGTAGAGAAATGAGATTTTTAAAGCTATATCAGACACTGAAAAAAGCTTGACTAGGCCTAAGTCACCCAAACTGGTGAATTAGTCCCAATTAGGGTTTTTTGCAAAATTTTGAGGAATTTTTAATGGATTTTGATGTTTTAGAGGTGGTATGATGCAAACCTAAGAGTAAAATGCAAATTTTCAAATAATTTTAATGATTTTAGATGTAAAAAATGCAACCTAAATGCACATTTTATGAATGCAAGACTTGAAACATAGCATGCAAATCCTAATGCAAGGTCAATGTGAGCTAGATCTATGAAGAAGGATTCCAAATCAGAAATGAAACATATTCAAAATTCAAGTTCACCAAAATGTAAACAATGATTTTTGCACCCTAAATGCTCTCTGACTCTTCTAGGGTTTTTCACCTAAAAGGAGAGAGATGGGCCAAAATGCTAATGTCTACACTCAACATTAATGTAATGAGGGATGAAATGTGTCTAAATTTAATTTCCTAAGTGCAATAAGCTGATAAAGGAGGTGACTTATTGATGTTAAATCTAAGAAATGTGAAGTGCTAGAAGACACATTGTGATATGCAAAGAGATAAAACAAATGCAATAGACGATAAAACAGAAATGCAAGACAAAATCCATGCACTTGGAAACTGAAGAGGAGTTGACTAGAGATTTCAGATACCTCTAAGATTCTAGAAATTCTCATTTTTAAGCCTGGTGGGACTAAGTCGTCAGCTGGGACATTTTAGTCCAAATTCAAGGAAACTACCTGGAAACCTATTTCAGCCAAATGGGTATCCAAATCTATGGAAATCACTAAAAATCAGGTCGAGTGGGACTAAGTTTCCCAAGGTAGCAACTTAGTCCACTTCTGAATCTCTAAAAATTCGAAAGTGTAAACGGATACCGAAGGTCTACACTTTGGTTTCCTATAGGTTTTCACTTTTGAAACTCTAATTTTTGAACCTGAAGGTGAATTTTAGTTGATATTTTGGCTTGGAAAAAAAGAGATGTCTTCAACAATTCTTCAAACAAATATAAATAATGATCGTCAAACTCTTAAAGTACCTAAATTTGCAAACACGCAAGAAGAGAAGAAGGAATGATGAATGTTAGGGCATGGGGGTCTGCCTTAGTCAAACCCCTTTTTAGGTCATTAAACCAAATGAAAAAAGAATATATTGAAGCATGCAACAATGGAGTTAGTACCTTTCCATGATGTTTGATCTTCAATTTCTGTAGCAAAACATGAATAATCTACCCTTGAATGTCTTAGGAAGCTATCTTGATGTCTTACAATGATAAAACCCTAGCCTGTTTGACTTGAGAATATGATGAATGATGAATGATAAAGAGTTATGAGTTAAGATGAGTTAGGAGATTGAAAATTGAGGGTAAAAACCCTTATTTATACACAATTATGCCTAAAGTCCCAAAAATACCTAATCATAGGCCAACCTTAGGTCTCAATGAATAAAAAATTGAAAGAAATTTGAAGTTATTTTGATTTTTGAGCCAAATGGGACTAAGTCGCCCAAGGTGGCGACCTAGTCCACCTAGAAAATTTTGAGTGGATGTCAGAGATTAAGAGGTATTAAATGTTTTTTATCAAGTTCTTCTTCAACAAGACACTTAATTAAGGCTTGTAAGTGCATAAAGGGGCCATTTAGAGCATAAGAAAGGTGTAAATATTGATGACAAGCCTAGGAAAGTGTGAAAGTTTGTTACAATACTTTACAACACTTTCAAATAGGTGTTAATAAGGTTATTTAGGTGAATTATAACATTATGATCCTAGAAAAGTGTGAAGATGTGTTACAACACCTTACAACACTCTTGCAAGACATCAATAAATGCATTTTATTCAATTTGCAAGGGTTTAAGATCTAGTGTGGATGTGTAAAACACCTCATGACACCAAATCAAGGCCCCATTAAGTCCACTTTGTCATTAATTATTGCCAAATCAAGAAAAGTATACACTTTTTGGCAACACATTAAGCCCCCACTTTTGTGAGAGGATGAACTTGCTTCAAAATCACGCTATTGTAGCCATTCATGAAGAGTCCAACCATACCAATGTGGATGAAAAAGAATGACAAAGATCAAAGGAGATTGTGCATGCCCCCAGGATCCAAGATCCTAAGTCAAGCCAACATAAGTATGAAAGGAAACATGCAAGGTGAATGATTTACAACAAAACAACATACATGATCATACAATGGAAAGAACTAGAAGGAAACAAAAATGGGGTGGATCAAGCTTCAACCATCTATCCAACATGTTGTGGATTAGATCTAGGCTTGTTTGTTTGAAAGTGTGTACTCACTTTGGGCCGACAAAACTTCTTGGTTGTCCATCAGGTGAGAAAGCCCAAGTATACTCACTCTGGGGCCATGAAACTTCTAGTTGTCTATGGGGTGAGAAGGCCCTAAAGGTGAGAAACATATGCTTGGTATGTGCTCACAAACACACAAGTGGCTTGTCATGTCCCCAAATTAGGACACTAAAATTATTAAGCATTGAAAAGAAAATACGTAAAAATAATACATGTTAGAATATATATGCGAATAAATATTTAATACAAATGAATGTCAAAATCTAAACATGAGTACTTACGATTTGAAGATAATTATAATTATCATTAATAATATTATAATTATTAATATAATATACAAATGAAATAAATTACAAATATAAAATACAAAATATAATAATACAAATCATAATTTAAATAAATAGTCACAAAGAAATTGCTAAGCAACAAAGTTAAATAAAATGAATATCATCAAAAAATCATTATAGTTATAACTATCAATAATCACATTATAATCACAATTTTTATTTTAAAAATAGAACAAAATATCAGCAATGATTAAGATAATTACAAGGTAGTGCATATCATAAAAAGATAATTAATATTGTCAAGTATTAGAATGAAACAAAGATTAATGGTCAATAGGCATTATCGAAAGAAGTATCTATTAGAAGGGATAGATCTCTTCATGTAGAATAATAATTTTATAAAAAGGAATTCTTGTAGATGTAAAGGATGATATGGAGAATCGAAGGAAAAAGGAAGAGTATGTTCTAGTAGAAGGAATCTTTCCAATAAAAGGTTCTTTGGAAACCTAATCCCAACGAATAAACAACAACAATGGTAAGTCCATTATAATTATTGTATGTTGTTGTATGTTTAATGTTTATATTTGTTACTTTGTGGTACATAACTAGGGTCTGCAATTATATATGTAGATATATGTATATATATTTATTTTATGATCTAATTTTTATTTTTTGTATTATCTAATTTATTTATTTTTGTATTATGCTTATAATGGTTATTATCTGCAAGTATAAATGTATGAGTTCCATTATAGTATGGATTCATATAATAACGTGTAGAAGGTAAGAATAGGGATTTAGGTATATTATTAATTTAAATCTCAGTTGATGTTTATAAATATATTTAAGTATATTAAGATTTATGAATATATTTGAATATATTAGGATGGATAAGTATATTGAGAGTTGGAAGGGTATGTTAACAATTGATAAGTGTATATTTATATATATATATGTACATATAATATATATTATTTACGACTATCCAATAATGATGCTTGTAGAATTATTGATCCTTATAAGTAATAGTTACTCTATTCATTCACTACAATATTAAATGGTATAATAGACTTCCATCTATGATCTTGAAAGATGTTTAATATCTAATCTACTTATGAAATACATTAAAGAAGACTCATTCATAGTGAGTGACAAGGAGGAAATGAATAATCCTTTGACAAGAATGAAATATCTATATCATCTTTGAACTTATTAGATGTTATTACTGAAATTTATTGATCTCTAATGTTCCTAATGTCTCTTTGAGAACACTTTGAAAGAAAGATTCAAGTTTAAGTGCTTCCATCAGAAAGGGGACATTACAAGTGGTATCAAAGCATCTTTCTTGCCATCTTGTGTGTGCTTGAGCTACCTACTTGCCTACTTGAGCTAGTTGAGTTGAGCTACTTGCTTGCCTACTTGAGCTAGCTTCCTACTTGCTTGAGTTGGTTGCTTGCATGCTTGAGCTACTTGCTTGTGTGCTCGAGCTACTTGCTTGCATGCTTGAGCTACTTGCTTATGTGCTTGAGCTAGTTGCTTGCTTGTTTGAGCTACTTGTTTTCTTGCTTGAGCTACTTGCTTGTGTGCTTGAGCTACTTGCTTGCTTTTTTGAGCTACTTGTTTTCCTACTTGAGCTACTTGCTTGTGTGCTTGAGCTAGTTGCTTGCTTTCTTGAGCTACTTGTTTTCCTTCTTGAGCTACTTGTTTGTGTGCTTGAGTTAGTTTCTTGCTTGCTTGAGCTACTTTTTTTCCTACTTTAGCTACTTGTATGTGTGCTTGAGCTAGTTGCTTGCTTGCTTGAGCTACTTGAGCCACTTTTTTGTGTGCTTGAGCTAGTTGCTTTCTTCCTTGAGCTACTTGTTGTCTAGTTGAGCTACTTGTTTGCTTTAATGTTTAATTCCAGTGGTAAGTATTGGGTGAGTCCTTTCATAGCTCTAAATTAGCAATCATAAATACCATTAGAAAATAATATTTGTTAAATATGTTATGAATGCAAGGAATTGGTAATTCATAAATATATTAAAATTTGATATTGATAAAGATATTAATGTAGTTATTAATATTTGATAACTAATAATATATAAATATAAACATTGAATATCATAAGGGACTATTGCATATGGTAAATAGATTATTTGCATTGAACTCTTAATGACCAGATAAATTCATGAATTCCCATAACATGGTGTAATTGTGGGTAACTTATTGGTATGATAATCATTAGATGCAATTGTTTGTATCATCAAACAATCATGTAGTTGTTTGAGGGATGAAACTGATAGGTTGAGTAGGTGCTATATTTCTCCTCTAAGTAGGCCACCCACATGGATGACTATGGTCTTCCATTTTTGGGCCAAAAGGGCCTGCATAGCTACTCTTAGGCTTAGAGAGAGTATCTATGGGCCTCCTATGGAAATCCTTCCTCCAAACTATCACATGGTTGGATCAACTTGAGAAACTCTCCATCATTCTAGGGGATGGGGAAATAGGAGGTGCAGAAGGGATTGCAAGTGCTAGGGCCCCTTCCAAGTAGTCCACCCACATGGGTGACTATGGTTTGTCATGATTGGGACAAGGGGGCCTATGTAGCTACTCTTGGGATTGGAAGGAACACCTCTATGGGCATCCCATTTTAGCCACCCTATTCAACCATGCCTATGATTGAGGAGACTAATAAATTCAAAAAGGTGTTGTTTGAGTCAATACTACATGTGCTTTGAGATAATTTATGTGTATTCAAGTGCATTAAAATTTTACTTTATGACTTATATGTATGCTTTGTAACATATGTCATGTGCATACTTGTGTATTATGTGCATTCGCGTGTCTGTTTCATACTTAGGTGTATACTTGATGACCTTGGGATGGTGGGCGGGTCCATGTTGTAGTATGGGATACACCGAATCCCCCTTCCCAATTGTCTGATAGTATACTTCATTCGAGTTAATTTGTATTTGAGTGTATACTCTATGATTATATTTGTATTTGAGTACATGTACTCTATATTTGAATTCAAGATGTATTTGTATACCCTATGACATTGCAGTTGTATCCAAGTGTATACTCTATGATTAAAATATGTCAACCACTACCAAATTATTATCCTTTCTCAATCAAATCATTAGGGAGGGGAGTTGGAAGCACATGAAGGAGAGAAAATACTAGGGACCCTTCAAGGTAGGCCACCCTCCTTGGATGACTGTAGGTCTACCATTGAGGGTCGAGGGGGTCATTACAATGGGTGTTTGTTGGAACCCTCAGGCTAAGAAGGGAGTAATCTAAGGGCATCCTTATGTGTGGGACCTATCTTGCCTCACTTATGCAGTTGATGATCCAAGGGGTGATGATTTGTGGTGTCTTATATCCTTTTGGTTTATTTAGAAAACCACAGATTGAATGATGGTTTGCATATGTTTCATAAGTAATAATAGGAAATAGGAAAATCTTTGTTTATCACTCATTATGTTAAGTTATTGTTTACCATTGGTATTCTTATTCAATGAAGCATATTGGTGTTTTAGGATAAATCTTAAGCAACTTTAAAAAGGGATCATTACAGAGTGTTCTAGCATCTATTTGATTTTCTTAAAATTTACAAATTGAATGCATTGTTACATGTAATTTGCAAGAAGTGATAGATTAATAAGAAAGGCTACCTTGATTCTAATTTTGTTTAAATTAATGCCCATCAATTTGGTATTCTTAATTCATGAAGTGTATTTTTGTTTCTAGGATTAATGTCTTTTAATTGTTTCCTATGATTTGCAATTACTTTGCATAGTGTCGTGTACCTTATTTGAATGCTTCCTATTTGAGTGTATTTATATTGCTTCCTACCTTATAAGTATTTACGCATTGCATACCTTGACTAAGTTTATGTGCTCTACGTATAGTTACATGATTTATACACCTTGTGTGTAGTTTATTGCTCGTTGCTTTTGTGTGTATTTGTCTCACATTGAGTGTCTTACTCCATGTATTTATAAGGGTATTTTGTGTATTTTTATGCTTCATGTGTAATCTATCATTATTCTCTATACATGTATTCATGTTTGCTCCATGCTTTGTATCCTGTGTACATTTATGGCTAATATATTCAACATGACTGCTCTATGGATAACTTCCTAATGTGTCTTTCATGATTGGTCATTTTTAGCGTGTCTACTCTGTTCTCATGTATATTTGTGATTAACAAGCATACCTCATGCTTTCAAGTGTATGCTTCAGGAATACTTCATGCCTTAAGTATTCGAGTCTATGTTCCATTTTGGTGTATGCTCCATGTATTTATCCATGCCTACACTTCATACTTTACTACTTATGTGTATTCCAATGTATGATTCATATCTTATAAGTATGCCTCATATCTTACATACTTGTTTTATGCCTAATGTGCTTTTGCATGTTTACTGCATGTGTATATTTCTATTATGTATGTTCTATTTCTTGAGTATATACTTATGCTTGAACATGTATACTTCTTCGAGTGTATTTTCATACCTTGAGTGTATTAATGTGCCTTGTATTTCCTAAGTGTATGTATCATATCTTGCAAAGTGATTATGTGTTTGCTATATATTTGATGTGCTTTTAGCATGATTATTTCATGAAATCTTTATATGTGAGTAAGTCATGTTTGTCAAGACTCTTCATACATGAGTACCCTCTTAATGCCATGAATATGCTTCATAACATGACTTATGTGTCTTTCAATGTTCTCTCATGCTTCGTATGTTATTGGCTTCATTTTGGATGTGATTGTGGCTTACAATAGCTCATGTGTCTACGTTATGACTATTTCATGTATGATAATTTTCTCCATGTATGGTATGTATTCAAAATGAGTTATTATGTGTACCTATTGTATTTCATTGATTGCCACATGTCTAAAATATCTTCTCTATGTCTAATATGATTGGTGCATTTTTAGCATGGGTGTCTACGTGTATGACTTGCATTTAACCTTTGCATGTTTTCATCGTAGTTACACCATGTGTGTTTATAATCATTTATGCTTAACAATGATAAAAATATTTTCTTAGTAGATTAGTTTTAATTCATGTTGCGTGAGGACAAGCAATTTCAGATGGGGTGGGCTGTCATGTCCTCGAATTAGGACACTAAAATTACTAAGCATTGAAAAGAAAATGCATAAAAACAATACATGTTAGAATATAAATGTGAATAAATAAAATACAAATGAATGTCAAAATCTAAACATGAGTACTTACGATTTGAAGATAATTATAATTATCATTAATAATTTTATAATTAGAAATATAACATACAAATGAAATAAATTACAAATATAAAATACAAAATATAATAATACAAATCATAATTTAAATAAATAGTCACAAAGAAATTGCTAAGCAACAAAGTTAAATAAAATGAATATAATCCAAAAATCATTATAGTTATAACTATCAATTATCACATTATAATCACAATTGTTATTTTCAAAATAGAACAAACAATCAACAATGATTAAGATAATTACAAGGCAACGCTCATCATAAAAGATAATTAATATTGTCAAGTATTAGAATAAAACAAAGATTAATGGTCAACGAGAATTATCAAAAGAAGTATCTATTAGAAGGGATACATCTCTTCATGTAGAATAATAATGTTATAAAAAGGAATTCTTGGTAGATGTAAAGGATGATATGGAGAATCGAAGGAAAAAGGAAGAGTGTGTTCTAAGAAGGAATCTTTCCAATAAAAGTTTCTTTGGAAACCTGATCCCAAGGAATAAATAGCAATAGTGGTAAGTCCATTATAATTATTGTATGTTGTATGTTTAATGTTTATATTTGTTACTTTGTGATACATAACTAGGGTCTTCAATTATATATGTAGATATATGTATATATATTTATTTTATGATCTAAATTAATTATTTTTGTATTATGCTTACCATGGTTATTATCTGCAAATATAAATGTATGAGTTCCATTATAGTATGGATTCATATAATAATGTGTAGAAGGTAAGGATAGGGATTTAGGTATATTATTAGTTTAAATATTAGTTGATGTTTATAAATATATTTAAGTGTATTAAGATTTATGAATATATTTGAATATATTAGGATGGATAAGTATATTGAGAGTTGGAAGGGCATGTTAACAATTGATAAGTGTATATTT
Source organism: Sequoia sempervirens (assembly GCA_007258455.2). NCBI lineage: Eukaryota > Viridiplantae > Streptophyta > Pinopsida > Cupressales > Cupressaceae > Sequoia > Sequoia sempervirens. Next base: position 120,721,899 of record VDFB02047230.1, read on the forward strand.
ATATATATTTATATAATATATATTATTACGACTATCCAATAATGATTCTTGTAGCATTATTGAGCCTTATAAGTAATAGTGACTCTATTCATTCACTATGATATTAAATGGTATAATATCTAATATCTAATAGTGACTTCAATCTATGATCTTGAAAGATGTTTAATATCTAATGTACTTATGAAATATATTAAAGAAGAATCATTCATAGTGAGTGATAAGGAGGAAATGAAAAATCCTTTGACAAGAATGAAATATTTATATCATCTTTGAACTTATTAGATGTTATTACTGAAATTTATTGATCTCTAATGTTCCTAATGTCTCTTTGAGAACACTTTGAAAGAAAGATTCAGGTTTAAGTGCTTCCACCAAAAAGGGGACATTACAAGTATGGGGAAAAGTCATGTCGTTGGTTGGGATTCCCGCTTAACCATACCAAAGTTATACCTCCTAGTAACTTTGATAAGGAGCCACAAAAATGATCTTCGAGCTCTATGAGGTAAGCAAAACTTTGTATGCTTGACACTAAAAGACATTATAAGTGGAATATGGTGTAAGGAATGTTGAAAGGGATTTTTCTTAGTTTGTGCAAGTTATAATCTTGCGGAACATTGTGCTTAACGTTTGTAAAAGAGGATGTGTCAAAGAATTATCACACTTTTGGAGGGAATGAAGTTGAATGACACCACCAAGAAGAGAACACATCACGGGAAGAAATAAATCGCACAATGAAATGTGAGTGTCGTTGTATACCCCCACTTTAAAGGGGTTGCAAACATCAGTACTGTGAGCAATTGCTTTAAAGTAGGAGACATGATAGATTATTTGGAAAGCCCTATGCCAAGTCATATGTTTCCGATAAGCTACGTCATGAAAAAGGTAGTATGTCACATGCAAGCCAACTTAAGGCATATTGTACACATCCCAAGCTTGCTCTTATATGTTCATGAAAGATTGACAACTAGCCAAAGGAGGTAACGACAAGTCACATATGAGGATAAGGCTACCTAATCCCTTTCCACCACTTAGTGCAAGACAAAGGTGAGCTGAAATGATTAATGAAATGTGTGGTAGAGTGAAAATTAGTATCAATTAGAGGAATTAGGTGTCCCCACAAAAGGAAGAAGACCAAACTCCTAAAAATGTTGTATTTTACTACTCAAAGCCTTACATTCATTAGTGGAATGACCATGAGCTCTGTGATATGTGCAAAAGGAAGTCTTGTAATAGAATTTCTTGTGAGGTTTTGGAGGAAGGGTGATCAAGTGATCTTGGAGAAGTCTTGACAAGATATCCTCTTGATTAATGGTAGAAGGTGGTCTTGTGGCTTGCATCAAAGATACATCTTGCTTAGATGTACAAGATGTCAAACCTACACAAGACTTTTTAGATTGCAAGATCTTGGGCTCTCCTTTAGAGGAAGGAGTAAAATATAACAAATTCAATTCATTAGTGTTTTTTGTGTTGACATTGACATTAAGCGAAGATGTGTTGATGTTGAGTGAAGGCTTGGAAATTTCTATCAAAGGACAATAACCAAGACCATGTGTTGTTTGTTGTGTAATAGGATCTGTAGGGTTGTGGATTATTTCTTCATGAGCATCAAATCCTTTTCCACTATAGCCAAGTTGCTTCATAAGTTCATAACCTTTTCCATAAATCTTTGTAATTTCTTTTGAATCGAATGGTTGTTCATTGTTGTGCTTGTCAAAGGTTGTTGTGTAATTGGTTGTGTTTTGGTCTAAAGTGGTTGAGGTGGATGCTTTCAAAGGATTTTCCATGAGTGTTGGTGTGAATTCTGAGGAACCCCAATCATTGTCTGATAGCTTCATGATTTGTTTAATATGTTGTTGTTTTTCTTGTTCTTGCACACATTATACTTCTATAGTTGGTGTTAATGTGTCTAAATGATTGGCTTTATTTTTCTCAAGGATCAAAAAACTATTTGGATTAGGGTCAGTTTCAAGGATGTGTACTATGTTTTTGTAGATGTATTTCATTTTATGATGAAGAATGGAAGGCACACCATTCATTTCATGAATGCATGGTCTTCCTAAAAGAAGATTAAATGAAGATCATGATGCATGACATGGATCAGTGTTTGCAATGTGATCACTCCAACTATAATAGGTAAAGTGATCACACCAAGTGGTTTCTTTTCTTCATTTTCAAAGTCCTTAATAGATAAAGAATCAAGTTGAAGTTTTGTTCTATCCAAACAAAGTCTATCCAAGAGGTTTACGCTACACACATTAAGAGTAGAGCCATTGTCAACAAGAGTTTGATTTATCCCTATTGTTTTGTATTGAGATAGGATTATGAAAGATTCATTTTTTTTTTGCACTTCCAAAGGGGGAAGTTCACTTTGGTAGAAAACAATTTTAGTAATCAATCCTTGAATTATAGTTGCTATGTCATTTGGTTGTGCATTAGAAGGGATAGGAACTTGTTGTAAAGTTCTTTGAAGCATAGTGTGATAGGTAGGTGAATTATAAAGGTGCCAAAGGGATATCTTGGCAGGAGTATTCTTAAGTTGTTTAACAAGATCATGCTCCCTTATGTGTGAATTTAATTCAGGATCACTAGGAAATATGGGATTAGGTAAAGGTAATGGTGTTGGGGTGGGTTGTTGAGGTGATGGATTGTTTCTAGTGTAGTGTATGTGAGCAACAACATCATGACTAGGTGGGTAAACGGTAAAGTCAAGTTTAGGTGATGGTGGGTAAACGATGATTTTAGGTTGGCATTGAGTTTGTTGTTTGTGTGAAGGTGGGTAGATAATTAGAGGGTTCTTAGGATGTCCCACAGGGTATGTATGAGGTCCATTGATTGAGGGGGATCTAATAGACACTTGTGCATTCATAACCTCAACTATCTTGGTTTGATGTATCTCTAATGAAGGGAAATCAAGAGTCACCTTTTTTTCTAAGGAAGACACATACTTCCTTCAAATATTGCTAAAGAAATCAGGCAAGACTGTGTTGTTCCCTCCATTGTTCCAAACCTCCAAGGAGAAATATTCCTAAAGCTGAGCTTACTGTGTTCAACAATTTGTTGCGCAATAAAGACATAATCATTTGCAAAGTGGATAAAGGGAATGCCACAGTCATTATGAATAAGCAAGATTACCATTCCAAAATGCTTGACCTATTGTCTAATTGCTCTAGCTACAAAATTTTATCTCATAACCCTTGTCTCAAAATTCTTAATAAAGTCAAGTAAGCTATTTCCCTCTTGTCCTTTGATGATGCTACCAAAAAGCGTATGTTTCCCTCCAAAGAGGTGACGCCTCATATCTATGGGGTCCCAAAAATCAAAAAAAGGATATTCTGTTAAGACCCATTCTAGATATGATAGACTCTCCCACCCACAAATTAGCGTCCTTCGATGCTAAATTAATCTCTCCTCTTGTCGGTAATTCTGATTCCCACATCAAAGATTTCGCCCATTTTGTTGATTTCCTCAAGAGCATCAAGCTGGATAGTAATGACATTTTAGTGAGCTTTGACGTTATTTCTCTCTTTACCAAGGTTCTCATCCCCGATGCCATTGAGATTATCAGGCGCAAAACTAATGAGGAAATTTTCTCTCTTGTAGAGTTGTTCCTAAAATCCACCTTCTTTTCTTTCCAAAATGTCATCTATGAGTAGGTGGATGGTGTGGCCATGGGTTCCCCTCTCTCTCTAGTCATTGCTAACCTCTACATGGAGCAATTTGAAGAGTCTTCCCTTTTCTCCTCCCCCCTTAAGCCAAAATGGTGGAATCATTATGTGGATGACACCAATGTGTGTTAGCCACATGGGCTTGACCAGTTGGAAAAATTTCATGCCCACCTCAATAGCGTGGCCCATTGCATCTCCTTTACTAAGAAGATTGAATCTAATGGCCAACTTCCTTTCCTCGACATCTTTCTCATCAAAAAACCTATTGGCTCCCTAGGTCATCGAGTTTTCTGCAAGGCCACCCACACCGACCTCTATCTCCACTCGTCTTCTCATCACCACCCTTGTCAAAAAAGTGGTATCCTCAAAACCCTTTCCTTGAGGGCTTTTCACATTTGTGATGAAGATTACTTGGACTAGGAGTTATCCCATCTTTGTAAAGTCTTCATCCTTAATGGCTACAAAAATAGGTAGATCTCTAGAGCATTTAGTCATGCTAGGGAGAGGTTCCACTCCAATTCCCCATCCTCCAAACCTGATTTCCTCCTTGGTACTTCTCTTCCTTATTTTGAAGGAATTTCCTAAAAAATATCCAAGATCCTTTCGAAGAAAGGGCTTCATTGTTCTTTCAAACCTTTCTCAACTGTGAAATATTGTCTCCCCTCTCTCAAGGACTCAAGAGACATATTACTTAAGTCTAGGGTCTACAATAGCTTTTTCTTGTGGCATCCCATATATAGGTGAAACAGGTCATTCTTTTGGCACAAGAATTAAGGAGCATAGTGCGGACATCAAACATGATCTTGTTGTCAAATCGACACTTGCAGATCATGCCTCTTCAACTAAGCACCACATATTCTTGGAGAACACCCAAATCTTGTGCAAAGAAGATAATTTTTTCAAACAAAAGCTCAAGGAACCCATTCACATTAGCAACCACCCCTCTAACCTTAATCGTGATGAAGGTTGGGGTGTTAGTATTGCTTGGCAACCCTTGCTTTCTAACCATCACAATCAAGTCCGTTCCTAGCTTCCTCAGGCCCCCTTACCCTCCCCCCTTTTCTTTCTTTGTCCTTCTCCCTTCGTTTCCTTTCTCATCCTCCTCCCTTTCAGGCCTTTCTCCCCTTCAGGTGGTTTGTTGCCTCCTTTCTTTCTTCCCCCTCTTCCTCCTCCCATCATGTTCCTCTCCTTTCTTTTTCCTTGATCTTTCCTTGGTACTTGTTTTCTTCTTTTGTTCCTTAGATTTTTCTCTGCTCTATGTTTTCATTTATTGTTTTTCCATTTGTTATTCTCTTTCTTTAGTTTCTTTTTCTTACTTATATATTTTTTGTATTCTATAGGTTTTATTCTTATTTATTTATTTATTTTCTTTTTATTTTTAGAATTTTTTTATTTCAATTATCCTTCTCCTATTCTTATTTTCTCCATTCTTCTTCTCCCTTTTTCTTTTTGGTTTTCTTTTATTTCATTCTTTTATGTTCTTTCATTTATATTCGTTATTATTCATTTTTTCCTCTTGCCTTTCGTTTCTTTTATTTTTAGAGTGGTATTCCTTTTGGTTATATTTATTTATTCTTCTCTTTTGTTCTTTGTTCTTCTTCTATTTTCATTCTTTTGTTTTTCATTTTTTTGTTTATATATATATATATATATATATATATATATATATATATATATATATATATATATATATATATATATATATATATATATTCTTTTTCTATTTGGTTTTATTTTGTTTGTTTCATTTATTTTGTTACATTATTTTTCTTCTTTCTCTCTTTTGGTATTTTTTCCTTTATCTTCACTTGGTCTTTTATTTTCTTTTATGATTGTTAATTTTTTAGTTTTGAATTTTTTTTCCTTCTTTTATTCTTTTCTTCTTTCATCTCCCATTTATATATACACACACACACTTTAGAGTGAGTTTTTTCTTTTGTTTTTAGATTCATCGGGTTGCTTTTTTCTCCTTTTATTTCTTTCTAGACCTTTTTGTTCCCTATGTCTTTTCTTTCACCTATTCTTATTTTCTTTATTTTCTTTTATTTGTTTTCATAGTTTGATTCATTGTATCTCTTTTATTCATTTATATTCATTTTTTATTTATACTTGGTGTCTTATTCTTAGTGGTATTGTTTTTGATATATAGATTTATATCTATTTGTTGGTTATTTTTTCGTCTTTTGTTTGTTCACTTTTCATTTTTCTATATTTATATATATATTATTTTTTATGTTTGATTTTTCTTTTTGTTTTTTTATTTAGTTTCATTATTTTTCTTTATTTTCCCTTGGTATTTTATCTATTTACATTTTCTTTGCTTTGTTAATTTTTTTTATTTATCCTTTCTCCTATTCTTTTGTCCTTTCTTCTTCCTTTTATATATATATATATATATATATATATATATATATATATATATATATATACACACACATATATACACATATATACACATATATACACATATATACACATATATTCATTTTTTAAGTGTGGTTTTTTCTTTTGTTTTTAGATTGATTGAGTTGCTCTTTTCTTTTTAATTTCTTCTTGGACCTGTTTGCTTTGTATTTTCTTTTTCCTATTCTTATTTCCTTTTTCTTCCTTTATTTGTATTCTTAATTTTATTCATTGTTTCTCTTTTCTTCATTTACTTTCTTTTTAATGTCTTTGCTTATTTATATTTATATATATATATGAAGAAAATAAATAGGAGAAATATATATATCTTCTATTGTCCTCTTTAATTTTTTTCTTCTCCTATTTATTTTCTTCATTGTATCTTGTCTTTGCTTTTCTTTTTAGTTGTCTTCATTCCTTTTCATTTTTCTTCATTTTTAGTTGTTTCTTGTTTTTTTTTTTGCTTTCTCTTCTAGTTTTGGGGTTTCTTTATTTTTATTATTTTAAGTGTGTTTGTGTGGGTGTGTGTAGGTGTATTCCGGGTAGGTGTTTCCTTCTTTTCTTTTTTCTCTAGTTTCTCCTTTCATTCTTTATTTATTTTAAATTTGTTTAATTTTTTCTTCAAGCTTGAGGTTTTTGATTTTTGATTTAATTTTATTTTTCCTTCTTTTTTCATGTGTGGTTTCTTTTTCATTATTCTATTTGTTGCTTATTTCCTTTCTTATCTCTTTTCTTGTCCTTGGTTTGTGTGTAACCTTTCCTCCCCCATCCTCTCTACTTTTTATCTTGCCTAAGTCTACAATTTTCCATTTATTCTCCTCTTTCCCTCTCTCATCCTAATGATGGATCACAGAGTGTGATCCGAAACATTGATGCAAAAACTTTTAACACAATCAAATCCAAAAGCTATATAAATTTATGATATGGATTGTGGAAGATTATTATGATTAATCACATTACTATTGTTTTTATTTTCTTGCACCATGATATTCTCCATAGGAGGAGAGTTTGTAAGAGAAAAACAAGCCAAATGTTCTTGAAATTCAAAGGTTGGTTCTTCTAAAAGGAATTCATTGCAAGTAGGGGAATGATCAATGGTGGAATGTTCTTGCTCAAGAAGGGTTTCACTAGATAAAGGGGTACAATTAAGCTCTTCATGACCATCATCGATTGTGTTTTCTAACAACTAAGTATCTTCTTCAAGACTATGAGAGATACTAGGAGAAGAACAAATGTTAGTGTCATGATTAATACCAATGGTTGTATTTTTTTTTTATAGTGCTGTCACAATAGTGGTTTATAATTTCTGGGATATTATGATTTTTGCTGAAATCACATATTTTTATAAAATATAATGATTTAAGCCTTAAATTTTTCCATTTAAAGCATTCCAATTGAAGAGGGTTTCATCAAACTACCTTAGATCAAACCCCCTTGGATAGAACCCTGCTATTTTTAAACCATAAATGCTGATAAAAAACCACTTTTGATTTACCTTTTGGAGGATCAAATGAATTCATTTAAAATTTATTTTTTGTAAGTATGTAGTCCTTATTATAAGCTTTCCAAAAAGTATAATTTTAAATAAATTTAATTTAATTATTATATTTATTTTTTATTTCTTTTGAATGTAGGTTTTTCACCGAAAATCAAGCTCTTTGTTCTGCACATGTGGAAAAATAGTGGATTATCAAAAAAAAAATTGAAAATATGAGTGCACTAGATATTAAATTCCTTGCTCCAACAAAAAAATAAAATTGAATTTCAATACATACAAAAAAAGTTACACGTTATATAGTCGCGCTATGTCTGAATTGTAATTGGTTTGACTTTGAAACTTGATTAAAGAAAAAATATTCAATAAGAAACAATCTAACCAAGTGGAAGCACTAGATATCAGAGTTACAAATCTAAATTCAAAAGAATTATGATTTTATTCTTCATGGAAAACAAGTTATGCATTATATAGTGAGTGTCACTTTTTAAAAATGTTGTTTTCTGAAAAAAACTAGTCTTCGAGGGAGATGTAAAAAGAAGTGCAATATGGTTCCAAAATTTTTGAAAAAAATATATTTAGAATCTACAGACAAAATTTCATGAAACTCTAGTTTACATTATCTTCAAATTCCTCACGGTTTAGCCACTATAGTTGCCTGAAAGTGAATATTTAGTTTAAAAAAATTATTTCAATGTCCAGTTTGGCCAAACATTGTAACCAAGAATTTTGTGAGATGAAGGGGGACAACTAAGATTCTCATGATTTTCACAAAATAGGTTTTCTAACATCAAAGTATCATTTGCACAACAAGGAGAGATACTAGGAGAAAAATAAATTTTCATGTCATGATCTTCTAAGGTCGTGTTATGTTGGTTGTGAATATTTTGTCCACTAAGAGAGGTAAAAGGGGAGAAATAACTAGGATTCTCAAAACTATCATTAATTGATTTTTCTACTAAAATATCTCTGTCACCAAGAGGAGAGATATTATGAGAAGAACAAGTATTATTGTTAGGAATGGCCCAAGTTGTAGTCTCTTTCACTAAAACACTCTCATAGGGAGGGGATACTACATATGCAAGGTACTAATATTGTTTGAATAAGAATAAAAAGCACATGTAACCTTTTCATGCCATGTTTCAGCAATATGAACAATGTAAATGCAAAGATACAAAACACTCTTATCCAATGTATGCAACACCTTAAGAATGTAAACAATGTATATGCAAGAATGAAAAGTACTTTTACCAAAATAATGCAAAGCTTTATGTATAGAAATATTGTATATGCAAAAGTGAAAAGTACTTTTATCAATGTTATGCAAAATTTCAAAAAGTGAGCATGTTTAGATTTAATTATGCTTGTATTTGAAATGATTTGAAAAATGACTACCCTAAATTGATGTTTTTGAGCTAAATGCATAAAAAAAATGATCTCCAAACATTCCAAACTTATAGTATATGACACTAGGAGGCTGAGGCACAAAAATGAGGTTTTTGACATTATATCAAACACTGAAAAATTTGGACTGGGACTAAGTCACCCACACTGGAAAATTAGTCATAATTAGGGTTTTTTGCAAAATTTTGAGGAATTTTTAATGTAATTTAATGTTTTAGGGGTGGTATGATGCAGACCTAAGAGGAAAATGCAAATTTTCAAATAATTTTAATGATTTTAGATGTAAAAAATGCAACCTAAATTCACTTTTTATGAATGCAAGACTTGAAACCTAGCATGCAAATCCTAATGCAAGGTCAATGTGAGCTAGATCTATGATGAAGGATTCCAAATCAGAAATGAAAAGTATTCAAAAGTCGGGTTCACCAAAATGTAAACAATGATTTTGGCACCCTAAATGCTCTCTAACTCTTCTAGGTTTTTTCACCTAAAAGGAGAGGAGATGAGCCAAAATTCTAATGTCTACACTTAAGATTAATGTAATGAGGGATGAAATATGTCCAAATTTAATTTCCTAAGTGCAATAAGTTGATAAAGGAGATGACTTATCGATGTTAAATCAAAGAAATGTGAAGTGTTTGAAAACATATTGTGATATGCAAAGAGATAAAACAAATGCAATAGATGATAAAACCTAAATGAAAGACATAAGCCATGCACTTGAAAACTAAAGAGGAGTTGACTAGAGATTGTAGAGACCTCTGAGATTCTGGAAATTCTCAGTTTTAAGCTTGGTGGGACTAAGTAGCCAGGTGGGGCATTGTAGTCCAAATTCAGGGAAATTGCCTAGAAACTTGTTTCAGCCAAATGGGTATCGAGATCTACAAAAATATTTGAAAATAAGGTCCAGTGGGACTAAATCACCCAAGGTGGTGACTTAGTCCACTTCTAAATCTCTGAAAATTCAGAAGTGGAAACGGATACCCAAGGTCTACACTTTGGTTTCCTATAGGTGTTCACTTTTGAAACTCTAATTTTTGAACCTGGAGGTGACTTTTAGTTGATATTTCAGCTTGGAAAACAAAGATATGCCTTCAATTAGTCTTCAAACAAATCTTAAATGATCTTCAAACTCTCAAAGTGCCTAAATCTGCAAACACACAAGAAGAGAAGGAATGATGAAAGTTAGGGAATGGGGGTTTGCCTTGGTCAAACCCCTTTTTAGGTAATTAAACCAAATGAAGAAAGAATATAATGAAGCATGCAACAATGGAGTTAGTACCTTGACATGTTGTTTTATCTTGAATTTTTGTAGCAAAACATGAATAATCTGCCCTTAAATGTCTTAGGAAGCTATCTTGATGTCTTGCAATGAAAAACCTTAGCTTACTTGACTTGAGAATATGATGAATGATGAATGATAAAGAATTGTGACTTAAGATGAGTTAGGAGGCTAAAAAATGAGGGGGAAAACCCTTATTTATACACAATTATATCTAAAATCCTAAAAATACCTCATCATAGGCCGACCTTAGGTCTTAAAGAATAAAAACCCGAAAGAAATTTGAATTTATTTTGATTTTTGAGCCAAATGGGACTAAGTTTCCCAAGCTGGTGACTTAGTTCACCTAGGAAATTTTGAGTGGATTTCAGAGATTAAGATGTATTAAATATTTTTTTATCAGGTTCTTCTTCAACAAGACACTTAATTAAGGCCTGTAAGTGCATAAAGGGGCCAATTAAAGCATAAGAAAGGTGTAAATATTGATGAAAAGCCTAGGAAAGTGTGAAAGTTTGTTACAAGGCTTTACAACAATTTCAAATAGGTCTTGGTAAGTTTATTTAGGTAAATTATAACATTATGTTCCTAGAAAAGTGTGAATATGTGTTACAACACCTTACAACACTCTTGCAAGACATCAATAAATGCATTTTATTCAATTTTCAAGGGTTCAAGACCTAGTGTGGATGTGTAAAACACCTCACAACACCAAATAAAGGCCTCATTAAGTCCAATTTGTCATTCATTATTCCCAAATCAAGCAAGGTATACACTTTTTGGCAACACAGATAGGACCAATGAAAATAACCCATGTCAAGATGTTTACCATAAGCAAGTGAAAAGTGTACACCAAAATTTCATCAAGATCAAGATAACTGGGAAGATGGATGTAGATGGATTAAAATGGATTGGATAAATGGTGTAGTGTCCCTCCATCTGTGTTGTCATGTGTTACTTTTGTCTCGCTGCGAAGTTGGGTATTGTATGATATGTTGCTAAGTTGATTTGGTTAGTTTGATTCGAGTTTTTATTGATCACTATATCACATTAAAATTGTCAATTCATATAGGTATAGTAGTGATTAAACATGGTTATGGCATTATAATCAAATCTAGCGGGAGGTTATAATTTAAAATAGTAAGAAATAAACAATATGATAAATAAATTATTATAAAATGTGCTAATATGTCAATTGTTTTGGAAGATCAGTGTTTTTAATGTAGATGCCTCCCTCTCAACATCAGTAATAACATACAGTTAATTGGTTAAGCCCTGTACTGTTTCCCCCTCTTCCACTGCCCTACACAACAGTCCATTGTTGACCTTAGAGTGTGAACTTAATCATGCCATCAACGAATTAGATAAGAAAAGCATTTGAACATCTAGTCATATGTGCAGATCTGCATTAATTTCGCAAGGGTAGAAAGATTTAGAAGATGAGTGATCCCTACGCTACTTTATTGGCAAATAGATTTAGTTACTTCACACGCTCTTCTTGATGCAACTACCACTACATTTATTACTGCCAAAGAAGTTGTTCTGTTTGGTGAACAAACTCATAGCGGACATGCATGTCGAATTGGAGTGAGAGTCTTCTCCATAATTTTTGGTTGCGGTTTCCTTGCATGGAGAAATTTACCAAGCCAGTGGGTGTCATTAATGAAGAGACTAAGTCTTGCATGGTGGTGGGGAAAAGCACATAGAGTTAGGCGTTGAGGAGACTGCTTCAAAGGGAATATGGCTGCAAGTGGAAGGGACTGGGCGCTGCATGGCCGATGTCGCTGTTCTAAACAAGGTCTTACTCCTAAGACTAAAAAGGTGGATTGGAAATAGCATGAGGGAGCGATCATTGTGAAGCAAGACTACAACAATTGACTCGGAGATCCAATCTGTCTGGGATGGCATTTTTAACAGTGACATACTTTTGAAGGGCTGCCATTCATAATAATTTGATTAAAGGCAGGAAAAGCTCTACCATTCCTGGAGTTGAGTTTTCTTGGGGCCCGGCTACAAACACAGATGGGAGGAAAAATGTGCATGCATATAAGAACGGGATTTAATATTGGTGTTAGTACAATTCTAGAAAACTGGAGAAATTCATTGATAGGGGAGATTGGCATTGGCTTCAACGAGTTTCCCATCTTTCAATGAGCCTAAATTTTGAATCTAGAGAGGCAAAGAAGAGAAGCAAAACAGAGAAAAAAAAGAGACACATGTAGTGGTCACAACTTCAACATTTGAAAAGAGCCTCATGTTCCTACGCTTTTGGAAGACCTCTCCGTGTTTTAAATTTCTATTTTTGCAAAAGGAGGTGGGTCATTTGAAAAGTAGAAGGAGAAGATGACATCCATAGGTATGTACTGCTCACTTGCTTTTAAAGAAAATCAAACTCTTTTTGGTTAGAATGATAAATGCATGGTACTGGCATAATTTAGTCCCTAAATATTAAACATCCCTGAAAATGATTTAAGTACTATCCCTATTTGAACTTTTAGTTATATATATATACATATTAAATTGCTTTGACTGATAAATGATATTTCATTTTAAGCTCTTGTAGTGCTAAATCAGATGCAAACTTATGCGCATATCCCTTTTGCTTGTTGGGTATATTAAGATCTGTGTTGGCGTCGCTTTCCTCCATTAGATATTTGTAGATTATTTCCTCGCATGATCCTAAATTTGCCTACTTAATTGGCTTTGTAATTAAAAAGCTGAAGTTTTACTTGTGTCATCAGCATCCTACCACTGCCGTAGTGTTCAGACTTTTGAGGGTGTCTAAATTTTATATAATGTACCTGATACCATTCCCAACCTATCAAAGTTGAAGCTTTTAGGAATTAGAGAGTGGATCAGATTAATTAGCCTTCTTGAATCCGTTGACAGCCTGTCACATCTGTGGTACTAGAAATAGAATGTTGTAAAGGTTTAAATAAACTCTTTTATATCAATTCCAACCAAAATCAGCTGCAGCATTTGAACAAAATAGGAAGTTTAAAAGATTTAAATAACCTGCCTGGTTCTTCTGACAATCTACCATAGTTGCAGCAGTTGAAAATAAGATATTGTCGAATATTAATAAAATAAAGAGCTTTCCATTGATCGTGGTGAAGTTAATTTCCAAACTTCATCTTGAGTGCGTCTCTGGAAACTCGCTGTCACTGTACAGTGTTTAGAGCTGAGGCAGTATATAGAATTAAGTAGCCTCCCTAAAATAACGATAACAATGCAAGTAGATGGCGATATTTCCAAATTCCAATATTCACTTTCTAATATACTTGGCAACCTGTCACAGTTACAACAATTAGAGCAGAGACATTGTACAAAATTAAATGGCCTCCTTAAAACCATAGGCAACCTACCACAGCTGCAACTTTTAGACTTGCAAAAAGTGTAGTAAATTAAATAGTCTCTTTGTTTCCCTTGTCAACCTATGGACTTATCAATATTTGGTTAATTAGAAATTTTGATAAATGAAATGGATAGGTAGTAGGGGAAACTCCCAATTCATATTTGATTATGAACATGTCGTCCCAGAGAGCAAATAGAATGAGACTGAGACTTAATTCTATTTTATTTTATTTTTTTAACCTGGTTGAGTAGAAACTTGTGTTGTTAACTATAAGTTAAATATGTCTTTGAATGATCCTTTAAATGCAAGTTGGGTCGTTATGCATCCCTATATTTATGTATCTTTATGCATGTTGGGTCTCCTTTCATTTGCATAAGCTCAGAGAGTTTTCCACTAAACATTTGAACTTTGATGGCTGAAACGTACTGTTAATTAGTTGTTGAGTTATATATGTATATTATATATATAAATATGTTGTTACTACTCAATCTGTAGTTTATGTAGTTTATATACATCTAGATAAATGAACGCCAGAGTGCATGTCTCTTTTTATATAATTTAAATTGCTTCTTGTGCGCCTAAAGAGGGTTGTTACAGTGTATCATGTCGCCCGAGTATTGTAATTAACAATACTCCTTTAATATAACATAATTAAGGCATATATGTAAGTAGAGACATATGTTGTATATGTTACTTAATCATTTATCCTATAGTTATATATATAGATTCATATGTATGTATATGTAAGAATAAATGAATATATGTGGAAATTAAGAACACTTGCAGCCCTATGGCAGAAATTTATGATAAATAGGGTTATAAGTTCAAACTATCTATATTTTACCATGAGAACGATATTTATTTATGTTGAATGTAACAGAACGTATATGTAAATATTAGATTCTTGATTATTAGTTAATTGTAAAATGAATATGAAATTAGAGAAATTATGTTCATTGCTAATGTGAGAGTCTTTGTTTGAAATTTTCTTTTATGTGGTTGAATGTGTTGTAGTATTGATAAGTATATCAAGTAATATGTCAATTGTGGAGTGAGAGTGAATTTGGTTATTGCTCAAGTGGAAATGATGTTTATTTTTGGAGTCGTTCCCAAATGCTTGGTTACTACGAAATGGATTTAATAGTGTTTCTTGGGTTGTTTTGATTTGAGTTTGATGTTGATCGTGAGATCAAGTTATTGGTGCCACTTTGGTGGAAAACATTATGTTAATGGCTTACCAGCTTTCCAGAGGTTGAGGAAATTGTTTCTTTATGATTGACTTTACATGTTGGTTTTTAGTGAACTATTGGTCTTTACTTGGTGTTGACTATGTGGGGTTTTAGCCATGCTTTTGGAAGCTGTCTTATTATGAATGATTTTGAGCGGGATGGTGTATGCCTCGCTTTACATGATTATTCATGTGGTTTTATATGTTTTGCATGTTGGCTTACCCAGTTAGTGACTTTTGGTTTTGTTGCTACGGGAGTGGCTTTCAATGGGGGCCGAGACCTGGAAGTGGTCTCAGGGTAACTCATTGGAAGTTTATTAATCAAGTGAAAACATTAATATTTAATTAGGGGTTTTGGATAGAATCACACATTAACAAGATATAAGTGAATTCCTCACTCATGGATCAAGTGCTTGTATGGGCTTGAGATGAGTTGAGAAGGCCTGGAATGGAAAAATCATTGTCTTGTCCTTATTAAAGATAATCGATGCCGCATTGGATTGCATTTGGGGCTGGGTTTCATAAGAGGTCACCAGGGTAACCCAAGTTGGGAGCTGGGGCCTAGGAAGATTCGCCAGGGTAACCCATGCAACATTGCGATGACACTCTTCCTTAAACAACTATGTTTGTTTTGTTTCCCTCTATGTTATTCTTGGACCTCTAGAAGCACATGTTGGCATTTGTATGTTGATGCTTTATTGGTTGATCTTTATGTTGGGCACATCTTGTGTTGGTTATATCTTGTGTTGAAGATTGTCTTAGTTTATTGTGGATCATGTTGTAAAGTCTTGAATACTTGTTTTGTATGATGGTTTAGTTGGGGTTCCTTCTTGTCATCTCTTAGCATGGGGGGTGGGCCTTCAGGTCCACGTGGTTGTGTTATACGTGCTATGCACTCCATTGGGTCCCCAATTGTCGATCGAAAATGTACCTTGCATGACTCTTGTGTTGAACCAGAGATGAATCCAGTAATGCAGCTTTGTACTCTTTCATTTCAAATGTATCATTCTAATTTAATTGTATCTTCCCCATTCATGTTGGGAAGTGACATTGTAATATTGTAACCCTTGATTGAAGTGTTGATCATGTTCATGTTATTTTATGGTTACTGGTGTATACTTACCACCCTTGTGATGTAATAATGTTGTTGTGAAAAGTAATGCAGTCTTGTAAACCTGAGGGATTTGATATATGCAGTTCATGTTTAGTTTTCATTTCATGTGATATATGATTATTATGATGTATATTAGTACTTAAAAAAAAAAAAAATTGTTGCCATAAATGTTAGATATATTAATATCCTTTCGGGTTGCTTGGTGGGGCATTACAGATGGTATCAGAGCATAGGTTCATACACTGGGGCACTATGAGCCCATTGTGTTGAACTAGCTACTCGTACTCATAAGGGTGTGTTAGTTTTTTTGTGTAGTCTGTACTTGTTTTCTCTAATTTGTCTCTGGGTGATGTAGGTTCTATGGTGCAGAAATCTGGTGGAAAGGATAGGACCCTCGGTGTAGTGCGCAATGCACCGATATCCTTCCTACTGAAAAATGCATTATGGAACTCTTATGTTACCCTTGAGTTGCTTTGTGGTGTCTCTAGTGTGAAGTGAATTTGAGTGTGTATGCAGTGTATGTGTGTTAAATCTGAAATTATGTGTGTTTAGAAGTGATAATTATGTTTCTGTTTCTGAAAAGGCCATAAATAATGATCTTGTGACACATATATTGTGATATTTTGCATTTAGTAATGAATAGAATATAGTACATGATGTTTAAATGATGAAGTTTAACCAGAAATGTGTATCTTGGCAATGAATTAGCATGAATAACTAGTGTTAATGTGTTATGGTTTCATCTTAGTTTATGATTTTCAGGTAGTCGGCTTCGAATTTTGATGATGAAGGTAATTAATTGGTTATGTTTAACATATGGATTTAATACTATGGTTGTATCTATTTAGTAATCGTTATTGATGATTGTATATGATGCATCACTAATTGTAGAGCGTTAGAAGGACGATGTTGTATCACTCATTCATGAGAGGCATACAACACGACAATTCCCTCTACACTAGGTTGATTTGATATATATATATATGGTGTACACAATGTTTGCTTTTATGCAGGTTGCAGGTACTAAGCCTTGATTCCACCTGCTTTGGCAGGACTAGGCGAGCCTCATGAAACCCAATGGGAATAATGTGGAAAAATAGAGTTGACAAGAAGGTTTCCCAACTTTGCCATCATCCTCAACGAGAATATGTACCCCCTTTGTGTAACCCAGTCGATATGGTTTTATGTTTTGAAAATTGTTGTTTTTGGTTGTCTTCCATTATTTGATGATGTTGTAATGTTATTGATGAGTTGATGTTGTTTTCATTTGTATGCGTTTTCCTTAGCCTTGCGACTTCCAGGAGTAAGTCGAAGCCAAGGGGGGGAGGATGTAGTGTACCTCCATCTGTGTTGTCATGTG
Source organism: Sequoia sempervirens (assembly GCA_007258455.2). Taxonomy (NCBI): domain Eukaryota; kingdom Viridiplantae; phylum Streptophyta; class Pinopsida; order Cupressales; family Cupressaceae; genus Sequoia; species Sequoia sempervirens. The sequence goes on from VDFB02047230.1 coordinate 120,739,202, forward strand.
TTACTTTTGTCTCGCTGCAAAGTTGGGTATTGTATGATATGTTGCTAAGTTGATTTGGTTAGTTTGATTCGAGTTTTGATTGATCACTATATCACAATAAAATTGTCAATTGATATAGGTATAGTAGTGATTAAACATGGTTATGGCATTATAATCAAATCTAGCGGGAGGTTATAATTTAAAATAGTAAGAAATAAAAAATATGATAAATAAATTATTATGAAATGTGCTAATATGTCAATTGTTTTGGAAGATCAGTGTTTTTAATGTAGAGGCCTCCCTCTCAGTGTCAGTAATAACATACAGTTAATTGGTTAAGCCCTGTACTGTTTCCCCCTCTTCCACTGCCCTACACAACAGTCCATTGCTGACCTTAGAGTGTGAACTTAATCATGTCATCAACGAATTAGATAAGAAAATCATTTGAACATCTAGTCATATGTGCAGATCTGCATTAATTTTGCAAGGGTAGAAAGATTTAGAGGATGAGTGATCCCTACGCTACTTTATTGGCAAATAGATTTAGTTACTTCACACGCTCTTCCTGATGCAACTACCACTACATTTATTACTTCCAAAGAAGTTGTTATGTTTGGAGAACAAACTCATAGCAAACATCCATGTTGAATTGGAGTGAGAGTCTTCTCCATAATTTTTGGTTGTGATTTCCTTGCACGGAGAAATTTACCAAGCCAGTGGGCGTCATTAATGAAGAGACTAAGTCTTGCATGGTGGTGGGGAAAAGCACGTAGAGTTAGGCGTTGAGGAGACCGCTTCAAAGGGAATATGGCTGCAAGTGGAAGGGACTGGGCGCTGCATGGCCGATGTCGCTGTTCTAAACAAGGTCTTACTCCTAAGACTAAAAAGGTGGATTGGAAATAGCATGAGGGAGCGATCGCTGTGAAGAAAGACTACAACAATTGACTCGGAGATCCAATCTGTCTGGGATGGCGTTTTGAACAGTGACATACTTTTGAAGGGCTGCCATTCATAATAATTTGATTAAAGGCAGGAAGAGCTCTGCCATTCCTGGAGTTGAGTTTTCTTGGGGCCCGACTGCAAACACGGATGGGAGGAAAAATGTGCATGCATATAAGAATGGGATTTAATATTGGTGTTAGTACAATTCCAGAAAACTGGAGAAATTCATTGATAGGGGAGATTGGCATTGGCTTCAACGAGTTTCCCATCTTTCAATGAGCCTAAATTTTGCATCTAGAGAGGCAAAGAAGAGAAGTAAAACAGAGAAAAAAAAGAGACACATGTAGTGGTCACAACTTCAACATTTGAAAAGAGCCTCATGTTCCTACGCTTTTGGAAGACCTCTCCGTGTTTTAAATTTCTATTTTTGCAAAAGGAGGTGGTTCATTTGAAAAGTAGAAGGAGAAGATGACATCCATAGGTATGTACTGCTCACTTGCTTTTAAAGAAAATCAAACTCTTTTTGGTTAGAATGATAAATGCATGGTACTGGCATAATTTAGTCCCTAAATATTAAACATCCCTGAAAATGATTTAAGTACTATCCCTATTTGAACTTTTAGTTATATATATATACATATTAAATTGCTTTGACTGATAAATGATATTTCATTTTAAGCTCTTGTAGTGCTAAATCAGATGCAAACTTATGCGCATATCCCTTTTGCTTGTTGGGTATATTAAGATCTGTGTTGGCGTCGCTTTCCTCCATTAGATATTTGTAGATTATTTCCTCGCATGATCCTAAATTTGCCTACTTAATTGGCTTTGTAATTAAAAAGCTGAAGTTTTACTTGTGTCATCAGCATCCTACCACTGCCGTAGTGTTCAGACTTTTGAGGGTGTCTAAATTTTATATAATGTACCTGATACCATTCCCAACCTATCAAAGTTGAAGCTTTTAGGAATTAGAGAGTGGATCAGATTAATTAGCCTTCTTGAATCCGTTGACAGCCTGTCACATCTGTGGTACTAGAAATAGAATGTTGTAAAGGTTTAAATAAACTCTTTTATATCAATTCCAACCAAAATCAGCTGCAGCATTTGAACAAAATAGGAAGTTTAAAAGATTTAAATAACCTGCCTGGTTCTTCTGACAATCTACCATAGTTGCAGCAGTTGAAAATAAGATATTGTCGAATATTAATAAAATAAAGAGCTTTCCATTGATCGTGGTGAAGTTAATTTCCAAACTTCATCTTGAGTGCGTCTCTGGAAACTCGCTGTCACTGTACAGTGTTTAGAGCTGAGGCAGTATATAGAATTAAGTAGCCTCCCTAAATAACGATAACAATGCAAGTAGATGGCGATATTTCCAAATTCCAATATTCACTTTCTAATATACTTGGCAACCTGTCACAGTTACAACAATTAGAGCAGAGACATTGTACAAAATTAAATGGCCTCCTTAAAACCATAGGCAACCTACCACAGCTGCAACTTTTAGACTTGCAAAAAGTGTAGTAAATTAAATAGTCTCTCTGTTTCCCTTGTCAACCTATGGACTTATCAATATTTGGTTAATTAGAAATTTTGATAAATGAAATGGATAGGTAGTAGGGGAAACTCCCAGTTCATATTTGATTATGAACATGTCGTCCCAGAGAGCAAATAGAATGAGACTGAGACTTAATTCTATTTTATTTTATTTTTTTAACCTGGTTGAGTAGAAACTTGTGTTGTTAACTATAAGTTAAATATGTCTTTGAATGATCCTTTAAATGCAAGTTGGGTCGTTATGCATCCCTATATTTATGTATCTTTATGCATGTTGGGTCTCCTTTCATTTGCATAAGCTCAGAGAGTTTTCCACTAAACATTTGAACTTTGATGGCTGAAACGTACTGTTAATTAGTTGTTGAGTTATATATGTATATTATATATATAAATCTGTTGTTACTACTCAATCTGTAGTTTATGTAGTTTATATACATCTAGATAAATGAACGCCAGAGTGCATGTCTCTTTTTATATAATTTAAATTGCTTCTTATGCGCCTGAAGAGGATTGTTACAGTGTATCATGTCGCCCGAGTATTGTAATTAACAATACTCCTTTAATATAACATAATTAAGGCATATATGTAAGTAGAGACATATGTTGTATATGTTACTTAATCATTTATCCTATAGTTATATATATAGATTCATATGTATGTATATGTAAGAATAAATGAATATATGTGGAAATTAAGAACACTTGCAGCCCTATGGCAGAAATTTATGATAAATAGGGTTATAAGTTCAAACTATCTATATTTTACCATGAGAACGATATTTATTTATGTTGAATGTAACTGAACGTATATGTAAATATTAGATTCTTGATTATTAGTTAATTGTAAAATGAATATGAAATTAGAGAAATTATGTTCATTGCTAATGTGAGAGTCTTTGTTTGAAATTTTCTTTTATGTGGTTGAATGTGTTGTAGTATTGATAAGTATATCAAGTAATATGTCAATTGTGGAGTGAGAGTGAATTTGGTTATTGCTCAAGTGGAAATGATGTTTATTTTTGGAGTCGTTCCCAAATGCTTGGTTACTACGAAATGGCTTTAATAGTGTTTCTTGGGTTGTTTTGATTTGAGTTTGATGTTGATCGTGAGATCAAGTTATTGGTGCCACTTTGGTGGAAAACATTATGTTAATGGCTTACCAGCTTTCCAGAGGTTGAGGAAATTGTTTCTTTATGATTGACTTTACATGTTGGTTTTTAGTGAACTATTGGTCTTTACTTGGTGTTGACTATGTGGGGTTTTAGCCATGCTTTTGGAAGCTGTCTTATTATGAATGATTTTGAGCGGGATGGTGTATGCCTCGCTTTACATGATTATTCATGTGGTTTTATATGTTTTGCATGTTGGCTTACCCAGTTAGTGACTTTTGGTTTTGTTGCTACGGGAGTGGCTTTCAATGGGGGCCGAGACCCGGAAGTGGTCTCAGGGTAACTCATTAGAAGTTTATTAATCAAGTGAAAACATTAATATTTAATTAGGGGTTTTGGATAGAATCACACATTAACAAGATATAAGTGAATGCCTCACTCATGGCTCAAGTGCTTGTATGGGCTTGAGATGAGTTGAGAAGACCTGGAATGGAAAAATCATTGTCTTGTCCTTATGAAAGATAATCAATGCCGCATTAGATTGCATGTGGGGTCGGGTTTCGTAAGAGGTCACCAAGGTAACCCAAGTTGGGGGCCGGGGCCTAGGAAGATTCGCCAGGGTAACCCATGCAACATTGCGATGACACTCTTCCTTAAACAACTATGTTTGTTTTGTTTCCCTCTATGTTATTCTTGGACCTCTAGAAGCACATGTTGGCATTTGTATGTTGATGCTTTATTGGTTGATCTTTATGTTGGGCACATCTTGTGTTGGTTATATCTTGTGTTGAAGATTGTCTTAGTTTATTGTGGATCATGTTGTAAAGTCTTGAATCCTTGTTTTGTATGATGGTTTAGTTGGGGTTCCTTCTTGTCATCTCTTAGCACGGGGGGTGGGCCTTCAGGTCCACGTGGTTGGGTGGAACGTGCTATGCACCCCATTGGGTCCCCAATTGTCGATTGAAAATGTACCTTGCAGTGACTCTTATGTTGAACCAGAGATGAATCCAGTAATGCAGCTTTGTACTCTTTCATTTCAAATGTATCATTCTAATTTAATTGTATCTTCCCCATTCATGTTGGGAAGCAGCATTGTAATATTGTAACCCTTGATTGATGTGTTGATCATGTTCATGTTATTTTATGGTTACTAGTGTATACTTACCACCCTTGTGATGTAATAATGTTGTTGTGAAAAGTAATGGAGTCTTGTAAACCTGAGGGATTTGATATATGTAGTTCATGTTTAGTTTTCATTTCATGTGATATATGATTATTATGATGTATATTAGTACTTTAAAAAAAAAAAATGTGTTGTCATAAATGTTAGATATATTAATATCCTTTCGGGTTGCTTGGCGGGGCATTACAAATGGTTCATGGATGAATGGATTTATTATGGATAAGATGGATAGAATGTTGGATTTTTAATGGATGAGATAAGATGCTTTGACCGGAATTAGCTCATGGAGATGTTTGATTCTATACATGATGAATGTTTTCCAAGTTTCCATCATGGTACTTGTCCAAAGCGCCACCATAGTGGTTTTCACTGGAGGACAATTTTTTTCTTTACTATTTTTAATCCTTTTTTTTTTGTTTTTTTGGATTTTCATTTTTTCATTTTTTTTGTATTTCTATGTGAAATATTTTTAAGCTCATGTTGAATCACCTGGTGGTGTTGCTGTAGATGCTCCTGTCATAATGTGTCATCGATATCCTTCTTGAAGAATTTTTTTTCCAAGATACATGCACTTGAATACAACTTTTGAGATTCCTGACCTGCATTTTTGATACTGGAGTTAACTTTTTCTTTGTGTGTACATCATGATAGAGTGCCTTTTGAATCCTTATGATGAAGGGTGGATACCAATACATGGTCAATGTGAGAATTATATATCATGTGTGGAGGCATGGATGGAGTGTGTTTAGGAATAAAAGATGGATTGGTTGATAGTTTGGAGCCTTTGACTCTCCAAACTTGGGAAGATGAGCAATGATGGGTGGATATGGACGTGTTTATGAAATTAGGACGAACTCCTTGATATACTTTTGCATCACTTGGGAAGCTTTCTTTTTCCTTTGTTGACATCTTTGATGGATACTTTTCCCTTTTTTTATTTTTCCCCATAGTTTTTTTGACTAATGGAGTTTGATAGGGATAATTTGTCTTTTTATTCTTTGGTATCCATGTGTATTTGATTTTTCCTTCATGCTTTGCTACTTATTTTACTTTCATGATGTTCTTCTTTCTTTGATTCACATCCTTCTTTTGATGTTGGTCCCAATTAGTGGATGGGGTGATGGGTGGATGAAGATTCATGATGTGGTTATTTTTTCTAGTATTGGCATTGGTTTCACCATAAGAACTCTTCATGCTCCCTATGTTGATGCTTGCACTAGATAAAATTTCCCCCAGTATTATAGAGGTATCACTAATATGTTTAGATCCCTTAATTGTCAAATAACCAAGACCTTGATGCTTAGGATTGCCAATAATTTGCGCTAGTTCTAGGATATCCTGTTCATGTAGGCCTAATCCTCTGCCTTGATAATCCATCTGTTGAAACATTTTATTTACAATAGGATATGATTTACCTTGGAAACAAGGTGCTAATCCTTCTCTGCTTTGTTGTGGAACTTCAAAGGCGATAGTTTTTTCATTGAGAAGATTTCTTGGCCTAAAAAATGTAAGTGATCCAATTTTATAAGTGATTGGATCCTCCATAAGTGGGACAACTTCCTGATCCATATCTTTGGATTGATCTTGTAAAATATCATATTTAATGCATCTTCAAGAGCTGTTGATGTTTCATTGTCCACGTAAAAATATCCCTCATGATTCATTTTTGATATTCCTTCACAAGATGTTTCTGATTCATAGCTTTTGTAGAATCCTTCTTCATGACCCATTTTTGATATGTCTCTAGATTTTTTTGTATCTTGATCATGTGTACAAATGTTAAGAGTAAGAGACTCTTGTTCCTTGGTAATGATATAAAGAGTATGAGACTCTTTTTTTGAATTAAGATCATCTACATGTCCATACAAAGAAATCATCTCATGGATAGATGGAGGAGTATGTGTTATATGGATATGATCATTATTTGTGACATCTTGTATAGATAGGAGAGTTTCCATTAGATCATTGTAGTATCTTGGAGATACGAATTCTTGATCTTCATTAATTTTAATAGAATTGCTTTTGACATGCTTTAGATCAAGTTCTTGACATGGGTCAGTTTCAAAGGATGGATTGCTTATAAAGGGATCTTGGATACCTGAACATTAGGAATAGGAAGTGGCTCAATATCCTCTTTATCTTTGAGTGGACTTGGATCAAATGTTGATTTGAGGATTTCTTCAATATTTGTTACCATGAGGTCAAAGGATGTCAATATGTCTTGGAAAGGACCATTGTTAGAATTTGATGAAAGATGTTGATCATGCTTTAGAATAAATTCGTGAGATGTGTCCTCTAACTCATTAGGTGATGTAGGGACATTTTCCATGTGATTATTGATGAAAGGATTGCTGATCATAGGATCAAATAATGTCAACACTCCTTTGAATAGTTCATTGTTGGATATTGTTTAGGGGTATTTATCATGATCAAAAAGTGACTCTTGATTTATGTTAAGTTGATCTTTGGATGAGGTAGAAACATCTTCAAGGTGCTCATTGATGGATAGATATTCATCATTGTTTTCAACAATTGTTGTGGAGAGACTTTCAATGCTATCACTAGCAGTTGAATCTTCATCATTATCCTCAATAGTTATTATTTTTTTATCAATAAGGTCTTGGATGAGATTTTTGAGTCAAATACAATTTGATGTTGTGTGTCCCTTTATTTTGTGAAAATCACAAAGGTACTTCTCGTTATACCATGGTGGTTTAACTTGCGATTCTTGATAATTTTCATAAACAGGGATTTGGATGAGATTTGCTTGTACCAATTGTTGCATGATTGATTTGATTGGTTCCCCAAGTGGTGTGTATTTTCATTTGTTACCTTGTGATATTTGTACTTTCAACTAACCTTGTGGTGATTGATTTTGGAGATGTGGTGATTGATCTTTGAGATGTGGTGATTGGGTTTGTTTTTTATGTTGTTGATCTTGATATCCAACCTCTTGACATTGGAGATGTTGTTCTTGATGTGGTTGTGGACACAAATAAATCCTTTGATGACATGGTTTAACCAATGGAAGAGTGTATTTATTTTGGGGTGGAGATGTCTCTTGGCGCAATGAATCAACTATTTTGGTAAGTGTAGCAGTTTGATCTCACAAAATTTGATCTTGATTTTGATCTTGACACCCTTGATATAGTTGATTTGGTTTTTGTTCAAGCAGATTTGGAATGTATACTTGTGGTGTTTGTATGGGATCGTGGACAATTTGATTTTGGACAGTGTTTTGATTTGGGATGATGTTCAAATTTGGCATTATAGGTTGAAATGGAACATTGTTTTGGTTTGGAAACATATTACCTTGATTTAGGTAATTTTTTATTTTGCATGGTGTTACCTTGACTTGGATCAATACATGGAGTTGTTAACACATTTTTTAGACTTTGAACAACATTTTTATGATTCACAAACATATCTATCACAAAGTTTACCAAGTGTGGATTTGAAATATTCATTTTTGGTAAAATTGTACTTGGTATATTCACATTTGGCATGTATGAATTTGGTGGGATAATGGTGTTTTATTGAAGACTCATGTATTGCTTGTTTGGTTGATAGATTTGTAGGTTTTGAATTTGATTTAAATCTACCATAGGGAAAGGTGGTCCAAAATTTAGATTGGGCATACTTGCATTTGCTGTATCATTGAGGTTTGTAGGAGATAATTATCCCATGTATGGATTGTATAAATTTGGGTTTTGATAGCCGATTGGCATTGTAAGGCTTTGATAGTTTGGTTGAATTAGATCATTCATGATGTATGGAGTAAGTTTATATTCCATGTTCCTCTTGTGTTTTGACCTTGTTGACTTGTAAGGAATTTCAGACCAATGATGAGATGAAGGATGAAAGGGGTGAATGATATGGGTGTTGAACTTTTAGGAACTTTGGATCAATGCTAGACTTTAGGATTTGATTTTGATTGTTTTGATTGGATAATGAACTTTTGAATCCCACTATGTTAGATGTTATCTTAGGATGAAATCGTTCAAAAGGGTGATAATTTAACTAAGTGTGTGAGGAAGGATTCATCCACTCATACCTAACTAAAAAAAATATTTTGATTTGGTTTAAGGATGTACCCAAGTCTAGATAATGATGTTTCCAAATATCTAAAGTTGTTTGGTGGGATGGATTTTGATAGATGTTTGGGATGGATGAAGTGTTAGATTTTGATCCTAAATGAACCTAGAGAGACTTTATTTTCAAGACCAAGATAGTGAAGAACATGCTTTTCCCTAAGATTGGTTCAAACCAAAAGACCAATGTTTGCATGCAAAACCATAGGACCAAAAGAGACCAAGCACATGTGTAGGGTTCAATTGATTTAATCTTGGTTAATGAATTGATTTTACCACATCCACACTTCTTGTTTAAATTTCAAGCTGATTGTCTACATGTCTCGATTTCTTTTCATCCCACAAGATCCATTATGTGGAAATCAAAGAATCAAAGGCACAATTTCCTATATTGACTTTGGAGAGAGAAAATTGAGATATGGGTCCAAATATTTAGAAGCCTCTAAGGATGGAATCCTTAGGGACAAGTAGTAATATGTGGAATTTTCAAAGATATTTTCTCTTTCCAAATGGTTTGAAATTTGATGACCTTGTTGAATGTTTATTTTCAAAATTTTGGATCCAAGCAATGTGTTTAACTGACTCAAACATTGCACAACCCTAGGATGGAAAAGAAAATACTTGTTAAACTCCCACTTGGATAAATCCAGATGTGCTTATTCAGAGTGGATGATTAGAAGCTTTACCACATTGGATCCCCTCCATGACACTCTTCATCTCTACAAAGAACCGCAAATATGTGGGACGGCTCCGAAGTTCCAACCCCCTTATGCCAACAAATATTGAGATTTTGGATTCTAAACAAAGGTTTGTAGTAAGGGAATCCAGTTTAGGGGGTGCAATGATAAAATCCTTGTGAGATATCTCCCAACTCTTAGAACAAGGTCTTTACACATCATAAAGACACTGGGGGAGAGTTATCATGTATTGCTTCCCATTGTTTACGATTTTCATCGTAACCACAAATTTATATAGTGGTTTGGAAGAGCTTGGCTTATGCTCATTACTACTTGGGTCATTCCCTTGGGGTGAGTACTTTTCCCACCAAGGTAGGCCCTCTAAAGGTGAAAAATAGTGAGTAAGCACATATGTAGTTTGATCTATCTTTATTTGCGTGAACAAAGAGAGAACACATGTGATGCCTTTTCTCACACTAGCAAGCTTTTGTTCAATTTTAAAAACCCAATTTTGAAATGTAGAGGAAATATTTTAGAAAACCTAATATCACCAAAATGCTTTTGATTATCAAGATCATTGTGAAGCACGCAAGAAGTGCATATGCATTTGGATTCAATATTAGTTTGTAAAGAATACTACAAAACAAGATAGAAACAAGTTCATTTTAAATCCTTGAAGACAATAGTGATTTCTATTTAAAGCACCAAACTTGAGTGTGGATTTGATTGTTCAATTTTAACCAAATCCAGAAACTAGTGAGTTTCTAATGTTCTTTTTAACCAAATTTGACAAAGCTTGTGTAGATGTTTAATTTTAAGCCCAAAGTAATGCTAGTTGGTCCTAAAGCATGAATGAAAAATAACATATGATGGGTTATTTTCCCATGAGTGTTTGAAAACACTATTACAATGGATATCAAATTCTTTTTCTTTCACTTCAATGCTCCATGTTCCTCTTAAAACCTGCAATCAATGCTCAAAATGTTAGATGAGATCAAGAAAGAAGAAGATATGAGGCTTATATGCATGCTTAAGCATAAAAACCTTAAAACTTAGACCAAGTTACAATGTGATTTGACTTTAGGTGTAAAATTAAAAAAATTAACTCAACAAAAATTGAGAAACACCTACACCATTGCATATGTTATGAAATTATACCCCATTTCAAAAAAAAAAAGCTTCGAAAAAAACATTTGTATGACCAAGATATGACCATTTTATTTTTTTGCAAATAAAGGTGTATGCGCTAAAACAGAGAGCATATGCACTAAAATAGAGAGCATATGCACTAAAATAGAGAGCATATGTGCTAAAACGGAGAGCATATGCACTAAAATAGAGAGCATATGTGCTAAAACGAAGAGCATATGCACTAAAATATCCTGTATATGCACTAAAATAGGAGGTAAATGCACTATTATGGTTGTGGATGCACTATAACAGGACTTTGATGTGCCAAAATTCACCACCAACAAATTGAAATGGATAGTGGATGCACTACATCAGAATTCATGAACAGACCTATTGATGAAACTTACAAGAAAAAATAATAAAAATGGGGCTAGGCCCAATGATGGGTGCCAAAATGTGAATTCTTCAACCTAAACCTATTCAAACCTGGACAAACAAACAAAAATTAGTCCTCAAACAAGTTTAAGCCAAATATTCCCAATGAAATTCATTCAAACACAAGAACAAGGAAGCAAAGTAAAATATCAAATAAAAGCTAATGAAATCTCATTCAAAATTCTCAAACCAGCATCCCATGGGGGAATTAGTGCTTCTTTCATGTGGAAAGAATCCCTTTTCCATTTCCTTGATAAGCTTGATGATAGATGTGTGATTCTTGATGCAAAATGCCAATAACCTAGCTATGGATGATGAAATTCTATGCTAACTTAGATGAAAGTATGGATGAACCAGCATAATCTTGTGGATCCCAAATCAATAGAGAAGGTGTCTATTTATAATGGAGAAGGTTTGAAGAGTGAAGAATGGGGAGAATGTGGGATTAAAGATGGGACCAATGGCATTGTGCTACTTATCAACATGTTAATGAATCTAGAGGAGATGTTCTCACATGTATGTGTGAGCACATCTTGGGCGATGGGATGTGTAAGAAGAATGAATGCCAAGGTGGCTTGTGTAAGAGGAGGTGTAAGATCCATAAATGCATAGGTGGCTTGTGTAAGAGGAGGACATGTAAGAGCCATAAATGCAAAGGTGGATCAAGAAAGAGGACAAAAGTCCTTTGGGAGGGAAAAGTCAAGTGGGTGGAATATTCAAAGAATATGCCATTTTTTAATGAAAATAGGGTAATTAGTAAATAAAATAAATTGATTTTCATGTGCAACTTGGTTAATTGACCAAGGTTGACTTACCCTAGGGTGGAGTTAAAAGCTAGAGGAATGGAGGATTAGTGTTAGGAGTTAATTAATCTAGGATTAATTAACTTAGGTGAAATTAGTTGATTTATGACATTTGATTTAAATGTTTGGGTTTATTTAAATCAAATGAGAGGATAGAGAACATTAGTATTTTAATTAAATATATTGATTTATTTAATTAAAAGAGATGACATTAGGATTTAATTAAATAAAGTTATTTTATTTAATCAAAGAGAGAACATTAGGATTTAATTAAATAAAGTTGATTTATTTAATCAAAGAGAGAACATTATGATTTAATTAAATAAAGTTGACGTATTTAATTAAAGGAGGAATTTTGATGAATTAATTAAATAAAGATTATTCACTTAATTTGTTAGTAAAGAAATTATCAAGGAAGAATCAAAATTAGTTAATCATAATCGGGTGCATGATATCAATCAGGATATTTCGAGTGTCTACAATAACATAATCTGAACTTGATAAATTAATAAAATTATAATAATATAATAGTAAATACATAAAATTAATATAATAATATTATTATATAATGAAAATGTAAAATAAATATAATAATAATATTATTATTACTATATATCAACAAAACCATTTTTTAAATGACCTATTAATTGACTTCATGTACTACACCAATGTATGCCAAGAAAAAAATCCTATTTTTTTCATAATTAACCATTGCACACCAAGGTGTGATTGCTAGTAACTAGCATAGAGATCTTATCACATAGTTTATATAGAAAACATCGATAGATATCAATTGTAGGAATCCAAAATGACAATAATATTAATATTATGTGTTTGTAATAATCTTTTCATTAGTTCAATCATAATTTAATATCAATAAATTATATTATAACATACAATAAGAGTGTCATCATCATTCACTCTATTATGTGAGAAGATACACATAAGTTTAGTTATCAAACTTTCCAAATCACAATCGAAAGGAAATAGACCAAATTATGTAGTCTGATAGCTTAATCTACAGCATGTGAGAACATATCAACCTCATCCCATCTAGAACTTTAAAATATAATAATCTTGTAGTACTACAGTAGATATATAGCATCTTTAAGAGTATAATACATTTTTTTCTCTTTTGCATGGCTCAATGGTAGGCTTGCTAAACATTTCCTTGTTATTTGGTTTTTGTAGTGCCCCCAAAGTAGTGTTCTTGGAATTTAGTACAATGTATAAGATATTTTTTAATGCATTGTGTGGTATCATGTACATTTTTTATATTCTAAGGCTTAAAGCCTTTGTTCTTCTACTTTACTGTTTGATATTTGTTTTCCTATCTTTTATTTTTCATATCTGTTGTATGTGAATGGTGGCTTTATCTATAGGTTGTGTAAAGAGCTAATACGAGAAATTTCCCCAAATGTTAACCTTGTTCTTTCTTTTGAGCCAATATCAATTGTGGCTTTTTGGAGAGTCAAGCCTTGTGATTTGTGTATTATTAGAGCCCATACCAATCACAATGGTGTTTGTAGGGATTTTTTCCTCTGAATTGGTGTGATTGGAACAATGGAAGGATGTTGTTTATCAAATGGATTTCCTACATAGCTATCAAATTATATGAATACATAAGTTGGATGTTATGGGGGATGTTCCTAGGCGATATACAATTTCTTGGACAAAACCCAAAGCTTCATTAACAAGACCTACTTCTATCCACAATGATGCTAACATAACTTTTGCATTTTTGTTTAACAATATTTCAATATCAGATTCATCAGACTATATATCCTTTAGTTGCGTTAACACTTCCATTTTTAGTTGTTATGCTTCTTGCAATTGAATTTTTTGAGTATAATTTCCTTTGATTGTGGGCATGAAAATTTTCATTTATGGAAAATAAATGAACATTATTGTCAAATTCTTCATTTGTTTCTTGATCTAATTTTTTAGTAGATCATTTCATTAGTAAATTCCAATCATCTATCATAAGATTTACATCTCTTATATTTGTTACAAGTTGACAGAAGTGTTGTTGTTCATTGCTAGACCCATGTTGTTTGAATACTTGATCTCAAGTAATTTTGGATTCTCTCTCTCTCCCTATTTCTATCTCCTTCTCAATCTCTATTTGTGTTTATCTACTTCTCTCTATTTTTCTCTCTTTATCTCCCTTTCTCCTTCTCTCTATAACTCCTTATATCTCTATATTTATATCACTCTATCTCACCATATATCTCTCTCTATCTCTCCCTCTTCCTCCTTATCTTTGTATCTCTTCCTCTCTATCTATCACTCTCTATCTCTCTCTATATTTATTTCTCCTTCTATCTCTCTCTATATCTCTATCTATTTTTCTCCCTCTTCGTCTCATTCTATATTCATCTCTACCTATATATATTTGTCTCACTCTTCCACTATTGCTCTATATTTATCTCTACCTCTATATTCATCTCGCCCCCTCCATCTCTTGAAATGTCTTCCTCTCTCTGCCAATCCATCTCTTTCCCTATCTCTAGAAATTTTTCCCTCCCTCTATCTTATTCATTCCATTTCTTCTACTCTATATATACCTCTCCCTCTGCCCCCTCTTCTCTCTCTCTCTATGTCTCGCTTCTCCTCTCTCCATCTCTATTTTTCTTTCTCTACTTCTCTCTATTTTTATGTCTTTATCTCTCCCCCTCTCTCCCTCTCTCTATATTTCCTTATATCTCTACCTTTATATGATGCTATCTCACCATATATCTCTCTATCTCTCCCTCTTCCTCCTTATCTCTTTATCTCTTTCTCACTATCTATCACTCTCTATCTCTCCCCCTCTATCTCCCTATCTTCATCTATCTCTCTCTATATCTATATCTATTTTTCTCCCTCTTCCTCTCACGTTCTATATTTATCTCTATGTGAATCTATTTTTCTCACTCTTCCTTTGTCGTTCTATATTCATCTCTACCTCTATATTCCTCTCTCCCCCTCCATCTCTAGAAATGTCTCCCTCTCTCTACCCATCCATCTCTCTCACTCTCTCTATCTTATTCACTCTGTCTCTCCCTCCATCTCTTCTACTCTATATCTTTTTCTTTATTTCTCTCTTAGTCTCCCTCTCACTCATCTCTCTATCTCTTTCTATCCATATCCTTCTCTACATATATCTCCCTATCTATCTATATATCTATCTCCCTATCTCTTTATCTCTTTTCCTATTCCTCTCTATCTCTCTATATCACCCTCTATTTATCTCTCCCTATCCCTCTCCCTCTCTCCCCTCTTCTTCTCTCTCCCTATCTACATATATCACCATCTTCCCCATCTTCTCTTTTGCCCTCTCTCTCTCTATCTCTCCCCATATTTCAATCTCTTTCTCCCTCTCTAGTCCCCTATCTATATATATCAACCTCTCTCTCTCTTTATCTTCACATATATTTGTATATCTACATCTAAAAGAAAACAGAATAAAAGAGAAGACAATAGTTGTATAATAAAAAAGCTTGATTGAGTGCCTCTTCTTCAGCCATATTAACCATGGCACAAGATGTATGCAGATCATGATTTCAAAAAATGCACCTATACCCCTTATTGTGCCCAACCACTCCACAACTGTTGCATCTAAACCCATTTTTTGTTGAAAAGAGTTGAGCAGGTGCCGTAGGTAGCTGTAAGGCCTCTCATTTCAAGTGACTAATACAACCTATATATTTATCCTAAATAGATGGCTAGATATATTACGAATGATATGATTCAGGCGATTGTCTAACAATGATCTTATAGTTTATTTTTACTCTATGTTATATCATTGTTATTTTACTTAATGAAGATGTATGGGCATGCGAATTATGGTATGACATTCAAATGTATAAGATGAATTTGAAATAAGATAATTGTTGTGTCGTATTGCATTGAAAGAGTAATTAGCTATGTAAATGGTTTGTGAATAAAGTTACAAAGATTTGGTTTGCAATTAATGTGGTTATTATTATATCTAACTGTGCTTAATTATGTTGTGCAGGAAATTAAGTGAGTCAATGCGGGATTAACGTTAAAGGAATCAAATATGCAAATAGGAGGTTGGATAAATATCAAAATCGTATCAGATACATCTTGGGAAGTTCTAAGTGTAGCCCTATTTGACTTGGAAGGGTTTGAGGTTTGATTATTGATTAGGTGATCATGTTGAGTAGAATCCAATTGTAGGTCATGTGATGAGAGTTTGGTTGGGGTTGGAACCCTTGGTCAAGATCAAAACTCGTATGGATTCTTTTGTGGGTTTAAAAAGGGATTATTGAGTCAATTTCCTTGGTTTTTGAACAAGAATAGACCCCTAGGACCTATACCTATGGGTTTGGAACCTTTTTGACATGTGAACTTGTCCTTAGAGTGTGAAAAGACCCCTCAAAAGTCCACATTCATGAATGTGGCGAACTCAAAAGTGTTGGGGCTTGTGAAAAGTGACTTGTCACTCTCAACTTCCCACTCCCCAAAAGATCTTGGAATTGGCACAAGACTCACACATGTGTGAGCACTTGGGGGAAAGAGTGTAGGTTTGGAAGATTCCTATATATCTCAAGAAGATGGAAGATTTGGGCATTGCCCACTTCTCCTCTTGGAGAACTCTAATGGAGATGATGGAGAATGATCAAGATGGCTTGGCAGAGGAAATAAGGTTCAAGGAGTTAGCCTCCTCATATAAAGAGATAAGTATTCTCTCCTATTTCCCTTTGTTATTGGTGGTAAGGATGTGAAATATGGAATGAATCATGGTGGAGAATGGAAGGTAGAAAACTTAGATACATCAAGTTGTGCTATGTTAGTTTTGATTTCTTTGTAAAAAAAAAAAAAAGAGAAAAGACTCCATTTATCATCATGGAGCTAAGATAATTCCTTGCTCGGGGGTGTGGCTAGAGCCTACGAGGCTCCATGACGCCATTATGGTAGGGTGGAGAGCAAGCCTTTATACAGTGGTTGGGTAGTCATCTAGTTCCTATGTATTGTTGTAGTAATGATGGTTTTAAAAACAAAGAGTGGCAATTGTTGTAATAAGGGAAAGAAAATTCTCTTCTCCAAATTGCTTGTATTATGATACTTTACCTTGTAATATTCTTGAAAGAGATGTTGAAATCGTTTATTTTTTTTGAGACATTTAATTTGTAAAGCATATATTGAAAAGTTGTTACTATATGGTTAGCAAAAATAAATAAATAAATAAATTTTTTAAAAAATGGTTATTTATGATTATAGAGACCTTTGATCATTGCGGTTACTAAATAGAATAAGTTAAACAACTTTCTGCTCATGATGGTAGCAAAAATAACAAAAGCTAAACAAATTTTAGTGCAAAGCTGTTTCAAAAATTAAAGAAGTTAGTTGTGGAAGGTTGCAAATAAGATATTACTCACCAACTAAATATTAGACAATGTAAGATTTTATAAAAGATTTAAATTTCCTAAATAATAGTAGATCCATGTCATTAAATCTAATCTGTGTACTTCATTTCATCAAAGGAACAAAACTACTCAGCCGAGAAGCAATTCTAATAACATTAGCTTTTCTGCAAACCAAATCAAAATATGGTAACAAAATAAACTGGCACAGTAATCTGCCTCAAGGAGGTAAATATATATTTATCCTCCCGTATTCATCTAGCTGAGGAAAGTTAAGCAAAAGGGGTTCAGCTTCATTCTAACTCCTTCCTTGGATAAATATGTTCAAGTGTTCCTTGAAAATATATATATATATAATAAAAGTAAGATGAAATCTATTCATTGCAGTAAACAGAAGTCCTGCAGTTAAATAAGTAAATCGATATGTTGTTCAAAAGAAAGCCAAAGGTAAATGAGATTGTTAAGAATTTTGTATCTGTATTGCAAAATTAATAGTATAACAAGAATAAATAAACCCGCACGACTCCAAAGCTGCAAATATGTGAGGAATAGCAATGCTATGTAGAACATGGGTTAGTATAATTATTACCGAACTCTTAAAAAAAATAAAAATAAAAAAATAAAAAAAACTTTGCGAGTAATTGACTGTAGACAGGCTGAGTGGATCTGTGGTAGACAAATCCCACCATAGGTCCCGTGGAGAAAAGGTGGCATACAAGTAAGGGAATGCATTAGAAGACTTAGTTAAAAAAATAAATAAATAAACAAAAAATATAATTTAAACAGAAGTAGATATGAGAGCAACATAAAATAAAGATCTCCACCTTACCTTTGGAAGAGATACAGAGGGAGCTGGGCTACCAAGCCCTTTGCTAAGTTTCACCAAAAGGAGGAGCTGCAAATTAACGTAATGATCCAGAATTATTATAACCCCTGTGATAAAGATGTTTGCAATAGGTAGTTCAGTAGCTACTCCTATATTTAATGTGAGATTGGTTTAATGATCACTGTGAGATCGATTTTACTGTCACAACAGCAAAGGCTAAAAAATATTGGGATGATCATGCACAGTAGAAATTAGCGCCTCCTTTGGTTTTGAAAGAAGTTCCTAGGCTCATAGCCTTTTTGAGGTCCCATAGCTGCGCAGAGATTTCTCTTACAATTGTCACGCCTAGTCAATGAAGACAGTCAGAAGGATCTTCGGCACCAACAAAAGCCACAGAGGAGTTTAATGCAGAATTGTTGGGGATCAACACCAACAACTATTTATTTAAACCCGTACCCCAAGATGAGAATTATTTATTGCTGTGATAGCCAATAAAATCATGTCGACAGAGTTGCAGATGTCTCAAGAAATAACTAATATAAACATGGGCACTGTCATGTCCTAATATTACGATTAGCGTGTTTTCTTTATCAACCAAAGATGTATGTTGGGAGTATCAAGAAAATCCTCCAGCATTTTACAGAGAAAGAGTACAACTATTCATATCTTGTGCAGGACGTTGAGATGAGAGTAAACGATGGAGCTGTCAAAAGTTGAAAAAGTGAAGTGAAAGAGAGCCTAAAACTCACTCCCAGATACCAGGCTCCTTCACAGTAAACTATTTAACAGCAATAGAGTATATTGAATACTCGCACTATGTATAGAAGGCTTCTTGCCTTGACTGATTTTGCCCATGCATAAAAAAAAATGCACCACAGTGCATTTATTATATCTCTTTCCCTAGTCGTCCCTAGTCGTGAGAAGTCCCATCGACCTCAATAGCCCATTTGGTTCCTACGTTAGCACCCTCAGGATGATATTATTGGTTGGAATAACGAGATGTCAGTATGCTATTCTTTGGCCCAAATTTCCGCTATAGGATATTGTTCACTAGAAAGTAGGTTGCAGTATTCGTTTGTTCTCAGCCATGTCAGGGCCAGTCCACCAAGTAATAAGTAGTGGACAATGCTGTAAAGCAACGACCTTTATCTTAGATGCCACCGGATTTCTGATCTGACAAGGGGGCAACCATCCTCTTTCTCTTTATATAATTAGGTGATATAGTAACAATATGCTATCAACACATGAATAAAACGATTGCTAGTGCTCAATGGCACAATGGGGTAGGCTTAGCACAGTTTTCTAATATTAAATCCTTACTGATAGTAATAGGATATGACAGTTATTCTGGATGCTACAGTTAATATATTCTTATGAATTTAAGATTAATGTTTACTATTCCCATTAACACATTTAATTCATTATTATTATTTTTAAATTGAGAACACTTTAATTCTGTAAGCGTACGAGGTTATATTATGCACTGTGACTAATTTTAATAGCAACTATCTTTCACGGGAAACATGGATATGAATAATTCCAAGCTTAGTATTGTAAGGTGGTTACATTATAAACAATGGATATAAAGATAAGTTTGAATAGTCCTCTATAAAAGAAAAAGAGAAAAATAAGAAAAGAGAGTCTTAAACTTCTTATTTACATGGATCACATATACATACAGAAACTTTTCTTTATTTCTAGGTATTATTTTATTTTTGGTTGTGCTTATAAATATCTCTTTTAAATTAAGAAAGGTAGATTAAGTTCTCTTTATTTATATTTTATATGATATAAAATGTGAAGTTTAATTATATTATTTTTAGTGAATGAAATAAATATATAGATAATAATAAAAGTAAAAATCTAGATTAATAATATATATTAGAATTTTGTTATAAGTTATTGCAATAAATAAGGTATTTATGTTTTTTTTCTTTTATAAATATTTATTTATATGAGAATAAAAGATCAAATAAATTGGTATGTAAGTACATAATATTTACACATAATTGTATTTTGATCTTAATGGCATAAATTTAGAATTTAAAAGAAAGCAATTGAATAGATGGGTGTTGCTTATGTTTGAGTAACCATGCAAGACTCGAACCCTTACTATCCTCCTTAGGAAGGCAGTTGGGGTCCCCACTAACAACGAGATCAATGATTTGAAATTTAACTATCATTGATCTATATGCTCTTGCATTACACACTTCAATTAAAATATTAGGAAGGTTCATGATGTGACCTTGAAAAAGGAGTGCAAGGCGTGTCACTATATCAGTAGAACATTATATAAACCAATTGTGTTAAATATTCAAATTGCTAGGTTACCATATACTCTCCCTTGAAAATTAACCTATCAACACGTTGTCAGATTGACCTGTTCAACCCTTTTAACCATAAAGGCGTTATTTAATTTAATGCTAGTCAGTTGAAGGTAAACCAATGTGTAGAATTAGAATATTAAGGATTTTCCTTGTTATGTGAAAACGATATACATTCATGTCCTTTCTTCTAGTGACTTTCCCACTCTCTGCTTTCGAGAGTGGTATCGGTGGGGGTGAGCATGTGTGATGATTATTTTTTTTAAAAAAAATTATTAGTCATGTTTCTGCCTTAGTGCAAAGGATGGGCATTACAGTAGCTTAGATGTTGTATGAGTTGTTGCATCTTCAACACAGATAACTAAAATGTCATTGCCTAGCTAGCATGGATGCAAAGAGAAGAAAGTATGAAAGATGGTTAAAAAATTAGGATGTGTGGTTCTCAAGAAAGTATGAAAGACTATTATTAAATTCTATGAATTTTGAAACTACTTTCCATTCACGGTTACGATTTCTTATTTAGCTCGATATTTAATACATAATTAATATTATGCATTATCAATAATTTATAAATACATTAAGGGTTATGATTTCAAGAACTCTCCTTGATTTAAGGTAGATTTTTTATGAACACACCTGAATTCCATTGTAAAAAGTCTCTTGATGTAATTAATTAATGTTATATAAAATAATAGTAATATTCTCTCACCTCGAGACCTTTTCAGCATTGGACATTTATCCTTTTAGTAGGTAACGTTGAAGCCCTACATAATACCTATCGAAGCCATCAACAATCCATGCTAACATCCTCCTATATTTAAGTAGTATTATTTTTAGGTTAGAATATATGCCAATAAAAGTCAACTCTTTGATTTGACAAAAATATGTGAGGTTTTAAGTTTTTTAGTTTTTTTTTTTTATCATTTTTTATAGTTTATCATAGAAGAATGAATTATTTATAAATAATCCATTCTTTGTAAATCAATCCACTTCCTCAACAAACCAATAATTACTCATCATAAATTAAAATAAATAAATTATCAAATCTATCCACATAATTAATAAAAAAAACTAATCATAAATAAAATTAAAAATTTTCACTTAATTTCTTAAACCATATATTTAATAATTATAATATAGAATTTTGATAAGCACATATCTTTACAAGACAATCAAAACTAGTCATTAAGTGTGTATGTGTTCTCCCATTCAATTTTAATGCACATGCATATGTATGCCTCCAATGTGTTTTTAATATTAATAGGGGAGAGGACCTAGTAGTTGTGCACCCTAACTTCACGCTTCTAACATGGAAATTTCAAATCACTCCCACTTTTTTACAGCAGCTTACTTGGAAAGTCCTTTGCTTATAACTAAGGTTTCAAGGCCACATCATCAAATATGATGCCACATCAACATGTTTTTTGTCAAGGTGTCCAAAAGGCCCAAAAAAAAAGTGAGATCAATACTTGTACATTCACAACATGTTTTATTGAGTGCTGATGTGGAATCACATTATTGGTTGCTTTTTAGATCAAAGGAATACATTTTATTTAATTATGGGTAGTCATCATCAACACTAACAACTTTAAAGTCACAACTATTGGTCTAATATTGATCAAATTATTGAGCATTATATAAAAAACTACTATCACAACTATTGAAACATGCTCAGGTATTGGGTCCTCTCCCCTATTATATGCCGTAAAGCATCTCAACTCAAATGTGGAAAACTATGCAATTTATTAAGAGCAACACGTGGGTGACCATATTACTTTGTTTATTTAATCTTTATTTGTTTGAAAAAAAAAATCATTTAAACTTGTGTTGACCACCTCCCCATTAATGTGAAGTTGAATTATGTGAGACCCACCTCTATGTTACATCGAGTACGTGGACTATTTTAAGTTTAATTATTGATTATGTCGGATGATACAATTGATGATAGGAGATTTAGACATTTGAGTTCATGTGATGATTTGATTATGACTATGCTACATCTAGTACTTGGATTATTTTGAGGTAGGTTATTGTCTATCCCTATTGATACCATTGGTGACATGATATTTAAACATTTAAGTTCATATGAATATTTGATTTTGATTATGTGACATGCTAGTTGACTATGATGATTGATCTAATTTTATGCCGGTTATTGAGTTTATTTAATTTGAATATGGAAGCTTAATGATGAATGAATGAAACAAGTGGGGTGAACCAATCATGTTGCAATTGGATGAGTATGAAAATTATTATTAATGAAAATAGGATAGGATAGATGGCTAATCATGTTTCAATTATCTTATTGGATCTTTATGTTATGTGAATTATGAAACTTGTGTGAATGCAATGGTTTGATTTTTATATGAATATTATTTACTTGGATGGATTAACGTGTTCATCGAGTGTGCAGGTACACTTTCCATGGCCAATGGAAACTGGAGGTGATCCTTGGGAACCCTAAGTAATTTAACCAGTGAAACCGAGCTAAAGTCTATATGGAGAGACTATAGTTCCATTTTGTAATGTATTTTATTTGTGATGTTATTTTCAATGCATGTTTGTAAATTGGTTTTGATTGCCATGTTAATCCACCTAGGAGATGAGTTGTCCATCCAAGTGGACAAACTCGGATTTGAACTTTTAGGAACTTTTTGGGGATTGAAAATTGATATTTTTTAAGTGTTTTTATGGGTTTAATGTCCCTAGGGCAGGTACCTATGGGTTAGGTACCTTTTTAGCTTTAAATCATGGGTTAGTCTCAAGATAGGGCACTCTTTTTGAGGCCTTAAAGATGTTTGGCGAAAATAAGGTTTGGGAAGTGGGATGGGGACTAGTCCCTTTCCAATCCCACTTCTCCATGTTGTCTTGGAAGTATCCCAAGTCCTCACACATGTGTGAGAACACATTGGTGAGTGTGCCTAGGAGAGTGAATGGAAGGTTGACAAATGTCAGCTCCCTATTCAAAGGAATTAAAACTTGAGTTTCTATAAAGCAAACTAAAAACAAGGGTTAGGGGATTCTTTTGCATTCTTGATTTTGGTTGAATTTTGGGGGAGTGAGGAGTTTGAAGAAAAAGCTTGGAAGAAGGGGAGTTGTGTGGAGCCTCAACCCATCTTTCCTTGAGCTTGGTTTTAAGGTAGATTCACCACTTTTGTTTCTTCTTCTTCATGTTTGTATTTGAGAGATTATATGTGTAGGTGAAAAGATGTGCTTGAAACTTCATCTATTGTGTTTTCTTTGTATGTTTATTTCAAATTTCTCTTGGAGCATATCTTCTTGTGTTTTTGATGTATTATGTGTTATGGGAAAAAGTGTTGTGTAGGGATAGGCTAACCCAAGTTGGGAAGAGCATCCCTTGTTGGGGATGGTATGGAGTAGGAACCTTCATGGGGAAGTTTAATTCCTCCTTAAGAGGAGAGGCTCAAAAAGGGTATGAGTACCCATGTGAAATTGTGAAATGGTAGAAATGGTTTTGGTGATATGGGTTTTGGAGAAAGAGAAGAGATTAAAGAAGGGTTGCATGTGAAATGATGGGAGTATGATATGAATTATTCTTGTTGTTATTACTATGAGTCCCCATGTGGAGTGCGTAGTCCACTCTCTATCCCCCACGTTGGATTCTTGATGGAATCCTAAAGTTATGTGAAAATCCCTTGGGTGGGTGTGAAAAATAAAATAAGATTATTGTATGTATCATGTGTTTAAATATTGTTTTGCTTGGCTTGTTTGTACCCGGTTCCCTCGGTTGCCTCCTAGCTTGGGGGTGGTTGGTTTTCCAACCAAAGGTTGGGAGGTGAGCACCACCTTGGCTATGGAGAAAAACATTGTGTTTCTTGTGTAGGTAGTAAGGAGACTAAAAGACATGCAAAGGTGAAGAGAAGAATATTCATGCTCAATGTACTATTTGTATAAGAAAAATGCATGACATCGTGAAACCCCTCCTCATTGTGTGTCTTATTTTATCACTACTTTAGATATTAAAAGGAATATGAGAGTATATATATGTATATGTATTATTTTTCTTTATGGTTGTAATCATGATAACAATAAATGTATTCACTTGTTGATGAAAATATTCCACTCTGTATTAGGTGTACATATATATTGCCTTATTTTAAAAAGGAAAGGAAATTATACATTTTAGAGAAAGTAAAATTCTGAACAAATCTTTATGCACCTCTTTCTGTATAAAGAAATATAGTATGATTCTTACAGGATTCATGGATATTGTCTTATGATTTTCTGAGCTTCCTGTCTATAAAGTTTATTTCTTTTTATTTGCAAATAAATACATTGTTTACCCTCTACTTGCAATGTTTATAGGATGGAAATATATTTATCAAGTTCTATATAAATGCAGATAAATAATTAGAGTTTAAACAATCTTTCCTTATTATTACAAGAAATGAAACTTAAAAATATAATATGTATAGAAATAAAATAGAATAAGCTTTTATGCTGGTTACTGCAAACTGTTATTGAGAAATGGAGAAAATAAAAAGGATTTGTAATACACATTTTGTATACATGTAAATCAATGTAACACATTTGTCCTAAGAAGGTAAATAGACCTAGTCATTTTAGCTTGCGTATACAACATAGATTGGAAGATGTAAAATACTTCTCTGAATTTAATATTTGCATATGTGATGACTCTATTTTAGATCTTGTAGTTATATACATTGAATAAAGTTGGTAGGGAAACTAAAATTTGTTCTTAGGATACACCCAGAATCTTATAAAAGGAATGTGCATTGTTTTCCCAAGTTAACAGAGTGACTAACACGCAAACATACATATATGTGCCTAGTTACAATTAGATAGTTATCCTTGTACAAGTTCATAAAGACAAACTAATAAAACAAAGACAAGAATATAAGTATAAAAGTAGAAATAGTTACAGGCATGGGACTTACTAAATTGCAAAATTATACAAACAATGTAGAGGTATGCTAATATGTGTCTTACTCAGTCATTCACGGGCATAAAATGTCAAATTGAACACTGTACAGATCGTTAGGTAGAAGAGTTGAATATAAAAATGAAGTGGTCGAGAAAAATCTATCAGACATTTAGGGGAACCACTGAATTCCTCTTTCAGTCATCGTAGGAAGTAGTCACCTCATAATTTCATTCTATCAGGTTTCACTCGATTTCTTCTAGCATGAAGAGGCTTTGACATCACTTGCATAATCATTGAACACTGCCACTATGATCTTGGCATCTAGAGAAGTAGCACAAGGAGGAGAGAAGTTTTAATAATTGCAAGGAAGGGAAGAAGTAGTCGTGCATACTTACATGCCTAGGAAATGACTGGCCAAACTTATAGGTAGCAGCAATGGGCTATGGTTATCCCATTCCAACCGCCACCTATCCTCTTTCCTCCCCAAGTTCTTGAAATGCTAGGTATATATATATGTTGAGCATTATTGTTATAGGGTTGAATGAACTGTGAGGGAGATTTGTATTTAACAAAATAGTTGCAGAAGAAATTCGGACCCAAAAAATCTACTTGATCAGACACAATAGTATGGTACATCCCCCTGTGTTATTCAATTTCATCTTTCACAGCAGTTATCAGCCTTGTCCTTACTCTTGTAGTTTTCCAATAGGAATACGTAGCACCTGAATATACATCAGGACATCTTCAGCTTGGAAATTTAAGGAGGTAATTCACATCACTGATGAGATAGCCAATGAGAAGTGTATTTAACTCTATAGAAGAAAAATGACAATAATAAACGAAAGAGGTGTTGCATTAAATTACATCCTTATTTTAGTAAGTCATAAATAGCGCATTTTACAGAGGAGATGTCAGGGCCTCTCATGTGAAAATAATGCCCTGTGAAATGTCAATTCTCAGACTTGAGGCTAAAAATTTTTGGCTCTGCTGCTCCCTGGGCATAATTCCTGACAAGGTTTGAACCTGGCAGAATCCATCTTTGATTCCCCAGTGCTCCTTTTTATGTCCTACTGACTGCCTCCAGCCCATCATATCTCTAGATGTGCCTGACTGCCAGATTCATGTCCTTTCTTCAGTAAGCCAAATTTAGCAAACTAAATAGTGGAGTTAGTAGAATTCAAGATGTGTAAATGGATTCTTTAATTCTAAGAAATATCCTTATCATAGGTTGCATCCACTTTTGAAGTTTTACACCTATCATCCCTCTAGTAGGTGTGCCCCCTTGTATCCGTATATGCCAACACTCCACTCGTTTTAGGCTTGGTCACATGAATAATAAAAAATAAATAAAAATAAAAATTGAATCAGGAAATAAAATTATGTGTGGGTTGGGCCAGCTGTTTTAGGCACTGTGGATACCCGGGTTGGCTGGTCTCTCTCTACTCTAATTTATTAAGCCTGGCAAGAAATCCAATTGACCATATTTTCTATAATCATAATATTATCCTTCACGCAAGGCTCTTAAAAACATATGAGTAGAGTGGTGCAATATATATATTTGTCTTGAAGTGGTTCATCGATATCCACAATGCTCTTGTGGATGGTGATATCACTAAAATAATCGCTTTACGTAAATAAAAAAAAATAGAAAGATAATCTATTCATTGCCACAATAGATATGTCAAACCACGCTCTGACTTAAGGAAAATAATGAAGCTCATTCATTGTATTGATATTAGCAAAGAGAGACACAAGGAGGATATTAGCTTACCAAGAGTGATATTGACATCAACGAATCAAATATTGATCAAATTAAACTCAGCAATGATAAAACCGGTTTATTGTGCAGTGAACATGAAAATGTATAAACAATAGGCTTTTATAAGAGATGAATATAGATCAGTAATAAAATTAATTAAAAGTGACACGCATCTATGGATTAGGATTTGTAATTGACAGCCCCCCCCTTATAACATTTTACAATTCCCACTTTTCCAAGCGTATGCTGTTTTAAGAAGGTGGTGTTTTAAAAACAAAGTTATAAGACTATACATAAACATAATTATCTTTTAAAATAAAAGAGAAGGGTAAAAAGAGATCTTTATTTATATGGATCACTTTTGTTTCATTTCTTTTTGTTCTTATAAAAAGCCCTTTTGAATTTAGAAATGCATATTAAGATTTCCTTAATTATATTTTATATATGTGAGATAAAATGTGAAGGTTAATTATGATTCTTTTCAGTGAAAGAAGTAAACAAATTAATAAAATAAGAGATCTAGATTATTTATATATATTATTAATTTTATTATGAGAGTAATTGGAATAATTGAATTATTTATGTTTTTTATAAATATTTAACTATTTATTTGGAATTAGATATGTTTACAAGTGCATAATATTTATGTAAAATAATACATAGATTTTAATGTCATAAAGTTTTAAAATAAAAGAAAAAGTAAACAAGCAAATTGGTGTGGGTTGTGTATGTGTAGGGTGAGTAGCAATGTATGACTTAGGGCCTTACTATCCAGTTGGGTAGGTATTTGGGGTCTTTCATCTTAGTAATATTTCCGCTCTTGCATTACACACTTCAATTAATTAGTAAGAAGCTCGTCGAGATGTAACTTTATAAATGGAGTTCAAGGGAAGTCACTATAACAATAGAATATTGTATATACCAGTTGTGTTAAAGGCTTAGATGGCTAAGTTACCATATTCCCTCCCTTGGAGATTAACCTATTAAAACATTGTTGATTGGCTTGATCAACCCTATAAAAAAAATAGAGAAGTTATTATTTTCAATTCTAGCCAGTTGGTGGTAAATCAAAGTGTAATGTTATAATATTAGTTTTTTTTTTGTGAAGTTGGCATACATATTCATGTCCTTTCTTCTAGTGACTTCCCCACTCTTCGTACTTGAGTGATGTTTCAGTGGCGGTGTGCATGTGTGGAGTCACTTGCTACATATAGTTGGATGTATTTATAATGACTTTAAGTGATGTTTCAAAATATATATATATATATATATATATATATATATATATATAGTGGTGTTTTTGCCCATGAGTAAGATATGGTCATTACAAATTCTTAATGCATGTTATAAATAATATTTTTCCATCATCTTTATTGAAAGCCAAACATTCATTAGTATTTTCAAAATTTCCTTTTTTTTTTTCCTTATTTTACTTGCCTTGGTCACATCCAACATAGACCTAGCACACATGCATTCACATGGCTTCTATGATGGGTTATTCTATAACTTAGAAAGAGTTCGTTAGTTTAAGGGTGAAAAGTGTATCTTTAAATTTTGCCCTCTTTTCTTCTTTTTCATTAGACGATTTTTTAAGCATCATGTTTGGTATCTAACAAGTATCTTATATGATTAATAGTTATTATTTTTTAATAGTTCAAATCTTTTGTATGAGTTGGTATAGAACGTTTTATATCATGTATGATTTGATTATGGATGCAGACACTTAAGATTGAGGAGCTTCAATGAAAGCACAAAAGTGACCTAACATGAGAGAATAATTATATTCTTTTAAAAGATGCAAATGCACAATATATACATGAATATGACTAAAGTAAAATGGATCATGTTGTGGAAATGGAAATGTAAAACCTACAAACTAAATAATATTGCAGCAAAAGTTAGTTGCAAATAAATAATGAGGATTATAAAATAAAATAACAAAATAATAGACAAGAAACAAATTTATGTGGTAAAACCTTGACAAAATGCCAAGGAAACATCCACAGGGAAAAGTAGCAATATTCTTATTGCTCAAAGAAACTAATTTCAATCTTCACACAACTATTGCTCTTCAATTACAATTCATTACAATGAATTTTTCCTTCGACGCAACAAGATATATACTAGTGTATATATATATATATATCTTTAGATAATCTATATAAAATATTTCAAAAGATATCAAAGTGTTATTTTTTTATTAGTAAATTTAACATAAATAAAATATCATTGTATGACTTATTAGATGGAAAAAAAAATCATTGCATTTAAACAATGAAAATAGAATATTGTGATGTTGTTCACTTTAAACATTTGAAAACATCAATGAAAACTCATTGCACATGGAAATAGAATTTAGATTTTTGTTTTTCTTTCATGGATTTGCTTACCACCTATATATTATGTTGTCATTGTAGAGTTATGTTTATTGAGGGTTGATGCAAGAAGTTGGTTCCACAAAAACTCAAAAAGTGGAAGTGTTTTTGCTATTTTTTAGAATTTGTCACACTTGGACTAAAAAATTTGAGGCACTTACATAATGAATCTTAAAAAAAGTCATTAATATGAAATTTATCATTTTGAATCTAATTTCTAAATATGTAATTTATTCAAATACCCAAGTTATAGAAATTAAATTTTGATAGGGATGTATAAAAACCACTTTTTAAAAGTCCCTATTTTTTACCATACCATGCACGTATACAAACACTACTTTTTGACCCAAGTAAAATTATTTTGCTAATTCCTTTTGGGAAAAGAGAGCTAACAACATGAAGATTGATGAGGAATTTTTTTAATGTTTTTTTTTGAAATTTTATTTATTTATTGATTTTTTATTGGCCTTAATTGTTACTTTTAAAAATCAACGTGTACGGATAGCATAATTGGACCTAAACTAAACATTTTTTGAATATTTTTTTTCATTGTGTAGAGAATTGTTTAAATATTGATGCCATATAAATTTTTTTAGAAGAAACTTAACCAAAAAAAGTTATTAAAAAATAAAAATAAACCTGATATTTCAAGTTTAAGGACTAGTTTGCTTAGAAATTAATTAAAAATAAAAAATATAATCCAATCTTAATAAAATTTATATATTTGGAAACTAGACATCATTTTCTCTAATGGGTTCTAATTTTATAGATTTATTCAAAAAAAAGTCCATCAGCCATATTGCCAAAGTTGGACATTCTTCTTCAATCTGCCTTAGTTTTTTAGTTGTAGGTCAAAGACTAAGGGTTAGATTGCCAAGCCATTCTTAAGCCTAAAAACAAGGCTACATGTGGTTTGGAAATTCAAATTTTTAATAATGTCCATATGTTATTTAAATAAAACACGTACGTGTTATCTATTTACTCGTTGGGTAAAGGTAACATATACATGTTATATAATGCATACGCGTTCCTAAAATAGAACACGTGTGTGTTTTATAATGTGTATGCATTTCTTATATAACCATTTTTTTCCAATTTGGAAAATATTGATAAAGCACATTTTTTTGCAACATTCCTTTTTTGCAATACGGTTTGAAAGCGCCATTTTTTGTGTTTTTTATTGCAAATTTGTCTTGTGTAGAGAATATTCTATTCAAATTGTTGGAAGAGACAAGTGTAGGTTGAATTTTCTAAAGTGGAATCAAGTACAAGAACATTTTACAAGAAGATTTTGGATTTTTTCATGATGTTTTTGTACTTCTAAGTTTGTAGAAGAAAGGATTTTCATACTTCATAGTTTTATTTGAATATTTGAAGGAGATGGAAATTTTAAAATAGGTTAAGAATAATTTTTTTATTATCAAAGACGGTTTGGTAACCATGGGATCAAAGAAAAGGAAAAGAAAAAAATGTAGAAAGTTAATGACACCCAAAGAAATTCAAGCAAATAAAGAAATGGAGGCAAAAAGACAAAGGGATAGTTCAGAGAAAGGATTCGTCAAATGATAAATTTGGAAGCATCTAGTTCCATGAATGTTGAAGAGGAAACCATGGAGGATGAAATGAATGTAGATGATGCAAATGTGGAGATGTTGAATATGGAAGAAAATAAAATTATGGAGACAAATCCAACTATGCCTTCAACTTCAACTTTAAATGATATGGAAATAGCACCTATATGCAAACAACTTCATGTATGTCTTCAAATCCACCTCCCAATGATATGGAAAATGCACCTATTCAAACAATCTATCCAGGTATGTCTTCAAACCCAAGTCTTGTTAATATTGATCTTAGTTATTTAGCTGAAGTTGGATACACCATTGATGGTATCAATAATTCTAGGGTTGAAACAATGCAAAAAAAAAAAAAAATGATGAAATATCTTATAAGAATACAAATGAGAATGAAATCCCTCATATTGATGAAAATGATAATGAAATCCCTTTTATGTTTGAAAATGAAAATGAAACCCCTTGCATGAATGAAAATGAAACCCCTTGTATGGATGAAGATGAAAATGGTTTTTTTTACAATTGAAAAAGATGTGCTAGATAACCTTCGTGGTAAAGTTTCTTGGAGACAAATTAGAACTTATGGAAATAGAATATATAAAAAAAAAAAATTATAGAAAGAAATTAGGATTTTAATGTCAACTCATGGTGCAATTGATGAGAATTTTTAAAATTAGAAATGTGATGAAAAAATTAGATATTTTTGCAAAACCAAAAAAGAAATATGATTCATTAGAACAAGTCATATCTAGTGTTGTTAATCCTATTGATTTTATAGGTAAGAAAAGTTGATCTCAAGATAAGAATGCAACTCCTCATGCAATAACAATTGCTCTAGTTAATAAAGAAACTTCAAATAAAAGAATGTTAAGTAAGATTAGTAAATGTATAAAATTAGATCCTAAAACTTTGATAAGAGTTGCTAAAAGAAGAGAAATTATTGAAAAGGATCCAATTAATCAATGTTGGATTTTTAGTGGTAGACCCCCAAGATCAGACATGAAATTAACTAATGAAATTAAATCTTTAATCAAAAAAATTTGGCATGATTTAATACAAGAGTATCACCTAACATTAGAGATATCTTAAAATTAAGAGTGGGTTCCAAAATTCATGAACCTCATCCAAAGAATCTCTTAGATATGACTCAAACTAAATTATATAAAAAAAAATTAGATGATTCAATCTTACCATTGAATATTAGCATAAGTCAAAGATCATTAAAAAAGTGTAAACCTTGGTATGTTAGAATTAATAAGTAATGAATGTCTTTTTTTTGGAAGACTCATGTACAATTTCATTATTATTATGATAGTTTTTGATATATACAATGCACTTTTCATGCTAACCAAATTATCCAGGACATTTGTGGTATTAAAATATGCCACTTGAAAGAATCAAAGATTTTATAGCAGGTTTGTTTTGTGAAACCTCTAACAGAAACTTATTTTATTTAAAAGCATGTATTTCCAGAGAATTTGATAGATGTGGTAACTTTTCATTATTAGGAGAATGTATGCATGAAAGTAGTTTAGATGGATTTGGACAACAATTAGTGGATGTAAAAAAAATTAAAAATGTCGAGTATTCTTTAAAAG
Organism: Sequoia sempervirens; assembly: GCA_007258455.2. NCBI lineage: Eukaryota > Viridiplantae > Streptophyta > Pinopsida > Cupressales > Cupressaceae > Sequoia > Sequoia sempervirens. Next base: position 120,771,843 of record VDFB02047230.1, read on the forward strand.
ATGGAAAATTTGGAAAACGTTGTGAGCTAATTGTGGAAAATTTTACTGTGCATGCATTTATTAAAGAATTTAAAGATGAGATTGTACCTAAATATGTTAAACACTCTCGGTATGATCATTGGCTTGATAATCAATTATGTTTATGTAAAAACACATTCCCAATTCGAACTATATTGTCAGTTGTTGATTTTGCTAAAAATTATATTCTTGCTCCACAAGAAGAAATACAATCACAGTATTATAATTCAGTGCAAATAGCTATATTTTTTCAAAAAAAATTATAGGCATGCAGATGATAGTAGAGAAGATAATAGAAAATTCTTGAGAGAGTACCATTTTTATGTAAGTGATAATCGATTTTATGATACATTCATATGATTTTGTTCAATATTGTTTTAATATATTTTATAAAAATTTAAAAAAGAGAGGAATTCAAATGAGAGAACATCTTATATGGTCAAATAATTGCATAGGTCAGTTAAAAAATGATAGAATTTTTTATTGGTTATGTAGAGTCTATAAGGAAAATAATATCTAGCACATGTGGAGTTTTTTTTAAGCTGGACATGGTAAGGGAGAACACGATGGAGTAGGTGCATGTGTGAAAAAATTTCTTGCCAGAGAGCAAGTAAAATTTGAAGATGCTGCGAAATTTAGAGATGCACATGCAATTGTAGATTGGTGAAACACCAAATTATCTACAAGAACTTGAGTGAGTGCTCAATAATTCAATGCTTATTTTGGTTAGTTCAAGAAAACGATATTTTTTCTCAATAATATTGTGAAAAAATTAATCGATTTGTAAAATGGCATTCATTTAATAGTTTGAATGCAAACACATGGACAATATCGAAAAGGGAGTTGGAATGCTTTTGTAAATTTTGTATTGTAGGTGATATGGAGGCGTGTGAAAATACAAAATGGTTTGAACAATGGAAACAAAGATCCTTAATACCTACATCGATCGACACATGTTCAACATGGAATGACAATTGAAGATAAACAAGTGTTCACATGGTGATCCCACAAAGCTGGTTTACAATTTTTGGGAGATTCTGATTTTTGTTGAAATCACATATTTTTAGAAAATATAATTATTTAAGCCTTAAAAGGTTCCATTTAAAACATTCCAATTGAAGAGGGTTTATCAAACTATCTTAGATCAACCCCCTTGGATATAACCCCGCTAGTTTTAAACCATACCTATAATAGAGTCTCCTTTACACCTATCAAAATCTTGATTAAAAACCACTTTTGATTTACCTTTTGGGGGATCAAATGAATTTATTTAAAATTTATTTTTTGTAAGTATGTAATCCTTATTATAAGCTTCCCAAAAATTATAATTTTAAATAAATTTAATTTTATCATTATATTTATTTTTTATTTCTTGTGAATGTAGGTTTTTCACCTAAAATCAAGCTCTTTGTTCCACACATGTGGAAAAATAGAATATTATCAAAAAAAATTGAAAAATATGAGTGCACTAGATATTGAAGTCCTTGATCCAACAAAAAAATTGAATTTTGATACATACAAAAAAATTGTGTTATACAGCCTATAAGCTACCTATGTCAATTGTAATTGGTTGACTTTGAAACTTGATTAAGGAAAAATATTCAATAAAAACTATGAAACCAATCGGAAGCACTAGATATTGTAGTTACAAATATAAATTGAAAAAATAGAATTTTATCCTTCATGGAAAAAAAGTTATGTGTTATACGGTGAGTGTCACTCCTTAAAAATGGTGTTTATTGAAAAAAATAGTTTTCAAAGGAGGTGGGAAAAGAAGTGCAATCTAATTCCAAAAATTTTGAAAAAAATATATTTAGAATCTACAGAAAAAATTTCACAAATCACTAGTTTGCATCATCTTCAAATTCCTATGGGTTTAGCCTCTATAGGTGCCTGAAAGTGAAGATTTAGTTAGAAAAAATCAGTTCAATGTGCATAAGATGATTATGATCAGGTTTCGGATCTTGTACAAGAAGGTACATTAAATTGAGTTGAATTTTATATGTATGCATGTTTATATGTGAATTAAATATAAGTCACTCTTCATTGAATTTTTTATTTATTTTTGTAGGACATGTACACATATGTTTTTGTTGCACCTGAGGGGAATGAAGAGGAGACAAAGTATTGGTTGGCTACATGTGTTGAGAGAAAACATAATTTGGTACATCTTAGACTGGATGATGAAAATTTTGAGTATCCAACTAGTTCAATGGTCGTTGTTGGCACCTAGCTTTGAAAATATTTGATAAGAATGGCTTTCCTACATTTGAAGATTATGAAAGACACAAGAAGATTATACATTATTCACATTTCATTTTGGAAACCAATATAAAACTAGTTAGATATCAAGGGAGACCTACTAATAAATTTTTATGAACACTTTCAATTGATGATCATGATACAATCATATTCACATTACAAAATGGAGAGGATGCAGATGGTACAACGGAGTAAATAAATATTGGTAAGTATATAGTTTATATATATTTAATTGATAGTCGATAGAAATCATATTTAATTATGTTTTCTTTAAGTACAAAGACTTCACTAAATTTTTTAGTTGTAATGAAATCATATTTATACATGTGAATTGGTGTGCATAATTTATCATGAAAAAATGGAAGAAATTAGATCTTTACTATATAATTATTTAGAGATTTTATGACATGAAAACATATCTATGTCAAATAAAAAATGTAAGAAACCTCCAAGGAGGGATACTTCTAAAATTATGTGAAGTGAAAGTTAAGAACCAATGAAAAGGAGACAAAATAAAGCAAGGAAAGAGGGAAATTTCTAAATTGAAATTACTCAATGAGCAACAGCAACATGATCAATCCTAATGAGATTGAAACTTGTAAACATACTTAAAAATGAGAATTTCTAAACTATAGTTGAGTATGCAATGGTGTAACATAGCAACATGATCAATCCTAATTACATCAACCTCATAAATTTATGCCATGATTCGTCACTAGTTAAGAAACATCTCCTCATTTCTCAACACAAATGGTTGTTTAAAGTATTGATTGTACTTTCAAGTTGCACTATCTAAAAGGTGAAAATATTATGGATGTGATGAACAAAGCAAAGGTAATCAAAGGTGTGTAATTTTATGGGCTTAAGTACATGTCAACAAGTGATGATGAGGTTAAGGTTATAAGGTAGTGCTTGTGTATGGTAATTTCTTTGGCACTCAAATAAGAAAGATAAGTATAATAAAAAGACAACAAATCTAGACATTATAAATCTAATTTAGATTTAGGTTTTATGGTAAAGGGTTTTATGTTTAGGTTTTAGGGTTTAGGGATTTAGGTTTAGGTTTAGGGGTTAGGTCCTAGGATTAAGGGTTTTAGTTTTTAGGTCTATTTTTTAGGAACCTAGGGTTTAGGGTTTTGATATTTAAGTTAAATGTGTCCAATTTAGGTTACATTCTAGTTAATTTAGGTTTAGTTTTTATGGTTTTTGATTTAGAATTTAACATATTTTGTTTTGTTGATGTTTTTTGTTTTTTAAATGATATTTAAAAATTATTAAATATTAGATGTAAAAAAAACTAAATAACAATTTAAAAATCAAAACGCAAGATATAAATAAATAAAAAGTAGGATCCAACCAACCTAGAGGTCATTGACATTAGTTTTGCTGACGAGAGGATGTGGCAGTTCAAAACACATACACGATCTTTCTTCTCCCTTAGGCACGCGGCTAAAATGAACTGTGAAAATGAATCACACAGTCATTTATTTAAAAAATTAAATAGCTTTGTGAAATGTATACGCATTTTGTAACACATACACATTTAGGTTGCATACCCGAATCTAAATGCATACACGTAAAAAATTAGGCAAGAGATACACATATGCATATGCGTACTTGAATCTAAATGCATATGCATACTCAAATCTAAACGCATACACGTACCTGAATCTAAATGCATATGTGTACCCAAATCTAAAAGTATACATGTACCTGAATCTAAGTAGGGGAGAGTTAAACAAAAATTTTCTACTAACACCTTATATAGTTACAAAAAGAGAATCACATAGAAAGAAAGAGATAAGACAATAAGTACACATAAACAAGAAACACAAGATATATGTGGGGAAAACCCTTTCATGTAAAAAACCCAACTCTCCAAAAGAATATTACTTCTATATTATATCAAATAGAGATTACAACGCAGTTCCAAGTACAAAGCTTCTTCAACAAGTGTTTTGAAACAAACATCTATTTTGGAGTCAATCTAACAACACTGTGTTACCTATAAATAAACTATGCATTCTACAATGCAAGGCATATAATATATAAAGAGATACAAGCTAATCGAAGCATCTGAAGAGGATGGGCATCCAAGTCCACATGAGATAATCTCCCATGCCATACATAGGATTTGAACACATGTACAATATTCTCTTACACCTCTTACACCCATGTCATAAGATTTTATTCTTCCTCCTCAAGCTTGGGTGCCTTAAATATGCTAATAATAACCATAACAAATGTTTTACAATTATCATAAAATATGGCATACTTACAAAACTTACAACTATAAGAGAATCCATCATAACTAACCAAGAATATTCGATTCTCTTACAACCTGTCATAACCCAACTTTGGCGCTAACTTTCTCCATGTAAAAATATACCTTATGACATGTCATATAATCTATCATAATTCCAATATTTCAAAGTGGGATGCCTACCTCCACTTGGGATAATAGTGTGTCATCCAGTCACCTCCAATGGGGATGGCACCAAGCTGGTGGGTCCCAAATGATGACCTGACATTGTAGGAAATTAAAAAATAAACACAAATACAATAATACATTAAAATTAATCATGTTAGGACTCTGAGGTTGAGACACAGGTTAATCCCAATACACTTCACATAATTATTAGAGCACTAAATTTAACTGGGGTCATTACAAGAGCATTCTACTTTCATATGAATCATCCATTAGTTCTAATCTTCTTGAATAAGGCATGACAAATAATTAATGATAAAAAATTGGTATTCATTATCAAAGCTCACCATAGAGCCATCTATTAGACCTAGTTACAAATATGTTTAATAAGACATTAACAAAATTCAATAAGTTCAAGCTCATCAATATTCATTGTTGCCTCATATCTTTGTCATTATTATTAATTTGAAATCTAGGGGTTGAATCATGGTTAAGGAAGTTATAGACTTTAAAATTCATATAGTAGGCTCCCAGTGATGCTCTATAGCACTACATTGTTTCCATACACAAATAGCATCCAAAAAACATATTCTACAAAAACTAAAGATAGTTTTCTATAGTAGATAGAACCACACCAATTAGGATAGAATCATGTCAATTGGACTAGATAGTAGGTCTGGTCCTATCCCAAGCCCTTAAATATTACCCAATTTTTAGTCATCATGGAATTTTGATGAATTATCTAGCTTTAGGTTTCATTTTATGTCTATTTATCAAACTATCACAATGTCACAACAATGAAAGTACAAATCACATCAATTTGTAGGTGAGTGATAAACCATCTCAATTATCTTGTTTAGTATTTATATTTAATATATTAGTTATTTAGTTGTTATTTTTAATATATCTATCTTTATTTTATTATTTATTTATATTTATTTAGGCATTAGATATTTTACGATATGTTTATTTTCCACACATTAGGACATCTTATATAAAAAATACATTTAAAATTAAGATGATATAGTTCATGTAGATGATCATAAAGAATGAGAGCATGCACAATTACTTTTGTGATTAAGAAAACATGAAACATAAAATAAAGACTTAAACATACTAATTCAAGCCTCTACCTCATGTCCAATTGTCACCTCCATTCAATCTTAAGAGGTGAGTGCACCCAAAATGAAAGATTCCAAAAAATCCTATCAAAGGTTTCTTGTTACAAACTAAGTGTGGATTTTATCAATATTTTGGATGGGAAATTGACAGTATGTAGATGCTCACATTGGCAACATAACCTTGCATTTATGAGATATCTTGAAACTAGCCTACATTAGGTGCTATTTGTAGATTTCTACTATGATTGGTCAATGGAGAATATTAAATTTGGAGATGAAGAGTTAAGGTTGATTAAGAGCTTTGGAGTAATGAGATGCCAAGTGGAAACTTACAATTGGTGCACAAAAGGAGCTCCATGATTCAAGGATATTTGACATGGATGAGATCTCAAAAAAAGATGGAAGGTAACTTGAAAAAAAATGACCATTTGGAAGACCAAAAATTCTTATTTTATTTATGTGAAGGGGAAAACTCTTCTTGATGAAATGGATGCATGAGATTCTATGAGAATATTTTGGGAGAAATGGCAAGCAAAGTCCTTTTTTAGACACATGTGCATTTAGAGACTTAGACAAGATTTTCCCAGATTAATCTTGCTTTGAATTGTGCAAATGAATAGCTAGATTAAATAATTGTTTTTAGTTTCCTAATGATATGAGAGGAAAAAAGAGTTAAATAAATAGAATTTAGTTATTTAGAATGAGCATGGTGGGGCTAGATAAATAAATATTGAATTTATTAAAAAAGGTTGGCCATTAAAAGAATGATTGATTAATTGAACAAATAGTTAGAATTTATTCAAATAATATTATAAGAAGGGTTAGGTTAATTAATAAAATGAATAGGATTATTTAATTAATATTATTATATAATTTAGTATATAATTAATTAAACAAATTCAATTTATTTAAGTAATTGAGAAGTGAAGATGTGAAGTGGATTGATGTTATAATAAAATACAACACTATTAAGATGAAAGGGGAAGTGATATACCCTAGTCAATTGGAAGAAATGAAGTTAGTTAGATAGAGAGATGATGCCCCCTTGAAAGGTTAGTTAGATAAAAAGTGTGTAGGCGAGCTCTTGAAAAAAAAGACAGGGACAAAAATATGATAGAGCAAAATAAAGAGAAATGGATGAAAAATAGTGAAATGGTTTGAAAATAGGTCAAAAGGAGTCAAAATTTTGATTAGGGGTTGGGGTGAATAAATAGGGTTAAAGGGGTGAAAATAGTCCATTTTGATCCTCAACCCTTAGAGCATAAAGAACATAGTAGAGAACAGGAAGGAGTTGGGAAAAATAGAGAATGTGCCCTTGAATCATCATCAAGTGGAGTAGGTGAGGTTTCTCAAGGTGACCAATAGAGGAAAGAGCATCAATGCATATAGAAAATTTAGAATTAGGGAGAATTTATTGCCATTTGGGGGTTAGAAAATTAGGAAAGTGTGCACATGAAACGAAAAAAAATGATCTTCAACAAGCATGTACTAAAATGTAGCATATATGCATTAGTACAATGATGTATGTAGAGCATTTTGGATTTTTTCAAAAGTAGAATCTATGTAGGGAAACTGGCGCATGAGAAAATCCTAAGACATATCTAGTATTGGTACATATATACGGAAGTGATGTATATGTTTTACAATGAAATGCATATGCTCACTAGGAGGCGCGTGTATGTTTTGACTCGTGTGTGTAGTGAGACATATGTGTTTTACTATTTTAGTGTGTATGTGCTAGCATAGCATATGCACACAAGAATATGTTATTGATGTTAGAATAATTTGACATAATTTTTGGATGGATGTAGGAGTGGTTTATTTCATTGAATACTTATGAGATTTGGTCAACAATAAAACCCAATAATGAACATTTAGCATTTGGGATTTGTCTTCAAAACTTAAAGACTGGGACTACCCACCTACAACATCTTATAAGAAACATTAGTACTTTTGAAAATTATAATTTGAAACATTAAATATAATATTAAATTATCATAAGATCCAACATACTTTATGTTCAAAAAACATATTATTTCATTTATAATAGCTATGCCTCACATATCTTATTAAATTATCATAAGATCCAACATTAGCTATGCCTCACATTCTCCCCCTCTAGTCTTGAGATCTTTGCATCTTGTATGGAATTATTTGTAGGTAATGTCATACGAAATGCAAATGAAATTGTTGAATGGTGCAAAAGTTATTTTTCCACTCGTGACTCACCATACAACACACGGTATTTTTGGGAAGTAACAAGTACATCTAGTCTTGACAAATCGATAAATTTGAATTTTAAATTGTGTGTACATGATTTAATTGAATTTTAAAATATATAAATATATTTATATGGGTGAACCCACAAAAGTGGTTTACAATTGGAGTGAGGAAGGAAAAGTTAAAAAAAATGACCCCATGGAAAAAAAAATCATTTTGGGGTTTGAACGAAAAGAGAGTTCGCTAGAACTAGGGTTCAAGCGAACCCATTCAATGAACTTCCAACCATTCCCACCAAAAAAAAAGGAAACCCTTTTGAAAGGGGTTCAAATGTTCAAATGAACTAGGGTTCAAAATGAACCAGGGTTTGAATGAACCAAGGTTTGAATGAACCCTGGTTCAAGCCAACCCCTGGGGGTTCACTTGAACCCCCCTTTTCCCACCTTTTCACTATCTGGCACATAAAAACATCAGAATTTTTTCCCTTCGAAGCTTGAGTTGAGGATGAAAATGGAGGAGACTTCACAAACCCAACTAGATGATGGTAGTCCTTAGAACAAGCTATCCAATGAATATAGTTTTAATGTGTACTCTAGTTTTATTATTTTTTAGTTTTATTAAACATAAGTTTTTCACCAAAAATCAAGCTCTTTGTTTTGCACATGTGGAAAAATAAAAGATTATCAAAGAAAAAAATTGAAAAATATGAGTGCACGAGATATTGAAGTCCTTGATCCAAAAAAAAAATAAGAATTTCGATACATACAAAATAAGTTATGCATTATACGGTCTACCTATGTCTAAATTGTAATTGGTTTTACTTTGAAACTTCATTGAGGAAAAAATATTCAATAAAACACTATCTAACCAATTGGAAGCACTAGATATCGGAGTTACAAATCTAAATTCGAAAAACCTAGACACCAAAAAACAAAACCAAAACAAGATACGGATCAATAGCACACAGGACCACCAGGTAACCAGTAGCAGAATAGCTGGCTTTTTCCAATTTCTTTGATAGTAAGTGAACCATATCATCCTCAACCCAATCAGGGTGGTCCTTGGTCTTTTTCATCTCCAACTATTCCTTCATAGCAGTCGATATGGTACTAGTAATACAGTGCATCATCCTAATCGTGAAGCGAGTCAGCCCATACAATTTTTTGTCTAGGATGTCGAATCTCTCTTTCAGTGCACCAACCTCCTCCCCACCGCTCGCAGTGTACTCAAGAACATTGTACTCCACCCCCATTGGCTCCAAAGAGTGGGAGGCTGAAACCTCCTACAGATCACCACCAGAGTCAAGAACCAAAGAGGGCGCTTTGGCTTTCTCACCAAGTTCATCCTCCGACACCACCTCCACATGGCTATCCATGCTATCCAATAGCTTCTCCTCGGTGTCCAGGTCTCTGACCTGCACTTTCTTTTTGTTCTTAGCAAGCCTATCCAAATGCCTTATAATTGCATCACAGCTAGTAAACACAATATTTGCCACCACTGTATCACCCAAGGAATCCTTACTAATAGCATTATTTCCTTTATTCTAAGGCACCTTATCCTCCTTACCCTTCTTCTTTAGACCAGGTTTACCAGGAGTCCTAGTAGGGGTAGACTTAAGGTCACATAGGCTAACCGTCACATTGGCCTAGGAAGCACCCTCAATACCTTTGAGCTTTTTAGTAGGAAGTTTGGGGTTCATAGTAGGGACCGGGTGAATCTTTTTGACAGGGCTTTTAGACTCAGCCGAAGATAAATTGGGCATAGTTGGGTTCTCAATTTCTTCAATACGAATGACCAAAATAGGTTTAGGCAAGCATAGAGCAAGATAAAAATGGTAAAGTCTAAGAATAAGACTATGATGGAGTGGGAGAGGAGTGGGCTCATTGGGGTTAGCAGTGGTTGAAGCAATACACTTATCAACAGAATTTTCAAGGTCAATCAACAGGAAAAAGGGAAAGCTCATAAGAACTTTATGCCTAAGGTGATTTAGAAAAGGAAAATGGTAGAAGAAGTAAGTTTTGTACCTCCCTTCTAATGTGATATACTTCATCAAAGCCAGACACACCTAGTCCCACAGCTTCGAAAGAGCCTCCATTCAAACCTAGACTGGATGCACACAGGTGCCTCATCACCAACGAAAACATTGTTCATCCTCTCATTATCCTGGGTCTTTGAATGCTAAGGATGCTTCCTTCTCGTGCTTTGCATACCCCTCTCCTACACAATAACATCCTCATCCACCATGAAGGAGATGCCACCCATGGAAACATGACGATTCTTCCACGAATTTATGAATTGAGTGGACAGATTAGGGTCATGACCCACTAGCCTCTCCATGAGAGGAGCACTACCACATTCAACACAAATATGCTAGACAAGCGGATCCCTGTGAAATTAATTGCAGTTATCTGGCCCAGTCTGCACTCTTTCACCTCCCATAATGTTGCACTTCACATAATGTAACCAAGAACTTTGAAAACACAAAAAATTAGAGACAATAGCCAGATGAAAAATACCCCACACAATAAGACATTTAAGCCAAGAATGGACAAGTTTGATCATCAAACCAACAGACAGTTCACATGCATGAGTAGGAAGCTTTCCCAAAGACATCTTAGCAAAGCCATAAATTGGTATCATATCGTGCAAATGGCTGATAAGGAAGGACATGCCAGGCAGGGAAGGATTTCCTTCCATGTCGCAAAGGCACAAAAATCTAGGTAGACTAGTTGTGGGCCTATAGTTAGAAATCTCTAATTTGATGACTTTAAAAGGTTGGCCAACTTTAGTGAACTTGTCGAAGGAAGCTAAAAGGTGCAAAATCAAAAAAGCAGACAAAAAAGTCCAATAAGGAGCTTAGTATCATAATTATAGGTCACATCAAAATAAAAAAAACATGAATTTAAAAATCTAAGAGTTTAAGAAGATCTCCATCAGGAGATTATGCCAAGTACAAACCCGGTTATAATTAATTAATCGGTACTTGCCGTAGAAAATCACAATTTCTTTTTTTCAATCCAACTTCTTGTTATAATTTGAAAAGATCCAATTGCACTCCATCCCTTCAATACAACTCATCATCCATATCATCACCTCAAGTAGACCACACAACCCGAAGAATAAGCAAGTGGGTCACCCTATAATCTAGTTAAGCAAATGCATTGTAATCATCAAAATTCAAGTAAGGGCTTGTTCCTTAACTATAATGCTCTGAATATTTGGCAGAAAAAAACTTAAATCATGCCAACATTTGGAAAATTTCTAATGTGTTCTTAAATTGGCCAATGCCTTCACAACCCAGTTGCCCTCTCTGTAGATATGACTAGCCACATTTAAATTTAGCTTTGACACAAGGAACCTTATGTCAAGAAGAATATCCTTAGTGTTCCATCCCAACAGTCTGCCACAATTTATAGCATCAATAATGGACTTTGAGTCCCCTTCAATGTGAAGGTTCTCAATCCCTAGAGAAATAGCTATATGTAAGCCCTTTAAAAGCGCACGAGCTTCTGCTATCATAGAAGAGTGAATACCAATCCCCCCAACATATCCAACCACTAAACAACCTTGGTGGTCTCTAATCACTCCTCCAATACTTGCTCTTCCAGGGTAGCCTTTAACAGCCCCATCAAAATTAAGTTTGAACCAACCTCCATCCAGTGGTTTCTAAATAGTAGCCCTCCTAGCAAGAAATTTAGAGTTATTCTAGGAATTGGCATCCACGTTCAGGTGAAAAAGTTTAGCCATGCTTATTTCCATCTCAGTCGGACCAATATCTGAGATTTTACCATTGAAAAGAGGAATATTTTCCTCAATGAGTCAGGCCCCAATGCCAAAAACCTCTTTCGGGTTCATCTTAGTGTTCCTGAAAATCTTGTTGTTTCTCTCTTTCCATAAGCACCAACAAATAATGGGAGGAATTTGGTTCCATATTTCCACAGTTAGAGGATAAGAAAAGGGACCAAACCAACCTTGAATAAAAGATATGATATCTTTACACATAATCCACTGAATCCCTAATCTTTCAAATGTCAGCTCCCAAACTTCCAGAGCAAAGGAGCAATGTAACAGTAGATGGTTAACAATTTCCTCAATGTTTTTGCACAAAAGACATTTGTTGGGGATATGGAATCCCCTTATCCTTAGGTTGTCCTGTGTTAGAATTTTGTTATGACACATAGTCCACTAGAAGAAATTAACTTTCAGTATCATGTATCGATTCCATACCTTCTTCCACAAAGTATTCACCACACCCTAGTTTGTTAGCTGTCTGTAAGCAGTTTTCATAGTAAGATCACCTTGTTGATCATGGATCCATAAGAACTCATCCCCACATGGGGAAGCGGGTATTCTAGTAATAGTGAGCAACTGGACTGTAGGGATTTAGCAAGAATACACAGATTCGGGGATAAAGGACAATAGCTACTAATCCCCTTCCATTTCTTGGCTCCCAAAGGCCCTATTAGGTAGTCACTACTATGAATGCCAAACACTTGAACAACCTGACCCATAAGGACTCTAAACTTAGAAGAATCTAGGGGGTAGTCAAGCAACCAAGTGTCCTCCCAAAATTTGATCTTGCTTCCATCACCAATCTTCCATTTGATCCCTTTCCTAAAAAGATCCTGAAGGCTGCAAATCCCCTTCCAAAAGAGAGACCCTTGAGGGTGGGCCTCCGAGAGGTAGTCAACCAAAGGTCTGCTCAAAAGATACTTAGCATTCATTATTTCATTTGTTGAATCTTAGATCATATAGATGTAATTTACAAAACCTAGTGACTTTTAAAAAGTTCACATTTTGCCTAAATTCCTTTAAATCATCTATTCCAATTGCATTTTTATGTTTGACATGGAATTGTTAAGTTAACTTTCAAATCTTTGATTTCATTTGTTCAACTCAACTTATATGCTAGATCATATATATGTAATTTACAAAACCTAGTTTATGTTCCATGGAATTCTTAAGTTCAAGAATCTTTCATTTCATTTGTTCAACTCCACAAGTATAGTGTATCATATGAAATACAAAACATCGAGTACAACTTTAAAAATTCATTTTTCCTAGAAATTCCTTAAATTATCCTTGTGACCCTTGTAAAATCCTAAGGTGAATTCCTAGAGTCACACTTTCCCCATTTATTAGTTACATTAGTATTTAACTAACCTATGACATGGTGGTTATGTTCTTTTACTTTATAAATATATTGTGTGAGAGTGTTCATGTTGGAAGTTTTCTTTTGGTCCCCTAGTCACATGGGTAAACACTAGTAGCTATGTTGAATACCATATGAAGTTTTTATGTAGAGATCATGGTTTTACAAGGTTTTAGAAGCTTTTTTCTAGTAGATTCTTAAATGTGAAAGTTTTGGTATGCTCTTTATTAGTGTAAAAAAAAATTGTTTTTCTTATTGGGTTCCTAAACTATGATTAATTTATTGTAATTTTGTGACAAATTGGATTTAGTTGATTTGGTGTTTGAGTGGTGAAGAATCTACATCTTCTCTCTAGTTTTCTTTATTTTTTATGTTTCTAATGTGACATTCAATATTTTTACACCAAAGGCATTCCCTCTATGAGTTGAGTAGGTTCACTTCTGTCGTCAATGGTTAAGATTATCTTAGACGGGATGGACTACGATGGAAAGAGTGTTGGTCGTTCATTTTCATTTCTGAAATTTAACTATCAAAACTATTCTTCTATTCGCTATCATGTATGTCATTCGTCCAATTGTGAAACCGCCAACTAAGATACGATAGCACTTTAGTCCATGCCGCTCACTTGTATTAGACCGCATACTACCTCATGGTATTGTGTTGTTTCCTCGGCCATTTTTCTCCCAGAACAGATTTAAGGTTTGAGCCCTTTACTTTTTCCACAATGTAGATTAGGTTATTCATGAGAAATAGATACGACACCTCTAACACCTTATACAGCTTGGCTTTGATATCAATTTTGCACATCAGAGTCAGATCGATATTGGGGCATACATGACATCCACATCATCATCGGGATCAAGAGAAAAACCCTCAGCCAGGCCCTTGGGCAGGTCCACAGGCATGTCAGCTATTAGATTTATGAAGGTCTCCTTATGATTATTTATAGGCATGCAGATGATAGTAGAAAAGATAATAGAAAATTCTTGAGAGAGTACCATTTTTATGTAAGTGATAATCGATTACATTCATATGATTTTGTTCAATATTGTTTTAATATATTTTATAAAAATTTAAAAGAGAGACGAATTCAAATGAGAGAGCATCTTATATGGTCAAATAATTGCATGGGTCAATTAAAAAGTGATAGAATTTTTTATTGGTTATGTAGAGTTCATAAGGAAAATAATATCCAGCACATGTGGAGTTTTTTTAAGCTAGACATGCTAAGGGAGAACACAATGGAGTAGGTGCATGTGTTAAAAAAGTTCTTGCTAGAGAGCAAGTAAAATTTATGGATGCTACGAAATTCAGAGATGCACATGCAATTGTAGATTGGTGAAACACCAAATTATCTACAAGAACTTCAGTGAGAGCTCAATAATTCAATGCTTATTTTGGTTAGTTGAAGAAAATGATATTTTTTCTCAATAAGATTGTGAAAAAACTAATGGATCTATAAAATGGCATTCATTTAATAGTTTGAATGCAAACACATGGACAATATGGACAAGGGAGTTGGAATGCTTTTGTAAATTTTGTATTGTAGGTGATTCAGAGGCGTGTGAAAATACAAAATGGTTCGAACAATGGAAAAAAAGAGCCTTAATACCTACATCGATCGACACATGTTCAACATGGAATGACAATTGAAGATAAACAAGTGTTCACATGGTGATCCCACAAAGCTGGTTTACAATTTCTGGGAGATTCTAATTTTTGTTGAAATCACATATTTTTAGAAAATATAATTATTTAAGCCTTAAAAGGTTCCATTTAAAACATTCCAATTGAAGAGGGTTTGATCAAACTACCTTATATCAAACCCCCTTGGATAGAACCCCGCTAGTTTTAAACCATACCTATAATAGAGTCTCATTTACACCTATCAAAATGTTGATAAAAAACCACTTTTGATTTACTTTTTGGGGATCAAATGAATTTATTTACAATTTATTTTTTGTAAGTATGTAATCCTTATTATAAGCTTCCCAAAAATTATAATTTTAAATAAATTTAATTTTATCATTATATTTATTTTTTATTTCTTGTGAATGTAGGTTTTTCACCTAAAATCAAGCTCTTTGTTCTACATGTGGAAAAATAGAGATTATCAAAAAATTGAAAAATATGAGTGCACTAGATATTGAAGTCCTTGATCCAACAAAAAAGTGAATTTTGATACATACAAAAAAATTTGTGTATACTACCTATGCCTAAACTATAATTGGTTTGACTTTGAAACTTGATTAAGGAAAAAATATTCAATAAAAACTATGAAACCAATTGAAGCACTAGATATTGTAGTTACAAATCTAAATTCAAAAAAAAAAAAAATTATCCTTTATGGAAAAAAAGTTATGTATTATACAGTGAGCATCACTCCTTAAAAATGGTGTTTATTGAAAAAAAATAGTTTTCAAAGGAGATGGGAAAAGAAGTGCAATTTGATTCCAAAAGTTTTGAAAAAAATATATTTAGAATCTACAAAAAAAATTTCACAAATCACTAGTTTGCATTGTCTTCAAATTCCTATTGGTTTAGCCTCTATAGGTGCTTGAAAGTGAAGATTTAGTTAGAAAAAATCAGTTCAATGTGCATCAGATGATTAAGATCATGTTTTGGATCTTGTACAAGAAGGTACATTAAATTGTGTTGAATTTTATATGTATGCATGTTTATATGTGAATTAAATATAAGAAACTCTTTATTGAATTTTTTATTTATTTTTGTAGGACATGTGTATGTTGTTGTTGCACCTGAGGGGAATGAAGAGGAGACAAAGTATTGGTTGGCTAGATGTGTTGAGAGAAAACATAATTTGGTAAATCCTAGACTGGATGATGAAAATTTTGAGTATCCAACTTGTTCAATGGTCGCTGTTGGTGTAACGCCCGCCGGCAAGCCCCAAAGAACAAACAACAAAAGAACGCAAATAATTTTTTTTTTAAAGAGAAAGATAAATAATCATCATATCAATATTAAACGATTATATACAATAACATCAACCATGTCCCTTGGGGTCCCCATGAGATTACATCAAATTAAGACATTACTAAACATCAAACTCATAAGATATCAAAAGGAGCTATAATGACAACATTAGATAAGCACATACATAAATTTTAGCACATGATAAACCCATGATACATTTCATAGTCAATTAAAAATTACAAAGTAGAAAATTACATTACATCATCTTCCAAATGTTACATCATCCATAAGGTTACATCATGAATCCCCAAACATGTGGGATGAATAGAATATACAAGTTTATCAAAATACAATGAGATCAACTGAAATAAATCTTCAACTGGATGAGATTGAAACCACGAACGCTGATGGGGAACCCAACGGTGTGCGGAGCACGTTCCACCCGACCACCCCCGTGCTAAGAGGTGACAGAGAAGTAACTCCGACCAAGAGTGACAACAAAAGGTACAACCAAACAAAAAGTACCAACATAGATCCATCACACAATACACCAATTAATAAGAGCAATCAATAACATCAAATCATAATGTCCTAAAGATGCAAGATGTTAAAACCAATATAAATGAGATCATACAATACATGCTAAAGATGTATCAAAACAATAATTATAAATCAATTCAAACAACAATCTAAATCAATTCCCATACCCCACTTCCAGAGGAACACAATACAACAACACATGGGCAACTAGGGGAGAGTGTCATCGCATAGTCCTACATGGGCTGTCCTGTGCTCTTCCTCCCAACTGGAGGCGCCGGTCCATAGGGTGACTCATGCAGAGCCACAGACCTCTCGTGAGGACGAGGTCACGACCTTGCCAACCACGGCCTTCTCAGCCTTCCATTAGTCTACGGAAGCACTAATGAAGACGAGGCATCCATTTTTAAAATCTTGCAATGATGTTACTACCCAACCCAACCCTCCTAAGTTAATTATTAGATTTTCACTTATTTACTAACTCACTCGTGGGTTATCCTGAGCTCTTCCCCTTAAACGGGGCGCCGGCCCCCACGAGGAGCCACTCTCCCTAGAGACCCATCAAAACAAGGGGGTTGTACCATGCCAATCATAATTACCAAAGTATGACAAGAAAAGCAACACCCGAGGCATAAACCATCTCGCAAGTAAAAACACCATAATGAAATCTCATAATTCGGTACACCCCATTACTGAAACATAACTCATCATAAATCAAGATGAAAAGTATAAAACTCAGAACAAAACATCATCCTCTGGAAGACTGAAGTGTTGACAAAAAAACGGGTTCCCACATCAAGGAAATAACAATGTCCCAAAACCCAACAATCCAACAAGATTAAATTTTGAAATTAATTAATTAAAAGTGATAACCTATTTAATTCCAAAGTAGATTACAAAATAATTTTCTTTCCTAAAATACAATCGTATTACAAACAGAATTAATAAATAATGCTGTTTTATCAGCAATATCCTTTCAAATTTGAAAATCCTATAAAACAGATTTATTTCTATTTCACTAATATTTTCATTGAAACCATTTCTGCTTTATTATATTTTTTTTCTAAAAAGACAAGAAACATAATCTAACTATACAGATTTATTTTCTAGATAATAGCTAAGTTACAGAAAATAAAATATTAATCAAAACAGAATGTACTGATGCATTTGCTGCTAACAGTTAAATCAACAGAATGTCTATTAAGCAGATTTAAACAGTATAGATATATTTTCTTCTTGAATAACAGAAAAATTGATTAAATAATACTACAACCAGAATTAATAAATTAATCTTTATATATATATATAATATATATATATATACAGCATATATATATATATATAGATATACATATGTACAAATATTCATATATATATATAAATATATATATATATATATACATATATATATACAAATAAAAATCAAATAAAAATCGCACAGAAAATCATATATTAAAATCGCATATTAAACATTATGTTTTAAACATATTAAAATTCAAATGGGATTTAATCCCAACGCAGCCGCGTAGAAATCCGGACCCCGCCGGCCGTGGGCAGTCTACGGACTGCACACGACAGTCCGTGGACTGTCCACGGTACCGCCGGTACCGTCTGCGCCAAAGGGGCGGTGTGGTGGGTACGGCCGAGGCCGTCCCCCACACAGCCTATATACATATACATATGAAATAAAAACAATGAAATCAACTGGCATGAACAGTGCGACGGAATTTCACAACTTCAATTTTCCATACAAATTTTCATTTGATTAAAAAAAAACAATAAAAATATATATATATATATATGTATATTTATATATATATATATATGTATATATCTAATATATATATATATATATATATATATAAATATAGGTATATATATATATTTATTTTCAGAGGTTCAAAAATTACAGTAACAGAGAGTTACTGTTCACAGAAAATTCACTGTGCATGATTGAGATAAAAAGATTTCTAAGGAAATATATATATATATATATATATGAACCAGAAAATTCGAGGAGAGATAATTATTTCCAAACCAATAATCAAAATTTTTTAAAACAAAATGAAATAACAGAGAATCGTTTAATTCCCAGATTTCAATTAAAACCCCCTTTTTTTTTTAAATAACCAGCCACAACCCAGAACCCAGAAAATTTCATCAATCTAATAACAATCCCCAATTTCCTTTGATTAAGCTGTAACCCCAGTAAATTTAATTTCCAAACTTAAATACAAATTTAATTCACAAACACACATTCCTATTTTAACAGAGGTAAATAAATTAAAGAAGGAACCTGGCGTCCTTCGCTTTGCAGAAGATTGAACAAGCTTTGATCCTTTTGCTGTATCAATTTCTTTTGCTGCAAATCTTCCAGCAACTAATCCGAATCCTCCTTCCTCTTCACCGATTTCTCCACAAACGGAAAAGTACTAAGGACAGAAAATTGATTGCAACAGAAATTTCTCCAGCATTCCAAAAGCCCTCTCTTCAAACAAAGAAACCCCCTCTTAAAATCCATTCCCATGAAACCCTTCAATTTCCTCTTCCCGTGAATACCAGAGGTCACATTTCAAAATCAAATAATATTTCACCTTAATTTCATTTTGATGCTTTTCTCATACTACATTTTCATTTTCATGCATTTAATTAAAACTAAATAAATTCATAAACTTTTATTCAAACAAATACATAATTATTCCTCATTTCCACAATTCTTCATTAAATATATACTCATTTAAAATCAACCATTGAGACTCCAAATAAATGCAATGTTTTTATTATTTTTAATATTTATTCATTTCCATATTTACTTATTATTTTATGTTTTTATTTTACCAATTACTTAATTATTTAAATTACCACATAAGACCATTCACTACTTTAGATAAATCATATAATCATACAAAGACCAATGTAACCACTCAAACGAATGAGACTAATATGCACAAACCATAAAGATACAAGACTGTTGACAACTTGGTACGGAGTTACTTTTCATGTCACCTCAAATAATTCAACTTCCTGTCGTTGGGTTGGTTCAATGCTCGCCCAGACCTACCGAAATAGGTGGAATCGAGTCTTATTCCTGCAAAGCCTGCATCCACAAGGTGATATACAATATACATAAAATCAAAGCATTGTGAGGAGGATTCACAGCGTAGCAGGGCGCTCGCGAACGAGTGATGCTACCTGTCCCCTCACCAACACATATCATCATAAAATTTTACACCACATCATAAATTACTATTCTATAGTCTATTGCATTCCAAATAACTCCATCAAATGATCATAATAGAATGTGATCACAATATCTATGGCATCATAAGAGCATAGTAATAGTCTAAGCTACTACACATAATAGCAACAGTATCAACCACAAATCACAATGTGCTAAATAGAAACCATAGTGAATGTCAAAAATCAAATAGTAGCATGAGGGGTATTACAGTTGGCACCTAGCTTTGAAAATATTTGATAAGAAAGAATGGCTTTCCTACATTTGAAGATTATGAAAGACATAAAAAGATTATACATTATTCACATTTCATTTTGGAAACCAATATAAAACTAGTTAGATATCAAGGGATGCCTACTAATAAATTTTTATGAACACTTTCAATTGATGATCATGATACAATCATATACACATTACAAAAAAGAGAGGATGCAGATGGTACAACGAAGTAAATAAATATTGGTAAGTATATAGTTTATATATTTAATTGATAGTCGATAGAAATCATATTTAATTATGTTTTCTTTAAGTACAAAGACTTCACTAAAATTTTTAGTTGTAATGAAATCATATGTATACATGTGAATTGGTGTGCATAATTTATCATGAAAAAATGGAAGAAATTAGATCTTTACTATATAATTATTTAGAGATTTTATGACATGAAAACATATCTATGTCAAATAAAAAATGTAAGAAACCTCCAAGGATGGATACTTCTATAATTATGTGAAGTGAGAGGGTATGTGCAGGATCATCATGGAAAAAACAGGCCCTTAAGTGGCAAAAAAATCAGAAAAATCAGTGTTAGGCAACTTGACGTAAAAATTTGAATAAGTTATCTATATTATTTCAAAAATATGTAAGAATAGAATCTATAGAAAATTAAATTTAGTTTCTAAACTACTAGGTTTATTTAAAAATAAATAAAATCTATTTGGTGAAAATTTGAAATTTCAATTCAGTAGTACTTAAATTTCAGGGAAAAAATAAGAAGTAGGTGTCTGTCTGACCACCCTAACCATAATAAAATGATAATATTTTTTTATAAGATTTTATATATAAGTAGAGGACTCATGTCCGGATGTGATGCATATTTTTTTGTAATTTTTTTCCAAGTAAATAATTAATTATGATTTTTTTATTACAACTTTCAAAAAATATAAAAACTTGTATGTCTAACAACCTTAACTTGGTCAAAACTTCATGAAATTTATTTTTTCTTTTTTTCATCCTATAGTATGTGAAGCATAGAATTTGACACATGTTTTGGATTTAAAAAATGTGATACCATTTGAAAGTTATAGATGTTTTTGAATCAGTCTATCGATTAGGACTTTAGTTGTAATTCTAATAGAAAATAAATAATAATTATTGATTAAATTAAAATTAAAGAATAATTTATATTGGTGGAAAGCTGAGAATCTCCTCTAAAAACCCTTTTTGTTTCATCAATTTTTGTTATAAAAAAAGTCGTCAGCCACATACCCTACAAATACCCATAATATTGCCACTTTTTGGCCCCTCATGATCCTGCACATACCCGAAAGTTAAGAACCAATGAAAAGGAGATAAAATAAAGCCAGGAAAGAGGGAAATTTCTAAATTGAAATTACTCAATGAGCAACAGCAACATGATCAATACTATTGAGATTGAAACTTGTAAACATACTTAAAAATGAGAATTTTTAAACTATAGTTGAGTATGCAATGGTGTAACATAGCAACATGATCAATCCTAATTACATCAACCTCATAAATTTATGCCATGATTTGTCACTAGTTAAGAAAAATTTCCTCATTTCTCAACACAAATGGTTGTTGAAAGTATTGATTGTACTTTCAAGTTGCACTATCTAAAAGGTGAAAATATTATGGATGTGATGAACAAAGCAAAGGTAATCAAAGGTGTGTACATTTATGGGCTTAAGTACATGTCAACAAGTGATGATGAGGTTAAGGTTATAAGGTAGTGGTTGTGTATGGTAATTTCTTTGGCACTCAAATAAGAAAGATAAGTATAATAAAAAGACAACAAATATAGACATTATAAATCTAATTTAGATTTAGGTTTTACGGTATTGGGTTTTATTTTTAGGTTTTAGGGTTTAGGGATTTAGGTTTAGGTTTAGGGGTTAGGTCCTAGGATTAAGGGTTTTAGTTTTTAGGTCTATTTTTTAGGAACCTAGGGTTTAGGGTTTTGATATTTAAGTTAAATGTGTCCAATTTAGGTTACATTCTAGTTAATTTAGGTTTAGTTTTTATGGTTTTTGATTTAGAATTTAACATATTTTGTTTTGTTGATGTTTTTTGTTTTTTAAATGATATTTAAAAATTATTAAATATTAGATGTAAAAAAAACTAAATAACAATTTAAAAATCAAAACGCAAGATATAAATAAATAAAAAGTAGGATCCAACCAACCTAGAGGTCATTGACATTAGTTTTGCTGACGAGAGGATGTGGCAGTTCAAAACACATACACGATCTTTCTTCTCCCTTAGGCACGCGGCTAAAATGAACTGTGAAAATGAATCACACAGTCATTTATTTAAAAAATTAAATAGCTTTGTGAAATGCTTATGCATTTTGTAACACGTACACATTTAGGTTGCATACCCGAATCTAAATGCATACACATTCAGATTTAGGCAAGAGATTCACATATGCATATGCGTACCTAAATCTAAACGCATATGCATACTCAAATCTAAACACATACGTGTACCTAAATCTAAATGCATATGTGTACCCAAATCTAAATGTATACATGTACTTGAATCTAAGTAGGGGAGAGTTAAACAGAAATTTTCTACTAACACCTTATATAGTTACAAAAAGAGAATCACATAGAAAGAAAGAGATAAGATAGTAAGTACACATAAACAAGAAACACAAGATATATGTGGGGAAAACCCTTTCAGGTAAAAAAACCCAACCCTCCAAAAGAATATTACTTCTATATTATATCAAATAGAGATTACAATGCAGTTCCAAGTACAAAGCTTCTTCAACAAGTGTTTCGAAACAAACATCTATTTTGGAGTCAATCTAACAACACTGTGTTACCTATAAATAAACTATGCATTCTACAATGCAAGGCATATAATATATAAGAAGATACAAGCTTATCGAAGCATCTAGAAGAGGATGGGAATCCAAGTCCACATGAGATAATCTCCCATGCCATACATAGGATTTGAACACATGTACAATATTCTCTTACACCTCTTACAACTACGTCATAATATTTTATTCTTCCTCCTCAAGCTTGGGTGCCTAAAATATGCTAATAATAACCATAGCAAATTTTTTACAACTATAATAAAATATGGCATACTTACAAAAATTACAACTATAAGAGAATCCATCATAACTAACCAAGAATATTCGATTCTCTTACAACCTATCATAACCCAAATTTGGTGCTAACTTTCTCCATGCACCAATATACCTTATGACATGTCATAGAATTTGTCATAATTCCAATATTTCAAAGTGGGATGCCTACCTCCACTTGGGATAATAATGTGTCATCCAGTCACCTCCAATGGGGATGGCACCAAGATGGTGGGTCCCAAATGATGACATGACATTGTAGGAAATTAAAAAATACACATAAATACAATAATACATTAAAATTAATCATGTTAGGACTCTAAGGTGGAGACACAGGTTAATCCCAATACACTTCACATAATTATTAGAGCACAAAATTTAACTGGGATCATTACAAGAGCATTCTAATTTCATACGAATCATCCATTAGTTCTAATCTTCTTGAATAAGGCATGACAAATAATTAATGATAAAAAATTGGTATTCATTATCAAAGCTCACCATAGAGCCATCTATTAGACCTAGTTACAAATATGTTTAATAAGACATTAACAAAATTCAATAAGTTCAAGCTCATCAATATTCATTGTTGCCTCATATCTTTGTCATTATTATTAACTTGAAATCTAGGGGTTGAATCATGGTTAAGGAAGTTATAGACTTTAAAATTCATATAGTAGGCTCCCAGTGATGCTCTTTAGCACTACATTGTTTCCATACACAAATAGAATCCATAAAACATATTCTACAAAAACTAAAGATAGTTTTCTATAGTAGATAGAACCACACCAATTAGGATAGAATCATGTCAATTGGATTGGATAGTAGGTGTGGTCCTATCCTAAGCCCTTAAATATTAACCAAGTTTTAGTCATCATGGAATTTTGATGAATTATCTAGCTTTAGGTTTCATTTTATGTCTATTTATCAAACTATCACAATGTCACAACAATGAAAGTACAAATCACATCATTTTGTAGGTGAGTGTTAAACCATCTCAATTATCTTGTTTAGTATATATATTTAATATATTAGTTATTTAGTTGTTATTTTTAATATATCTATCTTTATTTTATTATTGATTTATATTTATTTAGGCATTAGATATTTTACAATATGTTTATTTTCCACACATTAGGACATCTTATCTAAAAAAATACATTTAAAATTAAGATGATATAGTTCATGTAGATGATCATAAAGAATGAGGGCGTGCACAATTACTTTTGTGATTAAGAAAACATGAAACATAAAATAAAGACTTAAACATACTAATTCAAGCCTCTACCTCATGTCCAATTGTCACCTTCATTCGATCTTAAGAGGTGAGTGCACCCAAAATGAAAGATTCCAAAAAATCCTATCAAAGGTTTCTTGTTACAAACTAAGTGTTGATTTTATCAATATTTTGGATGGGAAATTGATAGTATGTAGATGCTCACATTGGCAACATAACCTTGCATTCATGAGATATCTTGAAATTATCCTACATGAGGTGCTATTTATAGATTTTTACTGTGATTGGTCAATGGAGAATATTAAATTTGGAGATGAAGAGTTAAGGTTGATTAAGAGCTTTGGAGTAATGAGATGCCAAGTGGAAACTTACAATTGGTACACAAAAGGAGCTCCATGATTCAAGGATATTTGACATGGATGAGATCTCAAAAAAAGATGGAAGGTAACCTGAAAAAAAATGACCATTTGGAAGACCAAAAATTCTTATTTATTTATCTGAAGGGGAAAATTCTTCTTGATGAAATGGATGGATGAGATTCTATGAGAATATTTTGGGAGAAATGGGAACTAAAGTCCTTTTTTAGACACATGTGCATTTAGAGACTTAGACAAGATTTTCCCAGATTAATCTTGCTTTGAATTGTGCAAATGAATAGCTAGATTAAATAATTGATTTTAGTTTCCTAATGATATGAGAGGAAAAAAGAGTTAAATAAATAGAATTTAGTTATTTAGAATGAGCATGGTGGGGCTAGATAAATAAATATTGAATTTATTAAAATAGGGTTGGACATTAAAAGAATGATTGATTAATTGAAAAATAGTTAGAATTTATTCAATTAATATTATAAGAAGGGTTAGGTTAATTAATAAAATGAATAGGATTATTTAATTAACATTATTATATAATTTAGTATATAATTAATTAAACAAATTCAATTTATTTAAGTAATTGGGAAGTGAAGATGTGAAGTTGATTGATGTTAAAATAAAATAAAACACTATTAAGATGAAAAGGGGAGTGATATGCCCTAGTCAATTGGAAGAAATGAAGTTAGTTAGATAGAGAGATGATGCCCCTTGAAAGGTTAGTTAGATAAAAAGTGTTTAGGCGAGCTCTTGAAAAAAAAGATAGGGACAAAAATATGATAGAGGAAAATAAAGAGAAATGGAAGAAAAATGGATGAAAAAAAGTAAAATGGTTTGAAAAGACGTCAAAATGGGTGAAAATTTTGATTAGGGGTTGGATTGAATAAATAGGGTTAAAGGGGTGAAAATAGTCCATTTTGATCCTCAACCCTTAGAGCATAAAGGACATAGTAGAGAAAAGGAAGGAGTTGGGAAAAATAGAGAATGCGCCCTTGAATCATCATCAAGTGGAGTAGGTGAGGTTTCTCAAGGTGACCAATAGAGGAAAGAGCATCAATACATATAGAAAATTTAGAATTAGGTAGAATTTATTGCCATTTGGGGGTTAGAAAATTAGGAAAGTGTGCACATGAAACGAAAAAAAATGATCTTCAACAAGCATGTACTAAAATGTAGCATATATGCATTAGCACAATGATGGATGTAGAGCATTTTGGATTTTTTCAAAAGTAGAATCTATGTAGGGAAACTGGTGCATGAGAAAATCCTAAGACATATCTAGAATTGGTACATATATACGGAAGTGGTGTATATGTTTCACAATGAAATGCATATGCTCACTAGGAGGCGCGTGTATGTTTTGACTCATGTGTGTGTAGTGAGACATATGTGTTTTACTATTTTAGTGTGTATGTGCTAGCATAGCATATGCACATAAGAATATGTTATTGATGTTAGAATAATTTGACATAATTTTTGGATGGATGTAGGAGTGGTTTATTTCATTGAATACTTAGGAGAGTTGGTCAACAATAAAACCCAATAATGAACATTTAGCATTTGGGCTTTGTCTCCAAAACTTAAAGACTGGGACTACCCACTTGCAACATCTTATTAGAAACATTAGTACTTTTGAAAATTATGATTTGGAACATTAAATATAACATTAAATTATCATAAGATCCAACATACTTTATGTTTAAAAAACATATTATTTCATTTATAAGAAGATAAGTATTAGCTATGCCTCACATTCTCCCCCTCTAGTGTCGAGATCTTTGCATCTTGTATGGAATTATTTGTAGGTAATGTCATACAAAATGCAAATAAAATTGTTGAATGGTGCAAAAGTTATTTTTCCACTTGTGACTCACCATACAACACATGGTATTTTTGGGAAGTTACAAGTACATCTAGTCTTGACAAATCATTAGATTTGAATTTTAAAGTGTGTGTACATGATTTAATTGAATTTTCAAATATATAAATATATATATATATGGGTGAATCCACAAAAGTGGTTTACAATTGGAGTGAGGAAGGAAAAGTTAAAAAAAATGACCCCATGGAAAAAAAATCATTTTTGGGGTTCGAACAAACCAAAAGAGAGTTCGCTAGAACTAGGGTTCGAGTGAACCCATTCAATGAACTTCCCACCATTCCAATCAAAAAACAAAAAGGAAAACCTTTTTGAAAATGGGTACAAATGAACCAAGGTTCGAAATGAACCAGGGTTCAAATGAACCAAGGTTCGAAATGAACCAGGGTTCAAATGAACCAAGGTTTGAATGAACCTTGGTTCAAGCCAACCCCTGGGGGTTCGCTTGAACCCGCCTTTTCCCTCTTTTTCACTCTCTAGCACATAAAAACGTCAGAATTTTTCCCTTCAAAGCTCGAGTTGAGGATGAAAATGGAGGAGACTTCACAAACCCAACTAGATGATGGTAGTCTGTGGAACAAACTATCCAATGAATATAATTTTAATATGTACTTTGGTTTTATTATTTTTATTTTTTTTAGTTTTATTAAACATAGGTTTTTCACCAAAAATCAAGCTCTTTGTTTTGCACATGTGGAAAAATAACAGATTATCAAAAACAAAATTTGAAAAATATGAGTGCACGAGATATTGAAGTCCTTGATCCAACAAGAAAATAAGAATTTTGATACATACAAAATAAGTTAAGTGTTATACGGTCTGCCTATGTCTAAATTGTAATTGGTTTTACTTTGAAACTTGATTGAGGAAAAAATATTCAATATAACACTATCTAACCAATTGGAAGCACTAGATATCGGAGTTACAAATCTAAATTTGAAAGAATTAGAATTTTATCCTTCATGGAAAAAAGTTATGGATTATACGGTGAGTGTCACTCCTTAAAAATGTTGTTTATTGAAAAAAACTAGTTTTTGAAGGAGATGGAAAAAGAAGTGCAATCTGATTCCAAAATTTTTGAAAAATATATATTTAGAATCTATAGAAAAAATTTCAGAAAATCACTAGTTTGCATCATCTTCAAATTCCTCACGATTTAGCTGCTATAGGTTCCCGAAAGTGAACATTTAGTTGGAAAAAAATATTTTAGTGTATAGTTTGCCCAAAAATTGTAAACCAGTATTGTGGGATCACCCATATATTAATTACTTGGATGTTTGTAATTTATAGATATTGATTGATAAAATCCTATTAATTTTCAAATAATTAGTGGTATTATAAGTTTGCAACAAATCATGACAATGGGAGGTATCAGGCCTTATGCAATTAATGTGAGAAAAAACATGTTTTTGTGTTGATTGCATTGAGGACAATGTAAATATTGTTCAATGTGAGAATATTAGAGATGGGTATGTTTCATAATGGGAAATGAAACAATTAATATCAATGCCTCCTTTTGAAGAAAATGACAATGTTGATGTCTACGATCCTCTATATTCAGTTGATTACGAACATGTATCTGATTTAGTTATTACACATGTATGTAAATTGATTAACTTAAAATTGATTTATATATTCTATGTAAGTAAGTTTCAAGCATGTTTATATATAAATTTATATATTAAAAATATATAAATACAACTTTTGTTACAAACCTTACATGGTGTGTGTATAGGAGATATTTTTATTGTTATTGTAGATCCTGACAATGCGAAAGGTGTAGATTACTATCTACTAAGATGTATGCAACCAAAAACAAATTGGTGGAATTGATGATAGATGGTGATGGACAAGAGTATCACATTGGATCAGTCATTATTGAAGCCACATATTATGAACAAATAAAGATATATAAACATGGTATTATATTTGTTGATTATATGCTAGGACAAAAGGTTCTACATTATAGTCACTTAGTTATAGCAACAAAAATAAATTTAGAAACTCTACCTAAAAGAGGACATGCCAAACAAAAGTGGAGGTTTCCTATTGAAGATTATGAAAAGATTTTAGAGATAATTAAATATAGCTCAATGATCCAAATTATATGTACCAGGAGCTTTAAGTTATTTTTTGGATATATGTACATGTGTAAGATTTCAAATATATATATATATATATATACTTAAACTTTTTATAGATCTATCTATATCTACATTGATTAGACATGTGACATGATTTAGAATGGGTGTTTTCAAAGGTTTGGTCATTTATTTCTAGAATTGTATTTAAATTTGTTCCATGTGGAATTCTTAATTTAGTTCAAGAATTTTTTATTTCATAATTTACATTTGAAACTCCACTTAAATATGCTAGATCATACATATGCTCGATACAAAACCTAGTGAAGTTTTAAAAATGTTTGAACATTTAGCCTAAATTCCTTTAAATTGAATCTATTTCCAATTGCATTTTTATGTGGGAAATGGAATTCTTTTAAGTTCACTTGAATCTTTGATTTCATTTATTTTTTATATGATAAGCAACATTTACACGGAGAGCCCCAAGGGCTAGAAAGTACCAAAACAACAAAACATTAAACAAACCTAGACACCAAAAAATAAAACCAAAACAAGATACAGATCAACAGCACACAAGACCAACAGGTAACCAGTAGCAGAATAGCTAGCTTTTTCCCATTTCTTTGATAGCAACTGAACCATATCATCCTCAACCCAATTAGGGTGTTCCTCGGTCTTTTTCATCTCCAACTATTCCTTCATAGTAGTCGATATGGTACTAGTAACATAGTGGATCATCCTGACCGTGAAGCGAGTCAACCCATACAATTTTTTGTCCAGAATGTCAAATCTCTCTTTCAGCGCACCAACCTCCTCCCCAACTCTCGCAGTGTACTCAAGAACATTCTACTCCACCCCCATTGGCTCCAAAGAGTGGGAGGCTAAAACCTCCTACAGATCACCACCAGAGTCAGGAACCAAAGAGGTCCCTTTGGATTTCTCACCAAGTTCATCCTCCAACACCACCTCCACATGGCTATCCATGCTATCCGACAGCTCCTCCTCGGTGTCCAGGTCTCTGACCTGCACTTTCTTTTTGTTCTTAGCAAGCCTATCCAAACACCTTATAATTGCATCACAACCAGTAACCACAATATTTGCCATCACCGTATCACCCAAGGAATCCTTGCTGATAGTATTATTTCCTTTATTCTGAGGCACCTTATCCTCCTTACCCTTCTTGAGACCAAGTTTACCAAGAGTTATAGCAGGGGTAGACTCAAGGTCACATAGGCTAACCGTCGCATTGGCCTGGGCAAAACCCTCAATACCTTTGAGCTTTTTGGTAGGAAGTTTGGGTTTCATAGTATGGACCAGGTGAATCTTTTTGATAGGGCCTTTAGACTCGGTTGAAGATAAATTGGGCATAGTTGGGTTCTCAATTTCTTCAATACAAACGACCAAAATAGGTTTAGGCAGGAATAGAGCAAGATGAAAATGGTAAAGTCTAAGAATAAGACTCTGATGGAGTAGGAGATGAGTAGGCTCATTGAGGTTAGTAGTGGCTGAAGCAATACACTTATCAACAAAATTTTCAAGGTCAATCAACAGGAAAAAGGGAAAGCTCATAAGAACTTTATGCCTAAGGTGATTTAGCAAAGGAAAATGGTAGAAGAAGTAAGTTTTGTACCTTCCTTCTAATGTGATATACTTCATCAAATCCATACACACCTGGTCCCACGGCTTCCAAAGAGCCTCCATTTGAACCTAGACTGGTTGCTCACTGGCACCTCATCACCAACAAAAAAT
Source organism: Sequoia sempervirens (assembly GCA_007258455.2). Classification (NCBI taxonomy): domain Eukaryota; kingdom Viridiplantae; phylum Streptophyta; class Pinopsida; order Cupressales; family Cupressaceae; genus Sequoia; species Sequoia sempervirens. The sequence goes on from VDFB02047230.1 coordinate 120,802,410, forward strand.
TTGTTCATGCTCTCATTATCCTGGGTCCTGGAGTGCTTAGGATGCTTCATTCTCGTGCTTTGCATATGCCTCACCTAAACAATAACATCCTCATCCACCATGAAGGAGATGCCACCCATGGAAACATGATGATTCTTCCATGAATTTATGAATTGAGTGGACATATTAGGGTCATGACCCACCAGCCTCTCCATGAGAGGAGCACTACCACCTTCAACACAAATATGCCAGACAAGCGGATCCCTGTGAAATTCATTGTAGTTATCTGTCCCAGTCTGCACTCTTTCACCTCCCATAATGTCGCATTTCACACAATGTAACCAAGAACTTTGAAAAAATAAACAATTAGAGACAATAGCCAAATGAAAAATACCCCACACAATAAGACATTTAAGCCGAGAATGACCAAGTTTGATCATGAAACCAACAGACAGTTCACATGCACAAGCAGGAAGCTTTCCCAAAGACATCTTAGCAAAGCCATAAATTGGTATCATATCATGCAAATGGCTGATAAGGAAGGACATGCCAGGCAGGGAAGGATTTCCTTCCATGTCGCAAAGGCACAAAAATCTAGGTAGACTAGTTGTGGGGCTATAGTTAGAAATCTCTAATTTGATGACTTTAAAAGGTTGGCCAACTTTAGTGAACTCGTTGAAGGAAGCTAAAAGGTGCAAAACCAAAAAAGCGGACAAAAAAGGCCAATAAGGAGCTTAGTATCATAATTACAGGTCACATCAAAATCAAAAAACATGAATTTGATAATTTAAGAGTTTAAGAAGAACCCCATCAAGAGATTATGCCAAGTACGATCCCAATTAGAATTAATTAATCGGTACTTGCCATAGAAAATCACAATTCCTTTTTTTAAATCCGACTTCCTATTATAATTTGAAAAGATCCAGTTGCACTCCATCCCTTCAATACAACTTATCATCCATCTCATCACCTCAAGCAGACCACACAACCTAAAGAATAAGCAAGTGGGTCCCCCTGTAATCCAGTTAAGCAAATGCGTTGTAATAATAAAAATTCAAGCAAGGGCTTGTTCCTTAACTATAATGCTCTAAATATTTGGTAGAAAAAAACTTAAATCATGCCAACATTTAGAAATTTTCCAATGTGTGCTTAAATTGGCCAATGCGTTCACAACCCGGTTGCCCTCTCTATAGATATGACTAGCCACATTTAAATTTAGCTTTGACACAAGGAACCTTATGTCAAGAAGAATATCCTTAGTGTTCCATCCCAATAGTCTGCCACAATTTAGAGTAGCAATAATGGACTTCGAGTCCCCTTCAATGTGAAGGTTCTCAATCGCTAGAGAAACAACTATATGTAAGCCCTTTAACAGTGCACGAGCTTCTTCTATCATAGAAGAGTGAATACCAATCCCCCCAACATAGCCAACCACTAAACAACCTTGGTGGTCTCTAATCACTCCTCCAGTACTTGCTCTTCCAGGGTAGCCTTTAATAGCCCCATCAAAATTAATTTTGAACTAGCCTCCATTCGGTGGTTTCCAAATAGTAGCCCTCCAGGCAAGAATTTTAGAGTTATTATAGTAATTGGCATCCAGGTTCAAGTGCCAAACTTTAGCCATGCTTATTTCCATCTCAGTCGGACCAATATCCGAGATTTTAGCATTGAAAAGAGAAATATTTTCCTCAATGAGTCGGACCCCAATGCCAAAAACCTCTTTTGGGTTCATCTTAGTGTTCCTAAAAATCTTGTTGTTTCTCTCTTTCCATAAGAACCAACAAATAATGGGAGGAATTTGGTTCCATATTTCCATAGTTAGAGGATAGGAAAAGGGACCAAACCAACCTTGAATAAAAGATATGATATCTTTACACATAATCCACTGAATCCCTAATCTTTCAAATGTCAGTTCCCAAACTTCCAGAGCAAAGGAGCAATGTAACTACATATGGTTAATAGTTTCCTCATTGTTTTTGCACAAAAAGTATTTGTTGGGGATATGGAATCCCGTTATCTTTAGGTTGTCCTGCGTCAAAATTTTGTTATGACACATAGTCCACCAAAAGAAATTAACTTTCAGTATCATGTATCGATTCCAGACCTTCTTCCACAAAGTATTCACCACACCCTGGTTCGTCAGCTGTGTGTAAGCAATTTTCATAGTAAGATCACCTTGTTGATCATGGATCCAGAAGAACTCATCCCCACATGGGGAAGGGGGTATTATAGTAAGAGTGAGCAACTCCTACAGGGATTTAGCAAGAATACACAGATTCGGGGATAAAGGACAATAGCTACTAATCCCCTTCCATTTCTTGGCTCCCAAAGGCCCTATTAGGTAGTCACTAATATGAATGCCAAACACTTGAACAATCCGACCCATAAGGACTCTGAACTCAGAAGAATCTAGGGGGTAGTCAAACAACCAAGTGTCCTCCCAAAATCTGATCTTGCTTCCATCACCAATCTTCCATTTGATCCCTTTCCTCAAAAGATCTTGAAGGCTACAAATCCCCTTCCAAACCAGAGACCCTTGAGGGTGGGCCTCCAAGAGGTAGTCAACCAGAGGTCTGCTCAAAAGATACTTAGCATTCATTATTTCATTTGTTGAATCTTAGATCATATAGATGTAATTTACAAAACCTAGTGACTTTTAAAAAGTTCACATTTTGCCTAAATTCCTTTAAATCATCTATTCCAATTGCATTTTTATGTTTGACATGGAATTGTTAAGTTAACTTTCAAATCTTTGATTTCATTTGTTCAACTCAACTTATATGCTAGATCATATATATGTAATTTACAAAACCTAGTTTATGTTTCATGGAATTCTTAAGTTCAAGAATCTTTCATTTCATTTGTTCAACTCCACAAGTATAGTGTATCATATGAAATACAAAACATCGAGTACAACTTTAAAAATTCATTTTTCCTAGAAATTCTTTAAATCATCCTTGTAACCCTTGTAAAATCCTAAGGTGAATTCCTAGAGTCACACTTTCCCCATTTATTAGTTGCATTAGTATTTAACTAACCTATGACATGGTGGTTATGTTCTTTTACTCTATAAATATATTGTGTGAGAGTGTTCATGTTGGAAGTCTTCTTTTGGTCCCCTAGTCACATGGGTAAACACTAGTAGCTATGTTGAATACCATATGAAGTGTTTATGTAGAGATCATGGTTTTACAAGGTTTTAGAAGGTTTTTTCTAATAGGTTCTTAAATGTGAAAGTGTTTGTATGCTCTTTATTAGTATAAAAAAAAAATGTTTTTCTTATTAGGTGCCTAAACTATGATTATTTTATTGTAATTTTGTGACAAATTGGATCTAGTTGATTTGGTGTTTGAGTGGTGAAGAATCTACATCTTCTCTCTAGTTTTCTTTATTTTTTATGTTTTTAATGTGACATTCAATATTTTTACACCGGGTGGGGGCCCTAGCTCGGTTGGCTAAGTAATTCCGTTGCGGCTCTGCTGGTCACGAGTTCTAGTCTCCCCCGTCCCGTGGTACCGGAGGGCGTGTCGCGCCAACGCCGCCGGTCACGTTAAAAAGTTTACCAGGCGCACTGCAGTTTATAGGGGGTCGTGCTACCCGATTCCTGCAGTCTAAAAAATATATATATATATATATATATTTTTACACCAAAGGCGTTCCCTCTATGAACTGAGCGGGTTCACTTCTGTCGTCAATGGTTCAGATTATCTTAGACGGGATGGACTACGATGGAAAGAGTGTTGGCCGTTCGTTTTCATCTCTGAAATTTAACTATCAAAACTAGTTTTCTATTCTCTATCATGTATGTCGTTCGTCCGATTGTGAAACCGCCAACTAAGATACGATAGCACTTCAGTCCACGCCGCTCGCTCGTATTAGACCGCATACTACCTCATGGTATTGTGCTGTTTCCTCAGCCATTTTTCTCCCAGAACGGACTTAAGGTCTGAGCCCTTTACTTTTTCCACAATGTAGTGTAGGTTATTCATGAGAAATAGGTACGACAGCTCTAACACCTTATACAGCTTGGCTTTGCCGTCAATTTTGCACATCCGAGTCAGATCGATATTGGGGCATACGTGACGTCCACATCATCATCGAGATCAAGAGCAAAACCCTCAGCCAGGCCCTTGGGCAGGTCCACGGGCGTGTCAGCTGTTGGATTTATGAAGGTCTCCTTATGATCATACACGTAAACCAGATAAGTGACGATGTATCTGGTGAGAGGATGGACGGCTCCACCTGGAATGGTCACCTTTGAACTGTCCTTGTCGAGGGAGTTCTCAGATTTGGTAAAAATCCCCCACGCTACCTCGCCAAGCAGGGCCAACCACTGTGTAGCTTGTGACTGCACGCTTTGCCAAGGGTTTTCACAATATATTTCAGCAATGTCGGGGAAGATAATAGTCAAAGGTCTCGTACATGTCTAGAACCTACGTGAGCTACAAATTCTAGTTTTATGTTACTAATTAAGCAATTAATAATAAGTGCTAAAAAATGGAATGAAATCAATTTAGACAAATCTAGATTTTTTCCTTAAAGAAATTAAGTATTATCTGATTTTGAAATATTTGCATATAGATTTAAAACATAAAGCAATGCAAATGAAAAGGAAAGTTACCATCATATTGACAAAAAATATTGCAAATGGAAATAGAATGTTTCCATCTACTTGGATAATCAATATTTATTTGGATTTTGTGTGATAAGTGAGATTTTGGAGACTTTCACCTGATATTTTGGAGGATTTTACCATTAAATGGCAATTGGTTTACCATTAAACAACAGCTAAAACTTGTTTTCTCATGACTCAACAATGGTTTGCAAGCGTGAGAATTGTTTCAAGCTCAAATCTCACACTATATGTAGTCTATCGGCTAATTGATTATTAATTATAATATTTTAATATTTATATTTAACATTTTTTATTATAGATTATAATATATGACAATAAAATAATCTTATATAATATTATAATTTCATTTAATTTGTATTATATAAAATGTATATTATATATTAATTATATATTGTATTATATTTATATGTTAATCTAATTTGTAAAATATCAAATTATATTAATTGTTAATTATAAAAAAAAATTAATAGTTTTTATTGTAGAATATAATCTATTAATATATATATAATATACTTACATATAATTTACTTTATATTATATAAAATATACATTATGTGTTATTAATTATATATTGTATTATATTTACATTTAATAATTTTTAATATATAATATAATATATGATACCAAATATGACCATAATATTATTTTACAAATAAATTTACATTATATAAAATATAGCATATAATATTAATTACATGTAATGCAACACAACGACTTCCATGTTCTTTGTATTATACAAAATATACATTATGTGTTATTAACTATATATTGTATTATATTTACATTTAATAATTTCTAATATAAAATATAATATATGATACTAAATATGATCATAATATTATTTTAAAACTAAATTTACATTATATAAAATATATCATATAATATTAATTTCATGTGATGCAACACAACGACTTCTATGTTATCTCTCTCTCTCATTCACTCCATCTCTCCTACTCTATATCTCTATATGTATATCCCTCGCTATCTATCTTTATCATGCTCTATCTATATCTCCCATCTCTCCCTCTCCCTCTCCTTCTATATATATTGAGCTATCTCTCCCTGACTCCCCCCTCTCCCTCTCTCTTTGTAGTGCCCCTCCACGAATTTCCCTTTCAAGGTTGTTTGATTTGAAAATTAATGCAATCATGTAACCCCAAGGGACTTTGTTATTTGTTGTAAATGTATAGTTTCATCTCAAGTGTTGTATGTTAATATTATGTTGCATGTCAGTTACTTTAAAAGAAAAATTATGTCATGATTTTTAGTTGTATTGTTTTCCTTTGGGGTTGCATGGTAGGGCATTACTCATGGTATCAGAGCCTAGGTTCGTACACTGGGCACTATGAGCCCATTACGTCAACCTAGTTGCTTGCACTCTTGAGGTTGGGTCATTTCGTATGTGTCACCTATAACCCGAGTCTATCTCTAGGTGGTGTTGGTCCAAGGTACAGGAACTGGTGGAAAGGATAGGACCCTTGGTGTAGTGCGCAATGCACCGATATTCTTCCTACCGGAAATGTGTATTTGGACCCTTACATGTTACCCTTGTGTTTCCTTGTGTTGTGTTCTCTATGATGTGAATTGAGTGGGAATGCAGTGTGTGCATGTTTTAATCTAAAATTTTGTGAGTTTTGAAGTGATAAATTGTGTTTCTATTTTTGTAAATGTGTAAAAAATTATGATCTTATGTCACTTATGTAGTGAGATTTTGTGTTGAGTAATGAAAAGAATGGAATCCCTGATGATGTTTGACCAAAAATGTGTGTCTTGGTAATGAATTAGCTTAATTATTTGGTACTAATGTGTTATGTTTCCATCCTAGTTTGTGGGTTTCAGGTAGTCGGCTTCGAGCCTCGATGATGAAGGTAATCAATTGATTATGCTTAATATGTGGGTTTAATACTAGGTTTGCATAGTAAATGATATTGATGAACGTTTATGATATCTCTCTGATTGTAGTGTGTAGAAGGACAATGTCATATCACTCATTCAAGAGAGGCATATGACACGACAATTCCCTCTACACTAGGTTGATCTGATATATATGTTGTACACAACATTTGTTTTTATGCAGAATTTTAGGTACTAAGCCTCGACTCCACCTGCCCTGGCAGGACTAGGCGAGCCTCATAAATTCCCAATGGGCATGATGTGGAAACGGAGAGTTGACAAGAAAGGTCTCCTCAACCTTGTTGTCATCCTTGATGAGGATATGTACTCACCCTATAACCCTATCGATATGGTTTATTTTATGTTGTCAATTGCCTTGTTGGTTCCCTCGCTAATTGATTTCATTATGGTGACTTGTGGATTTCGTGATTATATCGTTTAATTTTATTTTGGGTGCTTGAATAGTTGATGTTGTTTTCATTTGTGTATATTTTACTCCTACCTTCTGACTTTCAGGAGTAAGTCACATCTTAAGGGGGGGGATGTAGTTCCCCTCCACGAATTTCCCTTTCAAGGTTGTTTGATTTGAATTTGTTTAATAATGTTCCTTGGGTTGATTAAATTAAATAAAGTACTAGTTAAATTATATTTATTGGAATGATAAGAAATTTATTAAAATAAACTATTAAATTATAAAGTGTTATAATCAAATATAAAAATAATTGTTATTTAATGCTAAGTTTTAATAATAAATTAAAATAGGAAAAGATATAATTAATACAAAATAAAATAATAAAATAAAATATCAAATCAGTTGAGAATAATAAAAAGAAAAAAGAAAAAAACAAGTTTCTTCTTTTTAAAGCCTAAAGACTAGGAGATAAATCAAATCTTTCTTAAGGGAAGTAAATCTTGATTTTAAATAAGGGAAGGAGGGTAAGATAATATCCCATTCTTTTAAGATGATTTTCTTTTAATTTCCCTTTTTAGAGAATATTTTTAGGGTAATTAATATGTGAGGATTATATTCTTTTATCGACATTATTTCGAAATTATGTGAGTGAACTAAAATTTAAATAATTAAATATATGTCTTTCATTTATAATCTTAAATACTTAAGTTATTACTTTTAAAGAGAATTTGTTAATTAAGTGAGTGAATTAATTAATATTAACGGAATATATTAACTATATTTTAATAGTTATATATATATATACACAATATTTTGAAGGAAAATATTTAAGTGTGGAACTTCTATTGGATGACGAAGATAAAGGAATAGATAAATGTTGTAATTAGTTTAAAAGACTTTTTAGTGAGTATATGTGTTAATGAATTGGAAACACTAAATTGTAGAGGGAGTTATTTTTTCTCTATTGGTTATGTGTGGTAGTTTTGTTGACAATAATAATATGAGTGGATTTTAAGTAAGTTTAGCTATCTTTGTTAAAGATTTTAATATTTTACCTTTAGATGAATTAGCTTAATTGCATGCAAGGTTATAGATTAAGAAAAGAGATCATGATTATTATAAGATGTGTTTAAGTACCAAGGTGAAGGATAAGAGCAATTGGTATTTTGGAACTATTAGATTTGGACAAGTAGGTTGAGAATTTAAAATAGGTATGAGTTTGTTTTAGTTGTGTTAGGTAGATAGGAGACACATTCAAATAATTAGACAACTTTCGATAATACTGAAATATTTTGAGTCACTTAATGGATGAATTCCATTTCTTCTATTAATTTTATAATTGCTTAGGCTATTGTGTCCTTGTTTCGTTATGAAATTGATTAAATAAGGAATTAAGATTAATTTTTATAAATCATGGAACTTGAATTATTCAGTATAAATATCATTACGGTAGTCCTTTTGTGTAAATATGTATATAGGGTTAATTAGAAAATATGTTATATATAGCTTCTTTAGTGATTTTAAATGATTCTTATAGTGGGATGCAAATAAGTTGTAGTGATTATTTTAAATACTTTGTAATGAATGTGTTTATATTTAAAGAAATGATTTATTGATATATGTAGGATATTATAAAGTTAGGGTTTATGTAATGAGTTTTAGAAAAGGTGCTATAATGTTCTTACTTGAATGAATTGATGTTGTCATTGTTCATACATGGAAGTGATTTTTGTTTTGTGGAGTCTTCATGGTTCGTGATGTAAGGGTTGCTTGAATTGAATGCTTTATTCTTTATTGGGAATTGTCTCAAATTTTATGGAATGTACGTCATTTGGGTTATGGTTGTAAGTGGGAGCCCATTTGTGCCCTAATGGTTATTGAGTTGACTATGATTGTTTTTGTTGAGTTTGGAGATCTCTTGGTGATATTACCCCTCATTATTTTATACTTGTTAATATCTAATTGTGGATTGTAAATGGTCTTTCGTGATCAAGTTATTGTTGCCATGTTGAGGGGAAACAATGTGTTAGAAATTTGTTGGTCTTCCAGAGGTTAGAGGGGATATGGTTTCTACTTGCAAGAGTTGGTATGGGGGCCAGTGACCTAGGAGGATCGCCTTGGGTAACCCATATCAAGACTCATGTATTTATTTGATTTTTATGTTGTCCCACTTGAAAGCGGGTGGATTTATGATTTTGTCACTTTGATGACAGTTGATCTTGCACTTAGTTTGTGTTTATGTGGCTTAAGCCTTGCACTTGAATGTGGTTTTCGTTACTCTAAATTTTGTTCTAGCATGAGATGGTGCATGCCTCACTTGGTGCAGTTCTTTTGTGGTTTGGTATCTTGTGCAAGTTGGATTGTCGTCCGTGTTTTTGAGATATTGTTGTTAGTTGGGGGAGTGGCTCTCAATGGGGGTCTGCTACCCAAAGTGGTTGGTCCGGGGTAAACCTTGGGAGTTTAATCAAGTGATAACTTAATTAATTAACTAGGAGGGTTGGGTAGTATCTCACATTAATTCAGATAATGTAGCCCCACTCATGGGCCCAAGTACTCGTTTAGGCTTGGGATGAGTGGGAAGGCCTGGAATGGAAAGGTCATCTACCTTTCCTCTGCATTGTAATTTTGTAAGGTATGTTGATCCCGCATAGCGGCATGGGGGTCCAACGGTCGGTAGAGGTGGCCAAGGTAATCCGGTAGGCTAGGAAGGTTATGCCAGGGTAACCCATAGCACCTATGCGATGACACTCCACCCTTTAACAACCTTGTATTCTTTTTTTCCCCTCTTATTATTCTTGAGCCTCTAGAAGCAGATGTTGTCATGTGTTTGTTATGTTGTCTTGTGTTCTAGGTTATTTCATATGTTGGTTACACCTTGAGTTGGTTGTTTCTTGTGATGGATGTTACCTTATGATATTGTTGTTCTTGTTGTGAATTCTTGTAATCCTTGTTTTCTCTAATGGTTTTCATTAAGGCCTTTCTTGTCATCTCCTAGCACAGGGGTTGGGCCTTCGGGTCCACATGGTCGAGTGGAACGTGCTAAGCACCCCATTGGGTCCCCAGCCGTTGATCAAGTTGTGTAGATTTGAGGCCAACTGCTATGATACCAGAGATATTCCAGTGTTGGATCTAGACTTCATGATCTGTACTCATACATATCATTTGTACTTTCCATGTTATTGTACTTTTCCCATTCATGTTGGATATGACTATTGTAATGATGTAATCCTGGAGTAATGTATCTTCATGTTATAAATGTATTGTCCTTATTCTTGTCTTATGGATACTGGTGTATGTTTATCTTCCATGTAATGTAAAGATGTTGATTTGAAAATTAATGCAGTCATGTAACCCCAAGGGACTTTGTTATTTGTTGTAAATATATAGTTTCATATCAAGTGTTGTATGTTAATATTATGTTGCATGTCAGTTATTTTAAGAAAAAAATTATGTCATGATTGTTAGTTGTATTGTTTTCCTTTGGGGTTGTGTGGCGGGGCGTTACACTCTCCCAATCTATCCACCTCTCCTTCCTCTACCTATCTCTCCATTTCTCTCCCTTTCTCTATCTCCCTTCTCTATCTCTCCCCATCCCTTTCTCTCTCCCTCCCTCCCTATCCCCTACCTATCTCTCTATCTCTACCTCTCTCTCTCTCTCTCTTTCTCTTCCCATATATCTATATCTCTCTTTCTCTTCCCATATATATATCTCTCCCTCTTTCTCTTCCCAACAATCTATCTCTCCCTCTTTCTCTCTACCTCTCTATCTCCCCTCATTTCTCTCAATTTTTCTCTATCTCCCCCCATTTCTCTCTCCCTCTATCCATCTCTATTTGCTTATCTCTACTTCTCTTTGTTTTTCTATCTCTTTTCCTATCTCCCTCTCCCCCTCTCTCTATTTCTATTTCTCTCTCTTGATCTCCTCCCTATATATATTGAGCTATCTATCCATCACTACCCCCTCTCCCTCTACCTCTCTCTATATGTTTTTCTCTCTCTTCCTCTCTCCCACTATCTTCATCTCTACCTCTATCTTCCTCTCTCCCTCACTATCACTAGACATGGCTCCCTCTCTCTATCCATAAATCTATCTCCCCCTATCTATTTGCCTTTATCCCTTTATCTTTATCTCATTATATCTCAAGCTCTCTACCCTTATAATATATATATATATATATCTCTCTTTATCTCTCTCAATATATCACTTCATATCTCTATCTTTATCTTTTTATCTCTCCCTCTCTATCCCTCTCTCTCTCCATATCCCTTTCCTTCTCCATATACATCTCCATCTCTATCTCTATATTCCTCAATCTCTATCTCCTTAACCCCCTCTCTCTCTTCCGAGCTCTTTCTCTCCCTATTGTAAACATAAAATGATTATATTGTTAATTGAACGCCATTATCTTCTTGATTCAGAAAAAGTCATGTTTGGATCCTTGTTGCAAGAAAAACATAATTTATTAGATGGACTGACAATTGACCTCATGTAGTGCACAAATGTATGCACAAAATAGACCATTTTTTTCCTAAATGGCCATCCATACCTCTTCGGCGTACCCATTGCACACCAAGGTGCGATTGCTAGTTATTATATTATCCAAAATCTATATGCATTGTAATTTATTTTCTTTCATTTAGAGTAGCAACCATGATTTTTTATAACCTTTGGTATGTTACTTACATGTATCATTTTGTGAATGTTCTTGTATGGGTTCTATTGGATTAGTCTTTCTTGTTCACCTTGGTTCATTGGAATATTCATTGTAGTGAATCATAGTGATGGTGTTTGGGGTGCTTGAGATAGCTATATTTTGGCATTAATAGTTGTTTACCATGTATAACTTGAGACCACATGTAATGGGATCTTTGGTAATTATGTGGATTGATCACTTTTTAATATAGTTGTCATGAGAAGATCTAGATAATTATATTATGTGTATAGTGAGATTTTATCAATCTCCAATTGCATAAATATTCCATGGAATTCTTAAGTTCAAGAATAAATTTGATTTCATTTACATTAAACTCCACTTATAGCTCATCATCTAGATCACTTTCTTTGCATGCACAATCAAATTCATGTGTATTAGATTATATTGAATTCTTAAGTTCAATAATAGATTTGATTTCATTTACATTCAACTAGACACTTATAGCTCATCATCTAGTTTGAATTATTTGCATGTACAATCAAATTCATGTGTATTAGATTATATGGAATTATTAAGTTCATATAGCATCATATATGCAATTTACATTTAACCTAGAGTGACTTTAAAAATGAACATTTAGCTAAGAATTCCTTATCATCTATTTCTAATTGCATTTTTTATGTTCCACTTAAATAACAATAAATCTCTTAGGAATTGACCTAGAACTTAAATATATTTGCATTCAAATTATTTCTATTTCTTGACCTATTTAAAGACAAATTCATTTCTATAATTAATTGTACACCCATCTTTTTAAGTTTACAAAGAGCAGCCATTAAATAGTCCAACATTTTTATTTCACGATGTAAATAGATTTAACAAGTGTTCAAACCATAATAAATTTAAATAGAGGTACAAACTTGCTAAATAAATAAAACCGTAATAATGCACGATGTAAATAGATGTAACAAGTGTTCAAACCATAATAATGTGTCTAACAAACCTGTTTAAACCATAATAATGTATGAATGTTATGTAAATAATAACAAGTGTATACCATAAAACATAAATGTATGTAATGTGATGTAAATCATAAAAAGTGTCTCCAACATAATAATCTAATCTCAAACCATAATACTGTAAAACATTTAAAATGACTCAAATAGAGGGATATCTAGTATGAATAGAATCACCCAATCTTTGGCTTGATCTCTCCCTTGATCCATGTCTCGATCTCAACCATCGTGATCCATCTCCTGATCCAAGATGTGTGGATCCATGTCTTGATCCAAGCTCTCTTGATCTGTGTCTTGAGCCTCGTCCCAAGCCTTGTACAAGTTCAAGTACACATGTAATTTAATTTTTAATACATGTATGTGTGCATATATGTAAAATTATCTAAAACTTACACATTTGTACAAGTTCAATGTGTTCAAACTTACATCAAGTAATTTAAATTTTTATTATTTAAATGTACCAAGTAGGTGTATACTACATGGGATTGCCATCATGCTCCAAATTTCCAAACTCTGAAAAATCACCACACTACTTAAAAAATTCAAATACATGATTTCAATCAAAAGTTAAAGAACTAGACATTTTTAAAATAAATTTTATTTAAAATATAAATAAAATTTACATAAATTTTTAGAACACAATTTATATATATATATAAATTATTCAAGTACCTATTTTGCCTCCTTGATGGCTCTACCAATCCCACTAATATCACAAGTATGCAAATATGTCGTAGGGGGATTTGTAGCTGGTATAGTATGAGTGCCAAAAAGAAGCTGACTATATATGCCATGGACAAGATTAGGTATTGCAATAGCCTCAGCATGATCTATAACATGTTGAGGACCTGTAAAAGATATAGGATCAATAGTTCAACATGTTGTGCATTGGATCATGTAGGTTGTTGTGGAATATCCTTTGAAGTTTACACCCCGTGGCTCGTCTATGTACTAGGATATCACTATCTAATAAAGGCCTATTCATGGTCAAGAGTGATCCCATGGTCCTCACTGATGACCTAATAAGCCATTAGTAAATCCAAAACAAAAACTCTACACATATTATGTAGAGTTGTGTGACTCATATGGTCATCATTTGAAAGAGTAGGTAAATGGACATGAATAAATAGATCATAAAATGTAGATGAAGCCTCAATGGTAGTAAGGATGATCTGTGGGTGCAATAAGTATCTACCAACTCAATTAGATGACATCTGATTGATCTATGTCATAATAGTGGAAATACTATCAAAAATCTGGGATCTAGTGGAGCATTTTGTTGGTTCCCCTACTAATGTCAATTCCAAATGCTTTGGTAGAACCAAAAGGTCTAGTCCAACTAATGCCCTCTTGTTCATGAGTGGTGGCGAATCTCGATGTCTAAACTCAAGTTTGTCAAAAAAATGACCTCTACCTTGGCCAGCATGTTCAGGATAAGATGTGTAGTCCACATCTCTCTGTAAATGAAACTTTGTGTATAACTGTTTGAAAAAATATAGTGGCAGCTCATCATTATGAGGCCATCCATGATAAGCTGCCAACCATCCAAGATATATGAATGGCACAACAAGATCATCTACACACCTCATCACCATATACCTTCTAATTGTATTTTTTCCTCTATAAAAAGGGAACATGGTAAACATATTTTCCTGTGAAACTAATTTTCCAACATCTATTCATTCCTCTGTGCCAATAACACTCATGGCAAGAGACAAATAAAACTACTCAATGTTGATATTATCATAAGCATTGAATGATCGAATTGTCCCGATCATTTGTAAAATCTCATCTCTAATTTTGACTAATCTATCTCTATTAGCCAAATTAGGGGAGTTGTGACTTTGTGACTGTTTGATCTAAACATCTTAGTGCATTTTCTAATCTAGCAATACTCTCCTAATATAAATTTGATTTAACTTGATCTTGTTTCTCAGAATGAGGAGAGTGGTGAGATCCCTCTTCAACCATGATATATATATGTATATAAGTAAAGAGATTTGCATATCATTAAAAAAATAAAAAATGATGTTAAACAAATTTATCAAATTTTAAAGCTAAAACATATATTTAAATTACAAATTTATCAAGCTTCAAAACTAAAACATTTTTAAATTACAAATTTATCAAGTTTCGAAAAAAATTAAAACATTAAATTAACTTTATAGATCTAATGAGATAGAAAGTTATAGATCTATGAAATAGAACCTTCTACAACTTAGATCAACATAAGAAATGATATATATATATATATATATAAAGTCTCTTTGTAGTTGTGTACATATGTGCATGTATATGTTGAACAATATGTATATATGTATATATATATGTATATATACATATATGCATATATATATTTGTGTCACATGTATGTATGTATGTGTACACATGTATGTACATACATGTGTGTGTACATGTGTATGTATACATATGTGTATATATGTATGTATGTATATATGTGTACATGTCATAACATATGTATATATATGTATATGTGTATGTATGTATAGATATATGTATGTATGTATACATATACACACATACCTGTACATGTACATACATACATACACATATGTATACATGCACACATATACACACATACACACATATGTATACATACATATACATAAATGTACATACATATATATAAATGCATACATTAAACACATATTCATGCATACATACATATGCATATATATGTACATGTAACTACATACACATGTGCATACACATATATGTATGAATATATACATACATACATGTATACATATACATACATACATACATACATACACATAAATACACATACATACATACATACATACATACATACATACACATATGCATACATACATACACACATACACATATATGCATACATACATACATATATACATAGATATAACTACATACATGTACATATACATGCATATGTATACATATATATACACATACATACACATATGTACATACATACATACACACATACACATATGTACATAAATGTACATAAACACATGCATACATACATGTACATATACATACGTATACATACATACAGATGCATACATACATACATTGACATATGTATGTATACATGCATATGTACACACATACACATGCAAGATTAAGATTAAGGTTATTTATTTAGAGTTAGGTTAGGTAAGGGTTACAATTTAATTAGGGTTTGATTAAGGTTCAACAATGGTTAGAGATCAATCAAGGTTGAGTAAGATTGAAATAAGGTTAGAGTTAATTTTAAGGTTAAGGTTAAAGTTCAAATAGGGTTAGATGAATGGACACTTGGGGTAGATTTTATCTTATCGTTTGTGCACTCATTGAATATGAAAATTTGCTACATAATATAGGTAGTAAGAAATTTCTACTACCACAGTCTGTTTTTTCTCTCTTTGGAGGGTTTGTAGGATAAACATATAGTGTTCTTAATTCTTCTCTCTTCCTCTCTTGACTGTTATTTAATTTCTAATCAAGTAGCATTGTACAATTTCTTATTTCATAAATTCTACAAGCTTAGGCTTGAGAAATTACGAATCAAACACTGTTGTACTTGTAGCAACATTGCTACATTAGTGCAATGACTATATATATGCATATTATTTGAATCTAAACTTAGCTCTAAATTTTTTATTTCATTATCTAGTTGAGCACAGATCATCTAGATTTAAGCATACATAAATGAGTCAATTAATCAAATATGTAGTCAAGTCTTTGTTTGTTTTTAGCAGCCAGTATAGTATAACAGTTTTTATGTTTTAATTCTTACCTGCTAATGGTATATTTTGCAAATACATACCTCAAGAATAACTTTAGAAGATTATGTTTGACCTACCTCAAGATACATACCTTAAGAAGGAAGTTGTACCTTAAGAAGGAAGTTGTGGTTTGCTCAGAATATGACCTCAAGCTGGCTAAAGATTGGAATATTAAAAATGATATATCTAAGGCCTCAAGACCTGTGAAAAAGAACCATGAAGGGATTAGCTGGAGTCACCCGCCTAGGGAATGGATAAAGGTTAATTTTCATGGGGTGGCTAAGGGAAACCCGGGTTTGGCTGGGAGTGGAGTGATTAGAAATTATAATGGTCAGTTTGTGGCGGCTGTGGCTATCTCCTTGGGTAGGAAATCTAATCATTTAGCGAAATCTATTAGAGCTTTCCAGGTTATTGGCCTTGCTAAAATATTAAACTTTAGAAATATATGGGTCGAGGGTGACTCCAAAAATATTATTGATTGTCTCCTAGGTAAGTCCCCACCCTCATGGACCATTAAATTTTGGATAGAGGATGCTAAAGCTATATTATCCAACTTTGATAATGTCAAAATTTCCCATGTCTATAGGGAGGCTAATAGCATCGCAGATTATTTTGTGAATGTGGGGGTTAAACAAAATGGGCATCATACGTGGCAGGACTACAATGAACTGGGAGTTGACGTAAGAGCCTTAATAGATTATGATATCATACATGGGAAAGTTGCCACGTTTATTGATGATTATGAAGAATAAGGCCAGGTACTGTGATATTATTAGACAAGATGGTGGCATCGTAATTAATCCCACGGGACAAAAGGGTTGGCACGTTTTGTGGGTGCTTTGGTTCTGTTGTTGCATCGTTGTTCGATTCATTTGCCCTGCTAACATTAGAAGAAAGACTACTGCAACAATGGGAGGAAGCAGAAAAAGGGTGGAGCCTATGAGTGGTGTGAGGCACAAGAAGAACTCGAAGGTTTGGAGGCATATTCAAAAGGGAGGGTTGCATCCCTTCATTGATAAGCTCTACAACCTTGACCCTGAAGCCACTGGGTATTTTTCTAAACATTGGAAGAAAGGTGAAATCATTCTTTCTGGAAGGAGGGTTAAGGTGGATGAAGAGCTTATAGGGGAAATCACTGGTCTCTCAATGGAGGGAGTGAAGTTTTACCATGACAAGAAGTTTTCGGATGATGTTCTTTCATTCCCCAAAACTGATAAGGAGAGGAAGGCTCTGGCTAAAGTTTCATCTATTTATTTTGAAGTTGGGACAGTTAAGAAGGTGTGGAGGGAGGTGCTCAGAATTCTCATGGATTACATCACCCTGGACGATAGATTTACCAGAGTTTATGGGCACCACTTTTCCCTACTCAATCATTTCCGACATAAGGTAAGGGTTTCCTTCCCCCACTATATGCTTTGTTCCTTGAATAATAATATAGAGGAACATAGGAAGAGTCCTAGGAGGAATCTGATCCTGCATACTAGTCTCATTAGGCTTATTCATGAGCATTTTAAAAACATGTCAGCCTTGTCTAACCCATTATTGGCCTCGACCTTAGATGGTGAGGATACTAAGGCTAGCTTGTCTGAAGTGAAAGAAGATTCTAATACTGAGTGGGGGGAGGAAGAATCTCCTTCCCCCAGTAAGAAAAGAAAGAATCCCCCTCAGAAGAAACCCTCGAACAAAAAAGTGTGCATTGCGAAAACCCCCAAGGGCACGACTCAGGAGGTTAAAAGTAATAAGAAGGACCCTCCCGTGAATACGCTGGTTTCCTATTTGGAGTATTCTCTGGAAGATAATTTTGATGATCATAATGCTACTAAGGACTCTTATACCTCCTACCCATCCACTGATAGATAGAATAGACCTAGATTCTCCAGAGACCTCAATCCTGATGACCACTATTTTAAGCTAGATAGGGAATTTCCTGACGATATTATGGCTATAGCTAGAAACTAGGTTGTTGACTACTTTAGGATCATAAGATGGGTGTTTCATGTGAGATTAAGGATCTCAATTTAAAAAGCAGGGCTCTCACTAACAAGATGGATGGTTTGGAAGCGAAAGGTATATCACATAATTTCTGCTAGTGTTTTGTGGACTACGGATGAGAAGAGGGCCTTGGTCGAATGTCTTTAGAGAAATGCTTAGCTAATGGACAAGATAAAGAAGGATAATGAGAAAAAGGTCAAACAACTAGAAGGGGAAATTGGAAAAATTAGGGATACTATGAAAACTGTTATGGAACGCAGCCACAAAGTTGTTAAACAAAATGCTACTATCTTGAGTACCATGGTGGAAAAGATGGATAATATTTAGCAGGGATCGTTGTTTGTGGACTTGGAAGCTGAGAAGGATAAAGGTAAGAAGGAGGATTCTGGTCCCTCGAAAAGGACTCTAAGCAAACCTAAAAAGAAAAGCGGGTTCTTCACCTTAGGAGATCAAGAACCTAAAGCAGGTAACCTAGGAGATGTGCAACCTTGAAGTTGAGGTTGCTAAAACTTTGAAGTCTTTAGGTTAGTTTAGGCTATGTTGGGTGCTAGCTTCAGGTTGGCTTTTTGTCTGCTATTGGTTCGTGGCTATTGTCCTTACTGTTTTTTTTGTTGTAGCCTTCTTTTTGTTGTGTACTTTGTTGATTTATCTTTCTTTGGTTTGTAAACTCTGTGGTTTCGGGCCCTTGTAAAACTCATTTTTTCTTTTATCAAAAACTTTAGCAAATGATGTTAATCTAGAATAATTTGTAAGGACTAAGGATGTTTTAATTCTTACCTGATAATGGTATATTTTGTAGATACATACCTCAAGAATGACCTAAGTAGATGATGTTAATCTAGAAGAATTTGTAATGACTAAGGATGAGAAAATTCTTACCTGCTAATGGTATATGTTAATCTAGAAGAATTTTTAATCCATTTTGTGCATGTTCTAATGGTATATGTTAACTAGAAGAATTTGTAATCCATGTTGCAGAACCAGTATAGTATAACAATTTTTTATGTTTTAATTCTTACCTACTAATGGTATATTTTGTAGATACATACCTCAAGAATAACCTTAGCAGATGGTGCTAATCTAGAAGAATTTGTAATGACTAAGGATGTTTTAATTCTTACCTACTAATGGTATATTTTGTAGATACATACCTCAAGAATGACCTTAGCATATGATGTTAATCTAGAAGAATTTGTAATGACTAAGGATGAGAAAATTATTTCTTGCTAATGGTATATGTTAATCTAGAAGAATTTTTAATCAAATAGATACAATTAGGTGGGAAAATTTTGAAAATTGAACATATCACAATCAGCTTCTTGGCTTGGGTAAACCCACAAAACTGGTTTACAATTCCAACGAGGAAGGAAAATTGCAAAAAGCGCCCACATGGAATTTTTTTTGGTTTTTGGGGGTTCGAACGAACACTTGGTTTGAGCGAACCTAAAGGGGGTTTGCTAGAACCCCCTTTTGAGCGAACCCATTAAATGTTGGGTCCCACCATTCTCGTGAAAAAAACCAGAAGGAAAGCTTTGTGGAAAGGGGGTTTGCTCGAACCCCCCTTTCCCCCCCTTCTCCCCCTTTGACAAAAAATCTACATAATTTTTCCCTTCAAAGCTCAAATTTAGGATGAAAATAAAGGAGACTTCACAAACCCAATTGGATGATGGTAGTCCTTGGAATGAGCTATCCAATGAATATAATTTTAATATGTTTTAGTTTTATTATGTATTTGTTTTTTTAGTTTGATTAAACATAGGTTTTTCATCGAAAATCAAGGTCTTTGTTCCGCACAAGTTGAAAAATAGCAAATTATCAAAAAAATTAAAAAATATCAGTGCACTAGATATTGATGTCCTTGATCCAACAAAAAAAAATTGAATTTCAATACATACAAAAAAAGTTATGTTGTATATAGTCCACCTATGTTTGAATTGTAATTGGTTTGACTTTGAAACTTGATTAAAGAAAAAATATTCAATGAAATGCTATGAAACCAATTCCGTGCACTAGATATCATAGTTACAAATCTAAATTAAAAAAAAGAAGAATTTTTTCCTTCATGGAAAAAAAGTTATGTTGTATACGGTGAGCATCACTCCTTAAAAATGGTGTTTACTAAAAAAACTAGTTTTCCAAGGAGATGGAAAAAAAGTGCAATCTGATTCCAAATTTTTTGAAAAAATATTTATTTAGAATCTACAAAAAAAATATCACAAATCACTAGTTTGCATCATCTTCAAATTCCTCACGGTTTAGCTACTATAGGTACTCGAAAGTGAAGATTTAGTTAGAAAAAATTAGTTCAGTGTCCAATTTGGCCAAAAATTGTAAACCAGTATTGTGGGATCACTCGCTTGCTAGTTTCATAGAGTCACTAGAGTCCTGTCAATTGCTACAGTCTAGCATACAAAAATAACTAAAGTACTATTTATTAGATATCCCCTTAAATGCTTGTTCTTGTATTGAGTTGTGCTCATCACTAAGGTGGTTTTTTAAAATTAATAGCATAGAATTTGTTTAATTTCACCTCAGAGTGGTACAAGTTTCTATCCTTCTGACCAATAAGTATTCAATGATTTCTATTGAGAATGTTATGTTTTCATTGGATAGACATTGAGTCTATATAATAATCATCAAGAGGTTGTGATATCCTTTATAAGCCCTCTCTATCCTTGCATGTATGATTTAGAGTCTAGACCATCCATCTTGGTTAATTTATTAGTGACCATAAAAAAATATACTGATATCAGATCTACCAACTGAAGAATATTTTTTGGTTGCATCATCTCCAACTAAGGGAGCTACTTTGGAATAAAATATTGTTCTTTGTATGCTTTCATTAAATCCATGTGAAGACCTTATCTTTAAAGAGTTATTGATAATTTGGTAAGTTACTTGCCTAAGTACTTCTGCAATTTCAGTGCCAGATTGATTTTTTTTTGTTGAATAGAGGGACTGATAACTCCCATTTGCAAAGGGATTCCTATATAACTCTCCTCTTGCCTTAGTAAACTTAAGTTTCCTGGAGGAGGACAAACAAGAACCCATGATTCAAATAGCTGAACTCCCACTTGTAAGTCACTTTGTTTAAGCCAAACCTTCTACTCGCCAAACTTGCATCAAATTGATATGTTGACTATCCCCAAGCTGGTTAATGCAACAATAATGAAAGTAAAACATAGCTACAAATATGTAGACAGTTATAGAAATGATAAAGATAGCTATAGAATCACATTTTTTTTGCAGGATTATAGTGTTCATCTTTGCAGATTGGTAGGTCTATATCAAGACAAATTGTAGGTTGCATAAAATTATGTAAAAGTGATGTAGTTTATGTTGTGTATATGTTGTTTATAGGGGGTTTTCTATGATGTATAAGGGACATATGGGATGATGAAAGACTTGTAATATAGGGGCTACAATTACTGCAGTGACAACACCAAGAGGAAATCAAACAAAAGGGCCTCTCCAACATTATTCCCCAAATTAAGTGGGACAACACTAAGGGGTATGATTTCCCGAATAATCATTTTGAAAAGGGGTATGATTTCCCGAATAATCATTTTGAATCATAGCTTGATTAGCATCAAAACTGAAACTGAAAATCTAAAAAAAAAAATGTACTATCACTTGGTGGCAAGGGTTTCATTGTTAAAAAAAATTGCACTGTCATTTGGTGGTGAGGGTTTCAAGGGTTTATATCACCTGAAATTGAAAACCTTAAAAAAAATTTACACTATCACTTGGTGGCAAGGGTTTCATTGTAAAAAAATTATTAAAAATCTCATTCCCATTTAATAATTTTTTTACAATGAAACCCATTTCATTATAAAAAAACTTACTAAAAATCTCATTGCCATTTACAGGTTTATAGCTTTCCATTCTATTCTTCAAGCCAAAAACACAATACACACTGCCATTCATGTACATTTCCAAAAACCAAATCTTTCAAACCATGTTTCAAACTTCCACACATTTATTTCAATAAAATGCAAAATATCATATTTCCACAGTTGTGTGCCTATCATACACCACCATATGTCTCAAAATTTCATTTCAACTAAAAAAAATAAAAAAAATCACCACACTACCATGCATAAACCGTGAAAACCAAACAAGTATACGTCGTGCCAAAGGGATGAAAAGGGTGCAATGAAACCTAGGGTGTGATATTTCATTTTATAGAAGCTCAAACCCTAGCTCAATCGACACACTCTCACTCGCAATGCTTCCACTCAAATAAGAAAAATGGTCAGGACCCTTTTTTTAATTTTATAACTTGTTGTTTCGGCCATAAGGTATTCAACCGGAGGGGTTTTGGCCGAAACACTGCTAGCCAAACACATGTCGCCACATTGACACCATGTCATTCCTGTGTGGTTTCGACCAAAAGCCACTCAGGTGAATACCTTCTGGCCAAAAACAGTTTGCTTGGAACTATTTATTTGGCCGAAAGTGTGACACACTATTTTGCTTTTACCCGTCCGATACACTAGCTAGGAAATTTCTCAATTTATTTTTTGAAGAAGAATTAGTAAAATAAAGTTCCCCATAGGAAAAACAACTATTATGATTAGAAATATTTTGAATGGATATATGTATGGCTAATATGAGTTTTACAACTTTCAAAATTGATTAAAATTTGATCAAGTGAAAAGGGTTTTTCATAGACAAATTTGTGTCCATAGATTAAAGTTGTAAGACCTACTTTGCTATTTATGCTAATGTGTTTCAATCATATATTTTTTAGTCAAGATGAGTTTCTATAAATGTTAGATAGTCACTACAAGAGATGTTATAAAAGCATCACAAATACAAAGAAACTAATCTTGACACATGACTTTGTTTACCTACCTACATGTTGGCTAACATTCTAAAATAACTAAGATATGAAAACTACCCCCATAGCAACCTCTTTACATCTTGGTAAGGATTACCATGTGTATTGTTTTCCGATCATTGGAGGTAGGGCATGTGAAGTGTTAGTAAGGATTATCAAAACCCATTTTCCTTAACCATTGCTTTGATAAGCTTGATAGACCAAACAAATCAAAACAAAATTTAACAATCTCTCATTACATATGCATCAACACTTGATAAAATTATAGTGGTTGGTGGACTCTTGTGTAATGTTTAATGTAAAATATCACATTGTTTACAATGCAATCCTTACATTTCCCAACCTTGTTGATACGATAGTATGCAAGTTACTTTAATATAAATGATAATATGATTTAAATATGATTTTAAATTTGTATAAAATTGGTATTCTACATGACTAAAAAAGTCCAATAAACATTTAGCATGTCAATTTGTATAATTAAAAGGTTATATATTGACTTTTTGATCTATATATCACTGAAAAACTTAGAAAAAATAAAAATAAAAAATACAAAGTGGTGTACAACGCCACCCTAACCCTCCCAAAAAAAAATAAGAAAAAATAAATAAAAAATCTAAGGTTTGCACTTTTCCCCTCTACAATAAATTAAGTTAAAATTGAAACATATTCATAAATACAATGTCTTCCGTAGGGATGATAATTTACTAGCATGGATTAATCTAATTAAACTATATAACTCTAAACATTCGAAAGCTTTTGAATACATGAAATGGCGGGGCTAGAAGAAGAATGGTCTACTCTCGTTTCGGATATTCACTTCAAACGGTCTTTTCTGCAACCTCTCAAACACTAAAACATTAAACATCTCTGCATTTAAATATCGAAATCATTTCCAAGAAAACATAAATTAATTAAATGTTGCAGCTCAATGCTAGATATGTCTGTAGCTTTGGCAGCTGAAAGTTTTAATTTAAATTCTGCAATTCTGCTGAATTTCTTTCATAAATTGTCAGATATGGCATCGCGCTTCAGAAATTGCAGACGATTATGTTCGCAAGAGATGCAGGATCAATGTTGACGGCAAGGTTGCGAGTCTCAGAGTTGCTCAGAGAGACGGCGTTTAGTTACTTGAAATTAATGGCTCAGAAGTCCATTCAGGATAAGCTGGACATGCTTCAATTCTTGCTTGATGCCTTCACCTGTACGCACGACATAGAGGTTTTTCCCTTTTCTTTTCCCTTTTCTGCTGTTATTTTTTATTTTTAGGGAAAGACAATGAAACTTTGTTCCGAAGTTTAAATTACAGCGATATGCAAATTTCTGAAAATTGTCAGCTGTTAATATTGAAGAAATATTAGGCTCTTTGATTATGCGTTTTAGACAATTGAATTCGCAGCTCCTGACTCATCTTTCAATCTGGCATTGCATAATTTATCTTCTTCATTTGTTGTAACCCTTTCTTTTCAGGCAACTCTACAAATTAGAGGTTTAAACTGCAGCGATATGCAAATTTCTGAAAATTGCCAGCAGTTAATATTGAAGAAATGTTAGGTTCTTTAATTATGCGTTTTAGATAATTGAATTGGCAGCTCCTATTGCATTATTTATCTTCGTCATTTGTTCTAACCCTTTCTTTATAGGCAACGGTACAAATTATTTTTACTAGTGTTAAGATATAATAGGATTCTTTAAGTTCTCTAAGCTGAAAAGCTGAAAGGGAGGATCTCGTTAAATTTAAGTTATTGGCTATTTCGATTCCCAAATTAAAATGGAAGAATGAGAGGCGTTAGTTAAATTTTAGTATGAGGTGTTTTTGTTTTTTCCCATTCTATCCTGTTATTGAAAGTAATAGGAAAATGCAGAGAAACTTTGTTTCGAAAAAGCTGTATGCAGATTTGGGGAGACTACTAGTCTTTTACTCCCGCGAATAGTATTGAAGAACAGATTAGGTTCCTTGGTTTTATTTTTCAGGTTGTTTCAGATTACTTACTTTGCAGTTTATTAGCCAAATTGTAATCTAGCAGAACATAATTCATCGTGTTCTTCCTTTCGTGTTTATTTGACCCGGCCCTTATTTTCCCATAAATGACCTAAATTATTTTAAATTAAGATATAGTAGAACTCTTTAAGTTTCCTAAGCATAAGCTTCAAGGCCAAGACTTCAAATTCCTAATTGAAGGGATGAATGGTTAGATTTAGTTAAATTTAATGTTCGGACTCTTGAGTTCCTAAACTAAGAGGATAAGCTATACGGTTTAGTTAAATTTAACGATAGGACTCCCTAAATTTCCTAAAATCAAAAGATTAAGTCATAAATTTAAGATAAGGATATTATTTTTAGCTAAAGGTATCTATAGTTATGGGACGGTGTACTTGGAAAAATTGTTGGTTGAGATCTAATTTCTAGGTGATTTTAACTAACCAAATGGGAACTAAATACATATAACATGAATTTTTAAAATCAAATTTAAGCACCCGCTTTTCCACCTATAGGACAAACTCTAGTGTTCCATGGAGTCTTTCGGAAATATGGGGATGAAGCTAACTATCTTACAAATTTGTGAGCATAAATTTAAATAATATGTAATGTCTCCATTTTTTATTAGTTAGCATCATAATTAGTTTTGAGTTTTGTTAGAAGGGTTGTTTGACGTTCTCATGAACTTGTGTATTCTAATAATGCCACTTCCAATTGAATTTTGTATTTTCTGTATATTTAGTGGAAAATATTTATTAATTAAATAATTAATTTTAAGTTGTCAAAAAGGATTAAATTATATGACAATTTAAATTAATTATTTTAAAAAGGTGTACAAAAGTAACTTAAATTTTGGAAAAAGTTAAATTGAATTAATTAAGTCACTTTTGGGGTGAATTAAGGTCTAATCTTAAAAAGAATAAAATTAAAAGCAAATTGGAGGAATTCAAGAAAAGTGGTGGGGAATTAGGGAGAGAAAATAATAAAAGATTTTTGGAGTTCTTATTGCAATATGCTAAAAATTTTACTAGAGGAGTTTTTGCAGTTCGATTACAAAATTTTGTGAGGGCTAAACCCTTCACAAAGAATATCATCTTGACAGTCTCATTTTTAGGACGGTGCTGGAATTAATTGTGATGATTTAATAGAATTTGTAATAAGAGGTTTGAGTAGTTAATGAATACATTGTAAAATGAATTGCAGACAGAATATTAGAACTCTTGAAGGATGTTGCAAAGTGATTGAATTAATGTGCTGTCCGTACATCTAAACTATAAGAGTACCGTACAGATTTATCTTGATACATAGCGGTGGAATTGAGGACATACATTTTATTAGCATAATACACAGAGGAAATATGAAGAGATCGATGGGAATTGTGAAGTGTTAATGATTTCGAAATCTTGAAGGGAGTTGAAGTTTATTGTTTGAATAGAAAATTAATGTTTGTCACCAGCCGCCATATTATCATTGGAAGGCCGTAAATTCCTTGAATAAAATTTCTGTGTCAATTCATGAGTCATGTGTCACTTGGAAATTACCTTTGCGTTAGGAGATAAATAGGAGCCACCCAGTGTTTAAATCTGCCGTGGTATATTGAAGACTTTGTCATCTTTCAAAGTCATCGATACACATTTAAAGGGTTTACGGTGTAATGAAAATGCCAAGGAAGCTGCTTGATTATTGACTTTTTCAAGAGTCACTTTGGATGACTTGGCATATGACTTATTTTCCTTTTCAAGATTCGCCGTTGCTAGGAAGGTACTTTGCGGACCTTTAAGAGACTCTTAGTTGCTAATTGTGGACTCGGTAAGAGTCGTGATAATTTAGAGAGCGCTAGTAGTTATTCAAGCGCAACAAATGGAAGATTTAATTTAATCTTTTTGAAGGCCGTGCACACTGGAAGTTGGAGGAGTCGCTTCCTAAGTTGAAGTATATGTATTGAGAGGTGCAAGTATTAATATGGAGGTTTAATTGGTCAGCTGTGGAAATCCTTAATTAAGTCAATCTCACTCTTTAATTGGCAACGAATGCCCTTCAAGGAGCCGTATGGTTAGTGGAGAAGACATAGCAGACACAAGGCGCAGGACATAGGGAAGAACTAATGTGGAACCAAGAACATAATTTGTAGGAGTCGCAATAACTGGTTGTCGTACCTATATGCAAGGAATCACAGACTTTTGGGAAAGTCGTGTTACTCTCAAGATTAGTTGTACTTATTTGAGCAGGTTAAAATGTATATAAGCTGGAAATTCCAGGTCAGCATAGATATAGTATTCATGGGAAGGATTTAAAGTTATAATTCCGGTGTATTAATTTTGAATTTCAGATCTGATAGTAGTAGAAGTGTCACTACTGGCTATTGTGATGTTTTATGTAACAACTCATTTATTGTTCTATTCACAATATATACTATCATATCTTTGGAAAATCATGATGAGTCTGTTTCATGAATAACTTGCTCAAGAACGAAGAAAATTGAAATTTGAACTCAAAATAGCATATGGACAAACTATTTGATGAAATGCCTATTCACATAAATTGTTGAAATCAAATTTTATTTTTCATATAAAATTGGTCTGGGATATTATATAATATATAAAATTTAAATTGAAAAAATTAGTTACAAAGTATAGTAAAAGAAAGTGCATTTTATCATTTATGTAAACAATTTGACAAGTAGTTGATTGAAAACTTGAATGTATTTGTTATAACATTCAATTTCATAATTTCATCAAGTTTGCAATACTACAAGTACAGTGGGCCAATGGCTAATCAACCTCATTGTCCAATGCAAATGCTGTGGTATACTCCTTGTTGCTTATGTTCTACTTGACTCATCTAACACCATGGAATTATTGCTTGATGAACGGAACAAAGAGGGTTATGCTTGCTAACCATTTAGATCTGCAAAACATTTGACAAAGCCCAGGAATCAATCTATCACATATATGTTTCTTGTATTCAAGCCAAAATATGTACAATGTTTACAAAGGGACTTGTTTCAAGCAAATAATAAAAACTTTAAACATAATGAGAGCTGAAATATACTTTACTTACAAAGACGTACCTTTAGAAGCACGACACTTCATTTCTAGGATGGCAAGAATGAGTCAGGATGCTTCCGAGAGAGAGATACCACCTTGTAGATTAATTTCCTTGACTTGTAACATTGAAAAAAGATTTTAGTCCAATCTGAAACAGTTGCTCTACAAGAGTAAGCAATTAATGATGGGCAATCTTCGGAAGAGATGTGAATTATTTCTATCAAATTGTGGTGAAAATGGTGCTTCTCATGTTGTTCTAGGTTGGCATTTGTTAGTGGGTGTTGTCGGTCAATTCATGTTGTCCAAGAAAGCTTTTGATCCTCCTATGTTTGTTTTCCTTTTTATTGGTTCCTCTATTGCAATGTTGCTGTTTCAGCCCACTTCGCTCTAGCATATGCCATTTCAAACTTGGTATTTTGTTACCTGTTTTTAATCTATAAAACAAAGAAGACAATTTCTCTATGCTCCACGGGGTTTTGGGGACGGGGAGTACCCGGTACGGCGGGACGAGTTTCCGGTACGAGGGTACTTTTGGGTCATTTTTTAGGGGACAGCAGGGGACGGCTGATAAAAAAAATAGGGAATTTTTTAAAAATATATAGAAATTTCAAATGTTCATAGCATAACATTGATAAAGCATTCATTCTAGACATTTGTATAAGCTTAATACATATCATTAGACTTGAATTGAGATTTCACATGAGAATCGACAAACAAATTAACAAAATTCAAATGCTTTTCATTATCAATGTGCACACATATCATATAAAAGTCTGATAATTATAACCAAAATGCCCAAAGGCTCCAAGTCTCAACTATGAAATGACATGCTAAACATAAAACTAAGAAAATATATCGCTGTCCAAGGTCCCTAATCAGCATAAGGTAGGTCTAAATCAGCATCACCCTCACCATTAGAGCTCGAGTCAAAGTTAGTGTCAGTGTCCATGTCAATAGAAGGATCTGCCTCAACCAATGGAACCCCAACCAATCCCTCATGTGCATTCTCCTCAATCTGCATAGCATCTTTGGGATTGACATCCCAACGTAAGGCTAGAGTCTAATGATACTGACTAGTTTGGCGATCCTTCACGCAGCTGCTCTTCTTTTGCTCTCCTTCACTTCACAAGCCAAATGTAAAAATGAGTTGCTTTATCTCATTTTAGGGCATATATAAGGCATAGATTAGGTTAAGTGGCATGGCGCGTCCCTTGTGGGCCCGCCCATGCCTTTTTTTCATTTTAAAAAACTTAATTTTTTTATAAAAATGTGTTTTTTTTGCTGCTGGGCCATAGGGTACTTCTAGAAGTACCCGGTACGGATGGGGGATGGCTGGGAAGTTTCGGGTACTTCTAGAAGTACCCTACGTCCCCTGCATTCTGCCAAAAGTCCCCTGGAAGTACCCGGTACTTGGAGAGAAAAAGGGGACGGCCAGGGGACGTTTCCTAGCCGTCCCTGCGTCCCCGTTTCGTACCCGGTACGGGAAACGGCATAAAAACATAGGGGACGCGTCCCCGTGGAGCATAGCAATTTCTATTTGTCTTTTTTTACATTGTTTTCTTGTCTTTGTTTGGTTCTCAGTGCAGGATCCTTCTCAAGAAAATGTGGGTTCTATTTGTTGAGCTTGAGATTTTTTTTAAGCTCAAATGCTATACTACCAATATTCAAGGGAAAGTTTCTTTATTATGTTTGATGACAGAACAATCTCCATGGAAGGTTTGGTTGTCACGTGGAATTCCCTTAAAGAAAGGTCTCTATCACAAGCAGTTTTTAATTTAGCATGCTACTACCCTTTGTGCTTGAGTATACTTGCATCCATGTTTAACTCTTTTATTGTCTCGCTATGTTGATTTTTTATGCTTCTTATTTGATAAGTTGGTCTAACACAAGGAAATTGTTGGCTTTTAATGTAAACCTATTAGTAAAACCTTTTCTTATTTATAAAAAGATTTAGTCATTATTTTTATGTTTCTGGTTTGAGAAATTGGTCTATCATAAGGAAGTTGTGGGTTACAATGTTTTAAATACTATACCATTACCTATGTACATGCTTCAAGAATTTGCATAAAAATGCAAAAATTAATTTTCTATATAATTTTTTTTAGATTCATCTCAAAGGAGGCATATAATTGTTGAAATTGAATCATATTTTACTTTTTTGCATTTCTATGATAGTGGGATGCAAAAAAATCTAGGTGAGGTGGATGTTGTGTCTCCATTTTCTTTTTGCATAGTATGAAGATAAATCTTAAGGGCACTCGCAAATTAATGAAAACTGTACAAAATCTCTTCATAGCATTCCTCGTAGAGTTAAATGGATAGCTTTAATGATTCAAAAGGCAAA
Source organism: Sequoia sempervirens (assembly GCA_007258455.2). NCBI lineage: Eukaryota > Viridiplantae > Streptophyta > Pinopsida > Cupressales > Cupressaceae > Sequoia > Sequoia sempervirens. The sequence continues at coordinate 120,832,981 of VDFB02047230.1, forward strand.
ATAGTTTCAAATGTTAATTTAAATAAAAATATCTCTAGCTACAAAATGCAAAGTTGCTTTGTATTCTAATTTCCTTCTTCGTTTTGGTGCCTCCTTGTTGTCCATAGCTTGAATTTATCTTTTCTATACATTACAAAGCACTATGTAAATATTTTGAAATTTAGATTCCATTTTTTTACAGAGCCAGCTGGTCATTCGGTACGAGGCTTTGATATTACGGGAATTCGTTGTTCCTATTGGTCCCCAGCTTAATGTTTATATTGATGAGTGGGTATGTTTTGCTGAAGATTGTCTGAACAATGGCTTCATTCCCAATGCAATCAAGGTTAATACTTATTAACATTTCATATGATGCTTTTAAGTTTTGCTTTTTCTCTTTTCTTTGAGTTTTGCAAGTTTGAACAAATTGAGATGTTAAGGAGAAATTGTTTTGCACTTGAAATAACTGTGTTAATTCTCATAGTTATGAATTAGATACCCCCTATCAATACATCCTTTTCTACCAGCTCCCCACTCAAGAAAGAAGAGTCACTAAAACTGCTTGCTAGGTTGAACTTGGGGTTCTAAGTTTGAAGCCGACCTTGTATCAATGCTATTCAGCAATAATCAAAACCTTAAAGTTTTATCAAGTAGTCAATACATTACTTGTTGTATCATTTTATTACAAAAGGTTATTCCAGTTATCAATCAAGACACAAAAAATAAGACTCAATCTATAAATTGTAAGCAAAAGGTCATGAAGCAAACAGGTAAGAAAAAAATATTAAATGGAAGCTTGAAAGAGGCTCCATTAAACCATTTTTAAAGAAAACAGTTTTATCTCTTAGAAAACTGAAAACGTGGACTGAATAATGGTAATGACTGGCTACTAATCACATCTACCCTAAGAGGAAATCACATCTGCCTTAAGAGGAGTCAACCTAATGCTATTTTATTTAGCCTAGTTTGTAAGTGCTTGAATGAGGGAATAATTATTTTAGAAGCATGTGTTTAACTGCTAATTTTTTTATTATCTCTACTATAGAAATGTTGACACTAACATTTCTTTCTCTGCCTCAACTAATTGATTTAGATAATATTTTGAAGGTCATACAAACATTTTTAGCCTTGAGCCCAAATATCAACAACTATGACAATGCAGTGAGAAATCTACATACAATTTAAATATCTAAATGGATATCCCTATGAGTTCCATAGATTGGGATTTCCTTAAACAATTATTGGCTCACATGCAACCTCTTTACCTTTAAGAACTTAAACAACCTACGAATAACCTTGACTAAGCTTTGAGAAGTTGAATAGCTCGTTAGCAAGCTAACCTGATCCTTGACAGTTACAACTAGGGTTTTGTGTATGGATACAAGCTCAAGATTAGGTGCAAAGGTTTACCATTTTTTTTGGGATCTTGGGTACGTTATGGCTTGGGTATGTTTGTACAAACAATAATAACATATATCAAATATAAAAAAGCCTATAGAAAGAAGATACAAAACTAACTGTGATATCTATGTTTTATGCATAAAATAAGGAGAAAATAACTAACACCACTGGTAATTGATAATTCAAAATCTTAAATGAGTCATGACTTGATATATCACATAGGTCTATTATCTGTTCAAACTAGGAAAACAGCCAATAGTCTCATAGTCAAGCTCAAGAATTATGTGAACAAATTATCAAATTTCTCTTCTTTGAGAGCATCCAAATCAGCAGCTGGTTCATTAGAAATTTAGAATAACATTTAGTAGGACTAGCAGCAATTTTGTTAGTAGTGTGTTTTGTTTCAATATTGTGCTTTTACAGTTTTTCTGGATCTGTATTGTTTTTGTTTTCATTATGATTATTTTACATGTACCAGAACTGTATTTTCACTACGCATTTTCTAATGACAGTCAGGTACCCAATTTATAGAAGAATCCAGGAGGTACCTGGATTCATACTTGTACTGTAACTTGCTGCTACAGATATGGGGATCTCTAGGGTAGCACCTGGTAATGTAGGTTTGTAGCAATTTAAGAGCTCACGACTAACCTCAATTGTGCCTTAAGGAATTACTGACCTACAAGAAACCTCCACTTAGCCTTAACGAAGAACTAGTGCCACTTTAACAATCTCAATTGAGTCTTACCTAAAGCTATCCTGTTGAACAACCTCATCTTAGGCATAGCTAACTCTTTTATTATGAGCAGGCCCAAATGAGAATTATTAACCAAATTCATTCAAGTACAATGGTATTATGTGTAACATTTCAAATTTTGTGAGAGTCAATATTATTGTAGTGAAGATAGAAATATTTCTAATCCAATGATGTATGGAAAAAGTAGGCAGATATTCTGATATCCAAAATACAACTTAAATATGCATGCCTGCAGAAGTGCCTCCATTTTGGAAAAATAAGTATAGAAGCCAAAGAAGTGTCAGTGGTCCACTCACCTCATAGAAGCAAAATTTGTACCTTCTATTTGTGAACATAGTTCATTCAGTCAGCTCAGTAGATTCTGCTAACTTAAAAGATTCCACTCAACACTCCTGATTTTGGTCAATTTCTTTGATTCTGGTCAATGTTTGCAGATATTTTTTTAATAATAGGAGCATATTTGGTCAACCGGAGGTTTGCAGAGCAGCATATATGTCTATCAGGAAGTAAAAAATTGTCAAAAAGTACTTGGTCAGGTAGAACTGTCAACTTCATCTCAGCTCGCTAATGTCACTTTGAGTTTTTACTTCATTGATATGGATCATACAGACATGTAGTATAGTCTTCTATTTGTTCCCTAGATTGTTTGCTGGTAAGAGAAGAGAGAACATAGTAATACTTATGTTGACGCATTAATGAGGTCGTTAGTAGACATTTATTTGAATTTTTCAGGGCTGGTTTGGCACTGGACAGAATAGTCAACAGTATGGCCAAAATAAGTTTCTCTTTGTTAGGAGAGAGCTTAGTTTTAAAATGGTATAATTTTATTTTATTTTGCAGGGGTGCTATTTATGACAATGAATGTATTAACATAATGATATCATTTAAGGCTGAAGGTTATAAGTAGGGATGTCATCAGCATCTTTGTCATCTTGTTTACACTTTGTTTTGTGTCTCTTTTCTCATTGTTTTATTTTGCTAATTTGTATTTGCAATCGATTACTTCCTTCTTTAGAGTAGGCCTTATTAGGGCTCTAACGCTAATAGACCTTTGATTGTTTTGATCTTCAATATTGGAAGATCCAACTGCTGCAGCAAATTAATTGCAACATTTGAAGTATTTTTATATTGTAGATAAATGCTGGTGTTATTATCTTTGGCATAAAATTATTATCTCATATGAGACAAATATGTGTTTGAAACATTTGTATTTTGATTTGCATCCTTCTTCCTTGTTTGCTTTACTAATTGGTTATAAACTTATCCAATAATATTGCATAGGTATCCTTACATTAATTGACACTTATCAATTATGCTTGAATGTTTTAGGGATTTGACAAAGCACTCCTATATTTGGAGTCCTTTAATAATGCAAATCAAATGCCAGAGGAACTTCGTACATGCAGAGAAAGAGTTGATGCAATCAGAGAAATTAGAGATCTTGCACAGAACATGTTGTCCGCAGATAGTGGTATGCAATATTTGAAGTTCCATTCCTTGACATTTCATTTCTTAAGAAGTCAATGAGTTAATATGAACCTGCTTCTTAAGGCCTTTGCATTATATGCTTTTTCACTAAGTTTTTATGTATTTATACAAATATTTGTATGCTTGTATATTGTATGAAAATGAAACTAATACAATCAGATGTAATGCTATAATTACAAGTTATTGTACTGATACACACATGTACAATTCTTAATGGGTAACAAAGTTTGTTAATGTTTCCTTGTTCTTGTTCTAACTGTCAATCCAAGCTAATTCTAAATCTGGCATCTATTGAGTCCTCTCTCAAAATTTGATTTCATGAATGTGGGATAGTGCAGGGTGTTTTGATGGATTTTATTCTGTCAAGATACCTCTGCATTAGGAAAATTTCCTCGGTCAAGTTTTCTTTGATATTTTGATCACAAGTTAATGGGACTTATCTCTTATTCATTATATTTAAAGTGTCTGTGAGCTACCCAACATATCTTTTTATATTTGGCACCTCCCAACGAATTTTGTGGTGGTTTTCAGTTCCATCGCTTTATTACATATTGCCTTCCTGATATGTAAATAGACAGAATATTCTATCTGAATTATTAACATGCAGTACAGTATAATTTGAGCACTCCACAACATGATGTATCCATATCCCATGAAAGCCTTTGGGATTTATCTCTTATTCATTAGATTTAAACTCTATGTGAGCTACCCAACTTATCTTTTTATATTTGGCACCTCCCAAGGAATTATGTGGTAGTTTTCAATTCCGTCGCTTTATTATGTACTGCCTTCCTGATACGTAAATAGACGGATTATTCTATCTGCATTGTTAACTTGCAGGACAGTATAATTTGAGCACTCCACAACATGATGGATACATATCCCATGAAAGCCTTGGATTTAAGGATGTGTATCACCATCAAAAAACCACTATGGATTAAGAGTGGCACCATTAAAATTCATTGTAGATTCCCTGCATACTGAGATCTGAATTCAAATTTTTAATCAACCCTATTCAGACATATCTTCCTTAATGTATCAAAAATGATAATGTCTCCAACATTCTGTAAGGAGAAATCAATGTCAGTTTGACTTATTTCTTTTAGTGAGATTAATGGATCTTTTAACCTAGGTGTGGCATGGGGAACAACTGAGAGTCCTAAGAAGGATTTGTGGTTAAGATTTTCTATTTATATGTAAAAAAGTGTGCTTTCAGTGTGGCGTGCAACATCTATATTGCACATAATTCAATACGATACATTAATATTAATATGAAATGCAATACCAATATCATGCTTTGGAAACATGTTCAGGGTCTCATTCTGAGTGATCTCTACGAAGGATCACCACTCTTCTACCAATTTACATGCACAAAAATGAGCATACATTAGTTATCAGGAACACATTATTAGATATAATATTATGTTAGACTACAGTTTGTACACATATGCATTTATTGCTTATGTTGATGATGTAAATAACACCAGATTAGTTATGTCTAAAAGGTAATTGACAATGTAAGTTACAACCACCATGCAACTTCCCCATGCAATAATAAATGCTAATATACACTCATTGAAGTGTTTGTCATCCATTTTTCTTAAGTTCTGTGCATTCAATCTTCCAACATTTTGTATCAGAGCTAGGATGCCCTATGAAATGTACGCTGATTCTGAGTGAGGAATCCCTAGGATAGGGTACTAAACCAATCGAACGGGGAATAATGCTTAAGAGGAAATTAAAGGGAAAAAAGAGAAAGAAATCTGTTGTTCCCTGTCAAATTCATTGTCAAGTCTGTTGAATCTTGTGGCAAAGGAGAGGTTTGCTGTCATAATTGCAGGGCTGACCTGACTGAGGAAAGAAAGTTGACAGTCTTTTAGGCCAACTGAGTGTCGAGGTACAGTTTGAATGCTGAATCAATCCAAAAGAAATCTGCTGTTCCCTGTCAAATTCATTGTCAGGTCTGTTGAATCTTGTGGTAAAGGAGAGGTTTGCTATCATAATTGCAGGTCTGACCTGACTGAGGGAAGAAAATTGACTGTCTTTTAAGCCAACTGAGTGTTAAGGTACAGTTTGAATGCTGAATCAATCCAAAAATTCTGTATAGAATTTGCTAACAGGCCGACTCGGTCCAGAAACCCTAATAGCATGTGGGACACATGAATATGAAGCAAAAGGGATCATGGGGAGATGAAACATGACCAGAACAGAAATAAATACACATAGTCAGTGTTTTGAACCAAACTATATTTTTCCGGTCAGTGTTTCGAAACAAACTATATTTTTTTTGGGGGGGTATTAAGATTTTTTCAAAACAATTACAATTTTTTTTCTTCGACATAAAAATTTTGTACTATATTTTTGTGAAAGATCTTGCACTATTCTACACATTTTTATCAAGGTCTGGAAGTTTTTAACTTTTTCTTGTAAATCCGAGGTTGCATTGTCATGGTCAATATTCAAAATCTCTTTTTGCCTGAAGCCTAAAAATTGATAGGCCAAAGCGTTAATGTATGGGTGATAAAGCACTTACAATTGCTCAACATAGGAATTTTTTGAGAATGATTATAAAAATTAAAACTAAAATGGCTTCAAATCTTGTAGATTTTGATAAATGTCATAAAGAAGGCTTGCTAAAATTGTTCGTTTCTGATGGCTTGATCTTAGAAGTTTGAAACGCTAGTTCCACTGGTATTGAACTTTTGAGAAAGGTAGCCCTAATTAGGGAAGTCTGTTTTCTCCATGAGGTTGGGTGACAATGGGTCATTGTTAGAGTATCTACTTAGGATGAAAGCTTAAAAGATTAACTCTTTGCTGTCAAAAAATCAATAGATAAGATGATATGGTTGCTGTGATTATCAATAGTTTGCCTCTGTTATTTGAAACTTTTGTGGGGTCTTTTCTTTTGTTGGCATTGAATGGAGACACAAAATGGTTGAGTCTAGATTTGGATAATCTCAGAGTGCACTTGTTACACAATATAACGGCAACATGAGAAAGCATCAACTTGTGATTTAAAATCCAATCACAAAGACAAGATGACAATGCCAATATAATCTATCTCATAATAAGCTGTGAACTCAAGTCAATGTGGCATTTGAGGCTTAGCAAGAATTAGGGACGAAGAGTATCCTTTTTTGGCATTTTCCCAAAATATTGGTGATGCATCGAGTTGCGAGTTCTTTGATTTTGGTGCATCTCAACATTCATCTGCTGCAGAGACTAACTTGTGTTAATTTTACTGCTGATTCTAGTTCTATAGATTCTGTTTCTTTGGATGATGGTGGAACACATGAAGTAGAAGGGATAGTGGATGTTTGGATTGTTCTTAATGATGCAATAAATTCATAGTAATGCTTGTTAAGTTCGTTCCAAGTATGGACACAAGTCTATTGTCTAATCTTCATATTACAAAATATCTTAACATTTTTGTGGAAAGTGGTGTAATTTGATTGATTTCAGATAAGATAAAAAGGTTTCATTAGGCATTGGGCAAGGTGGTTTGTACACACTAGTTGAACCTATTGCAATTAATTTGCATGCATTTGTTGTGGAGGACAACACTAGCATTTTGTGGAATGATAGGCATGCACATCTCAACCTCTTGTATTTAGCCAAATAGAGTAGAATTGATATGGCCCATCGATTGCCATCTATCAAGGAGAAGCAAGATATATGTATGGGGTGTATGGCTGCTAAGACGAAATGAAAGTTGTTTCCTACTGAAGGGCCATGGTATGCAAATGGGATTTAAATCTCATTCTTGTAGATCTATGTAAACCATTCTAGAAATCATCAACATTCCTTGACGTGAGGTACTTTTGTGTTGGTTGATGATTTTTCCAAGAAAAGAGGGGTATACTTTTTGAAGAAGTCTAATTACTTTTGATTCTTTTTCAAGTTCAAAGCTTTAGATGAAAATAAAAAAGGTGGCACAGATCAAGACAATGCGGCTAGATAATGGGGTGAGTTCACTTCCAAGTATTTCCAAGACTACTGTGAGAAGGAAAGTATTTAGAGACATTTGAAAGCCCCATACACTTTGTTGATGTGGATGTTAGTCACACATTACACAGATAAAATTCACAAAGAACTTTACCTCTCTTGAAAGAAAATTGAATTCTGAGACAAAATTTAATAATCCCAAGGGTTCGTTAGTCAAGTCTTGACTGTGCAAGTTTTACTTAGGGTTCATTGTGAAGCTGTTTTTACAAAGGGACTTTTGTACTGGATCTGTAAGAATGATTAGATTTTGAAGATTGTTAAACTCACAAAACCAACCTTAGTTTGTGTTCAAAGATCTTTAATTTGATTATAATTATTTATTTCAGAACACTTTTATCATCAGATTTATTATTTAGGATGGTTTAAATTTCATGAATTTTAGGGATTTCAAACCTCAGCATGAAATGAAAAGAAAAGAAGAAATGTTGAGAAAGAACAAGGGTTAGAAAATATAAGTTCACAGTGATTTTGCACAAATATACTTCAAAAATGTAAAAAAGATATCATTTACCAGCTTGTGCTTCACCAGATTGCTTCACAGCTACACACAGATGGTGCAAATCTTCAAAGGAAATCTTATCATTCCAAATAAATGCTTCAAATGCATCTGAATCTAGCGCAACACTTGATATTTCAAAGGAAAATGACAAGTGTACAATCATATATGGTTTGCAATCAAGAGTGACCTTCATTTGACATCATATTTACAAACTTTGCAAGTATAAACAAATAATTTCACTGTCCAGGCAACAAGAAACCATGAAGTGAGCAAGAATTGGCAATGTTCCAATTACATGCCCCACAGTTATCAACAATCTCCATGCCTAGTCTAATTTCTAGAAGGGATTTTAGATCACTCAGTTGCTTTCTGTAAAAGTCTTTTAAATGTAGCTCTTGGAGCTGCTCTATTTTTTCCCTCTATTCTCCTCCTTTAAGATGAACATTTTTCAACTATTTATAGAATATGGCACTCATAAAATCAATTAAAAATGATCAATGCTCAGGATTCATCCTCAAGAATAAATGGTAGCAGATTAATCTCATCACATGGGTGATATTAGCAAGCAATCATTGTTAGCAGTCATTTGAATTGCTTGCAAAATGAACAATTAAAATTTATCAGATATCAAGTCATTTATAAACTTAATTGACACATTTATTTAATTCATAAATTTAGAATTAAGTTTACAAATGCATTAATATTTCCCGAACCCTAAATAAGTTCAATTTTAAGTCGTATTCCCGTGAAAGTGAAATTTATTCCCGTTTTAAACATTCATTTCCAGATTTTTCATTTTAGTGAATTACTGCAAACAATTTCTAGGTTTTGTTCCTTGTCCTTTCATCTTTCCAGATCATTTTCAATTTTTAAATTCCATTAAGAAACACGAGAGATATTAATGTTTTAGTGAAACTGTTTTTTTAAATTTCGGGTTTTTGGACCCCAAATGCAAATTTCAGGTTTTTGGGTTCTGCATGTTTGGTGTTCGGATTTTTTTTTGTGGTTTTAGTTGCAAAATGCATAATTTCTTCCCTTAACCAAATACCCCCCGAGCCATGACTTTTTTATTTTTAAGTAGTTTTCAAAATTTCAAAAGGCAACACACATTAATTTTTAATGCTCTTTCCATCCATGATGAATATCAACTTTTCGTAATTTCGGGATTTCAGGTTTATAGGTTTTGGGTGTTTGGGTGCAAATACACAATTTTTTCATGTAACACGTGAAAACCCCTTTGAGCTTGAACCTACTTATTTTTTGAGTATTTTCCAAAATTCCAAAAAGTAACTCATTATTTTTCAATGTTCTATCCATTTGTGATGAAATTTCAACTATTGAAAATACTAAATTTTGGATTGTGAATTTATGAGAAATTTTCAAGTGTTTTGACCATTAGGGTAATTGAATCTTAGGTTTTGTGGAACTAGATAAACTATAGATATTGCAAGGCAGGCTAGACCTAACAAAAAACGATGGGGTCCTTATTTTTCCAAAAGCAAAATGAGGTGTGTTGTGAGACCACACAACAAACCCCTCAACAAAATGGGGTGGTTGAGAGGAGAAACAAAACTATCATTGAGATGGCTTGGTCCATGGTGCATGGAGGTGTGATGTACAAATATTGGGGTGAAGCAAATAATATGGCGGTATATGTAATGTCCCCTTCTCAAACCTGATCGTTCCTATGACCGTTGGCCTTTTTCTGGAAACCCGAAGGCTAGTCGGAAGGTAAAATTAGGGTTTCCTATTTTTGAGGATGTCTTTGCTCGAAGTTGGTGGATTCAATGGCGGATTCTTTCTGGGTTTTCAGAGAGCTTCGCAGTGGTGTGTTCATCTCGACATTCTGAGCATTTCCAGGAATTTACTATTTTTAGTAAATTCTATTTTTGGCAGTAAACAGGATGGTCTCAGGCAGTTGACCTTCCCCTTCAGTTGACTCAAGTGGCGTATTCAGTTTCGGGCTTCAGAATGCAGTTTTGGGGAGTTGAGCTCATTTCACTTAAAAAATAACATTATAATTTAAATGTTATTTTATCACCTTGGCCTAGTCAAATGACTTAATGTTATTTTAAAAGGTGGACTTGAAGGGTGGCGCCATCATTAAGGATATATTTAATTTTTGATGAATTTTCCAAAGTCAAAGCAAGTTAATTTGGGCGCATTTATCAAGGTGTTGATTTTAATTAAAATATGAATATTGAGCTAAAAGGGAAAAAGATGCCATCTTGAAGAAAGAGCTAGGGTTTGGTCATTGAGTTGGATTTTAGGGTTTCGTGAAGTCAACCGAAACTTATAAAAAGGAGACTTGAGCATCATTTCATGATCTTTTGTCTAATATACTGTTATGTTGCCGGATTGGCTCTGGATTTGCTTCGAGGAATGAAGGCCTCCTAGCTCGGGCATCGCTTCTTGTTTGTAAGACAACAACTAGTGATGATTTTTAGTCTAGCTTGTGAGTTTATTGGAAATCGTGCACTGTAATCTGCATTTGTCAACTTAGGATCAGATTTTGGCATGTTAGAGTTTTCTGGTTTTAGCATTTTTGCTTCAGCAGATTCAATGTTTTGTTCATAAATCCAAAAAGACAAAAAATTGGTTGTGGGTAGTGTTTATTTCCCTTCATCTAGTCAAGGCGCCATTGTTCCCAAGTTTATAGAATTTTTAGTGGAGGCATTAATTTTTAAAGGCAAAATCGCCCTTGTGCTGGGCCGTACCATTTGTATGTCATTGGGATTCGTGCATTTCTTAGAATCTGCATTTTCAGTCTGTTTTGTGTTCTCAACTTGAGCGCCTATCTTCTATTAGAGTTTTGAGATTGATACTAAGCATTTTGAATGAGAAAAGAGTGAGTTTCGAGCATTTTCAAGAAATCCTATGCTGCTGGTTATCTGTTGAAAGTTGCAGGTCTGACAAGACAGTTTTGAGGAATCTGCAATTTCTTATTTGAATGCTGGTGATAATTCTTTAAAAAGCATTGTGAAGACTTCAGTGAAGATTGCCCAAGTCTGGAGAATGAGGTTGGATCTATTCATTGTCATTTCCGTTGATCTTTACTTTCAGCAACTTAATTCACGAATATTGTACAACTCTACTATATGCTGATTTGTATTGTAAGCAAGATTTCGTTTTCTTAGATTGTAAGCTGGCAGTAGTACTGACAGCCATTTAGATTCTTGCTTATCAGTTTGTAATAGTTTTCTTCTTTCAGCAGTTGTTATTGTTTTAATTGACCTCCGCCCTACGGTAGCTACTATCCCATTCTGGGTTAGAAAGCACATTCTGGGTGTTGAGTATTTCCAGCTTTCCGCATTGTCTTTTCAAGCATTGTTATTGTAATCACTCCGTCATATGGTCGCCCTTCACTCTGCATTGGATTGGGTAGCACATACTTGACGTTGAGTTCCCTTTCCAGCATTTAGAGTAGAAGACCCTCTGACCAATGCTCGCCATCATCGGCGCCATACTGGTTAGAGTTGTTTCAGTACGTTTGGGTTTATCTTCTAACCTTAACGGTTACTTGATTATAATGTTGTAATCTGATAATTGAAAAAATCGAAAAAATTGGCTCGGAATATTTCAGTGGTATTAGAGCCAAGATCTTGCCATCCTGTGATCATTCTGTCTATGAGTGACAGAGAAAAGAGGTACATTGCAAGGGAAGACAAGAAGGTTGGAAAACAGTTCCAGCTTTATCAGGTCCCAGAGGGTCAGACAGCTTCAGAAGTCTTGAGGGCTCATTGGGAGTCTTCTCAGGAATCAGATATGGCAGAGGGTGAAAGATCAGTTGGGGGTAACGAGAGGTTTACCAACAACAAAGATGACAATGGGAAAGGAAGAGACAGATCTACGAGCCCCGGGAAGAGATTTGAAAGAAAGATGGATACCTTGATGGACATGGTATCTCTCATGATGGGGAAAGTGGGTCAGAACACCACTCCACAGAACAACTCAAGCCACAGAGGGGAGCATAGTGCTTCCAACCAGCATGATGAGCATGCAGCTCGGACAGTGTCAAACAACACTTACATTTCTAACAGGACATTCAAACCCACCTTTTTGGCTCCTGTAAACACTCAGCCAGATCCTGAAGAGAATACTTCATTCGTGGAGCAGTTGAGACTGGGTCGTGCAGAGTATGACTCTCTACCTGCCGACATCAGGATGGATATGTCCTATAACGATTTCATGGATCATATAAGGAAAAACAAAGGACAAGGGAGACACTATGATCAAAGAAGACCATCAAATCAAGGAGACTTGTACCAAGCTGTCAACAAGGTGACACTTCCACACTTTGACGGGAGTGATACTAGTTCAGCCCGAGCTTGGATACAGAAGCTGGATAACTATCTAGCTCTCAGACCTATGGCGGAAGAGGAGGCGATCAAGTTCGCTACGCTACACCTTGATGGGGTGGCGCATGAATGGTGGTACCATGGCCTAGTTACTCTGGGTCATCGGTCTATCACAACTTACGATGAGTTCACCACTAGGCTCATCGAGAGGTTTGAGAAAAAGGATCCCGAGATTCATTTCAGAGAACTTGCACAATTGAGACAGTATGGCATAGTTGATGCCTACATTGCCGAGTTTCAGAGACTCTCAGTCATGGTGACTGGAATCACGGAAAGGAGATTGGTGATTCTTTTCAGTGAAGGTTTGACAGAACCTCTCAAAGGTTGGATTAAAGCCTTTGATCCACCAACCCTGCAAGAGGCCATGAAGAAGGCGAGAAACATGGAGTGGGCTGCTCCTAAGGCAAAATTTCAGTCCAATTTCCCCTTTCAGAAAAGGGATAAAGGGAAAAAGCCTCAGCATAGACCTCCTTTGAGACCCCAGCACAAGGAGTTTAAAAATCACCATTCCCATGTCACTAGGTTGGATCCTGAAACCCTGAATGAACTCAGAAGAAAAGGGTTGTGTTTCCGGTGTAGGGAAAAGTGGTCTCAAGATCATGTTTGCCCTAAAGGGGTTAAGTTCAATTAGATTGAGTACTATTCTGCTGGTGAAAGTAGTTCTGATTTTTCCGACCAGCAATTTGATTTTGAAGAAAGTGAAGTAGAAAAAGCTCCAGAAGAATCTAAAAATGAGAAGGAAAGTGGAGGAGTCTTAGCTCAGCTTTCTAGCTTCCAAAGAAACGAATCATTCAAGGTTCGAGGGATGGTCAAAGGGCAGCGAATCGTTGCCTTGATCGACACTGGAGCAACACATAACTTCATTGATGAAGTTGTGGTAGCCAAGAAGGGGCTGCAAACAGAGGAGTTTGAAGGGTTCAAGGTCATGGTTGCCGATGGATTTCATATCTCTTGCACAAAGAAAATCTCGAACATGACCATGCAATTGGGAAACTACGAAGTCAAGGATGACTTTTATGTAGTTCACATTGGAGATACTGATGCCGTCCTAGGCATTCAATGGTTGCGTTCTCTTGGGGAGATCTCCTTGAATCTGCATACTATGGAGCTGAAGTTTCAATCCGATGGGAAGAAAATAGTTCTGAGAGGAATGACCAATGGGGGCCCTCGGGTTGTGTCATTCAAAAGAATGGCAAAGCTGATCCATCACGATCAAGTTGAGTGGGTTGCAGAATGCATGATCGTCCCTGCTAGTCCGGTTGAGACTAAACGTGACCATCCTCTTGATATCCAGTCACTACTCACGAAGAAGAGCAAAGTCTTTGCAGATTTGCCTCCTGGACCACCACCTGAACGGGGTTCAGAACACATCATAGAGCTCAAGGAAGGGGCTAAACCGGTGATCACAACTCCATATCGGTATCCGAAGAGGCAAAAGGATGAGATCGAGAAGAATATTCAGGAACTCTTGGAGATGGGTTTCATACGCCCAAGCAAGAGCCCCTTTGCATCGGCAGTGGTTCTTGTGAAGAAGAAGGATGGTACCATGCACATGTGCGTGGACTATCGTGCTTTGAATCAAAGCACCATCAAGAACAGATACCCCATTCCCAGAATAGATGAGCTCATTGATGAGCTACATGGGGCCAAGTTCTTCTCAAAGATAGATTTGAGATCGGGTTACCATCAGATTTGGATGAGGGGATCTGATGTGGAGAAGATAGCTTTCAGGTGTCACTATGGCCATTTCGAATTCTTAGTCATGCCATTTGGGTTGACTAACGCTCCGGCTACCTTTCAGTCTTGCATGAACCGTGTTTTTCAAAATCAGTTAAGGAGATTTGTGTTGATATTTTTTGATGACATTCTGATTTACAGCAAGACTTGGGATGATCATCTCAAGCACTTGGCGGAAGTGCTTAGTATCCTGGAGTCTGAGAGTTTGTTTGCAAAAGCTTCCAAATGTGAATTTGGAATGGAGGAGTTGCTGTACCTTGGCCACATAATCAGTGCTGAGGGAGTGAAGGTGGATCCGGAAAAGATTAAAGCAGTAGTTGATTGGCCACCTCCTGAGAACTTGACTCAGTTGAAAGGTTTTCTGGGTCTTTGTGGATTTTATCGGAGATTCGTAAAGGGGTATTCACAGAATGCTTCTCCCCTTACTGATCTCACCAAAAAGGGAGCCTTTGTTTGGTCAGAAAAGGCTCAAATTGTTTTGGACAAGTTCAAGAGGATCATGAGCTCGTGTCCAGTTTTGGCTATTCTGGATTTCTCTAAGCCATTCGAGCTGCAGTGTGATGCATCAGGTGAAGGAGTTGGGGCTGTCCTGATGCAAGGCAAGCACCCTATAGTGTTTGAGAGCAGAAAATTACAGGGTGTCGAAAGGACATATTCAATTTATGACAAAGAAATGCTTGCCATTATGCATGCATTAGCCAAGTTCAGGCAGTACTTGGTGGGGAACAAATTCGTGGTTAAGACTGACCACAATAGCCTCAAGCATTTCATGCACCAGAAGGACCTAAATGAGAGGCAGCAGAAATGGGTGAGTAAGCTTCAAGCTTACGACTTTGACATTGAATATGTCAAAGGGAAAAATAATATCGTGGCTGATGCGTTGTCAAGGAGACCTCATCTTAGCTCATTGTGTGAGCTTACTGCAGATTGGAGAGACTTGTTGCTTGCTGATTATGCCAAAAATCAGTTTGCAACCAGCATTCTTGAGGGTACTTTTCATGATGAAAGGTACAAGGTGGTTGAGGGATTGATACATTATAAGGGAAGAATCTTTCTGGTGGCTGATTCTAAGCTTAAGAAGAAGATTCTTTTGACTTTCCATGATATTCCAATTGCTGGTCACCAAGGTTTTTTCAAGACATATAGGCAGATCCGAGAAAGGTTTTCTTGGAAAGGATTGAAAGGAGAAGTACAACGCTACATTCAGGAGTGTCCTGTTTGTCAAGTGAATAAAAATGAGCATACCTTACCAGCCGGTTTGCTGCAACCGCTTCCAATTCCCAATCAAAAATGGGAAAGCATTTCGATGGACTTCATCACTGGGTTGCCCAAGGCCCAAGGGAAGGATTGTATTTATGTGGTAGTTGACAGATTAACCAAATTTGCTCATTTTTTTGCCATTACCAACACCTTTTCTGCAGCCCAAGTTGCAGATTTGTTCTTTCGAGAGGTGTTTAGGCTGCATGGGTTGCCAAAGAACATTGTGAGTGATAGGGACAGCAAGTTCCTAAGTACGTTTTGGCAAGAAGTTTTCAGAATGAGTTTTACGGTGCTCACTCCAAGCACTAGTTATCATCCCCAAACTGATGGACAAACAGAAGTAGTGAACAAGTGGTTGGAAGGCTACTTGAGAAACTATGTGTCAGAGCAGCAGAGAGCATGGGTTAAGTGGCTGCATATAGGCTAGTAGTGCTACAATTCTTCTTTCCATATGTCGATTAAGATGTCTCCTTTCTTGGCACTTTATGGGTATGAAGCACCTAGTTTTGCAGATTTGGTGTTTGGTGACAGCAAAGCACCCCTAGCCAAGGATTTGTTGCAGCATAGTCAAGACATAATGAAATCCTTGAAGGATAATTTGCAGATTGCACAAAATCAGCAGAAGTTGTATGCTGATCAGAGGCGTGTTGAGCGTTCTTTCGAGGTTGGGGATATGGTCTATCTTCGTTTACAACCCTATAGACAGTCTACTCTCAAGAAGAGTGGAGCTGAGAAGCTCAAACCTCGCTTCTATGGGCCATTTAGGGTCATCAGAAAAGTTGGGGCAGTAGCTTATGAATTAGAGCTACCTTCTGATAGCAGAGTGCATAACGTCTTCCACGTGTCTCGCCTCAAGAAGGCACTTGGACATAATGTGGTTGCTTCTTCACAATTGCCACCGTTGGATGAAGAGGGACAGTTGGTTCTAATTCCAGAGGAGATACTTGACTCTGGAGAACGTTCATTGAGGAAAAGAACCATCAGAGAATACCTAGTGAAGTGGAAGAACCTGCCTATGGAGGATGCGACTTGGGAAAGTGATGAGATATTGCAGCATCCTGCTTTGCGATTGCTTGAGGACAAGCAATCTTGGGGAGGGCGGACTGTAATGTCCCCTTCTCAAACCTGATCGTTCCTGTGACCGTTGGCCTTTTTCTGGAAACCCGAAGGCTAGTCGGAAGGTAAAATTAGGGTTTCCTATTTTTGAGGATGTCTTTGCTCGAAGTTGGTGGATTCAATGGCGGATTCTTTCTGGGTTTTCAGAGAGCTTCGCAGTGGTGTGTTCATCTCGACATTTTGAGCATTTCCAGGAATTTACTATTTTTAGTAAATTCTATTTTTGGCAGTAAACAGGATGGTCTCAGGCAGTTGACCTTCCCCTTCAGTTGACTCAAGTGGCGTATTCAGTTTCGGGCTTCAGAATGCAGTTTTGGGGAGTTGAGCTCATTTCACTTAAAAAATAACATTATAATTTAAATGTTATTTTATCACCTTGGCCTAGTCAAATGACTTAATGTTATTTTAAAAGGTGGACTTGAAGGGTGGCGCCATCATTAAGGATATATTTAATTTTTGATGAATTTTCCAAAGTCAAAGCAAGTTAATTTGGGCGCATTTATCAAGGTGTTGATTTTAATTAAAATATGAATATTGAGCTAAAAGGGAAAAATACGCCATCTTGAAGAAAGAGCTAGGGTTTGGTCATTGAGTTGGATTTTAGGGTTTCGTGAAGTCAACCGAAACTTATAAAAAGGAGACTTGAGCATCATTTCATGATCTTTTGTCTAATATACTGTTATGCTGCCGGATTGGCTCTGGATTTGCTTCGAGGAATGAAGGCCTCCTAGCTCGGGCATCGCTTCTTGTTTGTAAGACAACAACTAGTGATGATTTTTAGTCTAGCTTGTGAGTTTATTGGAAATCGTGCACTGTAATCTGCATTTGTCAACTTAGGATCAGATTTTGGCATGTTAGAGTTTTCTGGTTTTAGCATTTTTGCTTCAGCAGATTCAATGTTTTGTTCATAAATCCAAAAAGACAAAAAATTGGTTGTGGGTAGTGTTTATTTCCCTTCATCTAGTCAAGGCGCCATTGTTCCCAAGTTTATAGAATTTTTAGTGGAGGCATTAATTTTTAAAGGCAAAATCGCCCTGTGCTGGGCCGTACCATTTGTATGTCATTGGGATTCGTGCATTTCTTAGAATCTGCATTTTCAGTCTGTTTTGTGTTCTCAACTTGAGCGCCTATCTTCTATTAGAGTTTTGAGATTGATACTAAGCATTTTGAATGAGAAAAGAGTGAGTTTCGAGCATTTTCAAGAAATCCTATGCTGCTGGTTATCTGTTGAAAGTTGCAGGTCTGACAAGACAGTTTTGAGGAATCTGCAATTTCTTATTTGAATGCTGGTGATAATTCTTTAAAAAGCATTGTGAAGACTTCAGTGAAGATTGCCCAAGTCTGGAGAATGAGGTTGGATCTATTCATTGTCATTTCCGTTGATCTTTACTTTCAGCAACTTAATTCACGAATATTGTACAACTCTACTATATGCTGATTTGTATTGTAAGCAAGATTTCATTTTCTTAGATTGTAAGCTGGCAGTAGTACTGACAGCCATTTAGATTCTTGCTTATCAGTTTGTAATAGTTTTCTTCTTTCAGCAGTTGTTATTGTTTTAATTGACCTCCGCCCTACGGTAGCTACTATCCCATTCTGGGTTAGAAAGCACATTCTGGGTGTTGAGTATTTCCAGCTTTCCGCATTGTCTTTTCAAGCATTGTTATTGTAATCACTCCGTCATATGATCGCCCCTCACTCCGCATTGGATTGGGTAGCACATACTTGACGTTGAGTTCCCTTTCCAGCATTTAGAGTAGAAGACCCTCTGATCAATGCTCGCCATCATCGGCGCCATACTGGTTAGAGTTGTTTCAGTACGTTTGGGTTTATCTTCTAACCTTAACGGGTACTTGATTATAATGTTGTAATCTGATAATTGAAAAAATCGAAAAAATTGGCTCGGAATATTTCAGTATATCTCTTAAATAGAAGCATGTGTAAAGCCTTGCAGGATGTCACACTTGAAGAATCTTGGTCCAAGCTCAAACCCAAGGGAACACATTTTTTTGTTTTAGGTTTAGATATATATTTTGGTTGTTGATAGCAAAATGAGTAAAACAGATTCTAAGAGCTTCAAATATTTCTTTATTGGGTATAGTTAGTTCAATCTAAGATATATAGACTTATTAATATTTTCACTAACAAAGTTATAGTTAGTTGGGATGTTGATGCTAAAGAAATGAAACTTTTTCATTGATTATAACTCTAACTAGTAGATTGAAAGTGATTAGTATGGAACTAGTGTTACGGTTCCTTTGAAAGATGGAAGCTCTAGTTCATCTACTTCACCATAGTTTGTTGTTACTCATACAAAGCTTGATGTTTGTGGTACAATTTTCTTTTTTCATCACTTTAACATTATTTGTTTGTCAAGTCAAGGTTAGTGATGTCTTACCACCTAGTTTGTAAAAGATTGTTCATTGTTGGTCAATTTTTTTGGTTGGCTACCCTTGTAGGGTGATTTTGTTGGAACTTTGTTATGGTATTTACTTGTAGAGAATTCCTACTAAGGTATTTGGTAGAAGTAGCTGATGAACTTTGTTCTAAGTCTATGTTTATAGTTGTTTGGTAGATTGGTAAACAGTTGTGATGAGTTGTAGAAGGTTGTAGTGAGCTTCAAGTGTTGTGGTTTAGCATTGAGATTTGTAAAGCCCAGTGTAAGTGTATATGATATTATAGGCATGCCATTGTAAGTGTATATGATATTATAGTTGCACTTGCCACATTGTTGGAATACATGTGGTGATGACTAGGAGTATGGTGATGTTCTAAAAGATTCTTGGAGGTACCACAAGCAAATAGAATCAATTAGGAGTTTGTCTTTGCTACCACAAGACAAGGGCAATATTTGGTTGTAGTGCAAGAAGATATGTACATGGTTTAGGAGAAGCGGTTCAACAACCTTTTGACCAAGTGTGAGCAACATCGGTTCATTATATGCATTGATCATCCATATGGAGAAGTTATGTTAAATTTAATGTGCATCATATTGACATCATGAAATGGCCATGTTACTATTGGTATTCTTCATGGTAGTTAAATAGTTAGATGGTTGGAATTCTTTGTTGGGTTGGTTATGTTGCTATATCTATTCACTTGTTTAGATTTGCCAAGGTTGGGCGTTGTTGGATGTGGTTGGATTAATTGTATCTTGGAGGTGTGAATTTTTTATTAGATGTTGCATGCTATTAGTCTATAGATTGAGATTGTGTGTGAAAGAGACCAATTGTATTGGATGTAACTTTCTTGAACAATGTAATTGTGAATGTCCTTTTGCTGGTGGGTTTTTCCGATAAGGGTTTCCCATGTAAATTTTTGTCTTATGTGCAATTGTGACTTGTGTATTGTTTCATATTCTTCCTTTAATGTTGCTTAATTGAATTGGATAACTATAATGTCCCCTTTTGGCACTTAGCCAAATCGTGCACAATTTTGCCAATTTCCAAGTCTTTTGGAGGCTAATTGGTTAGTTAGGGAGAACTCCAAAATTCTTGGAGAAGCATTTGATTAGTCTTGCAATGAAATTGTTCTTGCGTTTGAGTTTAGTTAATTAGTTGGAGCTCTTTGATGCTTCCAAAATCGATTTTTAACCTTTTGAGTGCTCTCCAAACTTCTTGGAGGACCAAGCTATTTTTAGAAAGTCACTCAGTTGCCTCCAATCATCATCCCTAATCTTCAATATCACTTTCGTATGATCAAAATTGCAAAATTATATCTTTTGGGTGGTTTCTGCAACTTGGGTGAGTTATTAAGTTATTTAATTAATATTTCACTAATGTTGTCTAATGTTGAAAATAATTAAAGTACAACTTAGTGTAATGGCTTGTTGAAAAGGAGATTAAATGTTCGAAAAGTTAGATGCCTAGGCATAAGGGGGTCTTTTGCACATAATGAATTATTTAATTTAAAGTAAAAAGTGTCTTTTTGAAAAAAAACAACAAAAAAGAAAAAAATAACTTTTTTAAAAAAGCAAGAAAAAACAATGAAAAAACTATAAAAGGAGGTGTTGGGGACTCATTTGGATATGTGTCATGTCCCCCCGAATTTGCAACACCAAAGATATCAAAACACAAATAAGAAATTGCAATTTAAATACAATTATAATTATTACGATAATATTATAATTATAAATATAAAATAAAACAAGTTGATATTGTAAATTGTTATTATAAATACAATATAAAACAATTTACAATAATAAATTGACAACTCATTATTATATTAATATAATGTATTAAACACCCAATAAATATCATAATATCTATACAAATAAATAAATGCAATCTAGAAAAACAATATAAATAATTATGATATTGCTATCAGGATTCAACCGTGTAGTTTTGAGTCAAACTCATTGACCCATGTTTCATGAGTAGTGGTTCAACAAGAACCCATCTCTCAATTATAAATAATAATACCTCCTACTTATCAATATAAATAATAATAATAAATACATATTAAATAAGAAACACTAATATATATATATATAGGGGAGAAGGCCCAATAGTCGTGCAGGGTCCAATAGTCGTGCACCCAATCGTAAATATAATACCCAATACTCGTTTATATAATGTCCAATAGTTGTGGTTTGACTACCCATAATTAAACAAAATGTATGCTTTTGATCTAAAAAACAACCAATCATGTGATACCACATCAGCGCTCAACTACTCATGATGTAATGCACGAGAATTGGTCTCACTATTTTTTGGGGCCTTTTTGGACACCTTGACAAAAACGCATGCTGATGTGGCATCATATTTGATGATGTGGCCCTAAAACCTTAGTTATAAGCAGAGAACTTGCCCAGTAAGCTACTGTAAAAAATTGGGAGTGATTTGAAATTTCGACGTAGGATAATTAAAAGCGCGAAGTTAGGGTGCACGACTACTGGGCCCTCTCCCCTATATACTAGAGTCACGCCTCTCCCAAACAAAAAGTCATGACCCTTGGAACCACATCTCCTTCTCTAGCATACAGTATATAAGATGGGGAGCATCGATGAATAAAGGGGGGATAATAGGAATCGTAGTTGGAGAAATGCGAATAAGAATCTTTAAAAACCAAAGGCATGGGAAAGGAAATACCACGTAAGCTAGTAGTGAGACGTCTTTTTGCAGACTGTTGGAGAATAGGGAATCAAGGACACAGAGATCATCGAATGGGGGAGAACAAATCGTTGGGTTGTAGTTTAAACTAACAAATTCAAAAAGGCATGAAAAGCAATAACTATCGGTTACAAGAAGACTGCGGCAGAAATCAGTATTGAAGTGGGAGCGCTAAAATAAAGTAAGTAATGTTAAACAAAGAGCCACGTCTATTTGCTAAAGAATGCCTCTCTTCATAAAGACAAAGATATAAATGGAGACAAAAAGAGGAGGGGATAGGAGGGTAAGCATTAGTAAATAAAGGATAAGAATGTGGAAGGAAGGAAAGTAAATACGAAAGAGGGGCATTATCAGCGAGGTCCCTATGATTTGCATAGTCAGAAATCTGATAAGGCAACGAGCAGTAAGTATAGATAATTACACATGTATATAGATATATATTCATTTATACATATACATATTAGTTTTTATTAGAAGTACTGATATATGCATATTTAAGTAGAATTCATATACGTGTCCATATACATATTCATATAGAGGTTATGACTTATATATTTATAAATGGAGGTCAATTAGAGATAATGTCACATACATATTTAAGAAGACTATATATATTTTCGTGATTATGCAATAATGATGCTTGCAGCAATTATGGAGCCTTATAAATAATTATGATGCTTAATATAATTATGGATAATAGATTCTTATCTGTTGAGTTACACTAACAATATCTTTTGAGTGCAAAGAAAAAAGAGCAATTGAATCTTAGAAAGATACACCATCGCATCAAAGAAAGAAGATAGATCAGGCTCAAGGAAATAAGTCTGGAAGAAGTCCAGTTAGTACGACGATCAAAGGTAAGTACTCTCAACCAACTGATGTAACATTGAAGGTTATGTATTCTGGAAATTCCAATTGCTACATATAGTGAAGGATTTATGGTATGATGACTAACCTAAATCTTATTAGATTAATTACTAGTTGGATTCATAAATATTTCATTCTGTGATAACTTGTGAATACAATTTAATATATCTAATGATGAATGAATGCATAGAGCGATTTAATGACATGACTGTTTGATAGATGCATATGTCAATATAATGAACATATATATATAGCATAAGTAATTGACAAATACCACATACAACAACAAATGGATATTATTTATCAATGACCCAATTATTGTATATCATAAGCTACTATGACTTTTACTATAAGAATAGACTTCAGGCTGAAAATCCCTTTCGCTAGCACTCAATAAGGATAGGGAGTGTGTGGAGGGAAAGGCGGGTAAATCGCTCCATTGATGGATGGTCCCAAGACGGGTGGGACACCTTGAGGGAGTCCAATTTGAGATCGTGCACGCACCCTTGGCACAATAAATCTACCATCCAATGAGGTTAGGAAAGAGGAAACAAGGCGAAGATCTATTCTGGTCAAGAGTGTTGATGTTTAGCAGCTTCGGGCTCAATTCTTCCAGCCTTGAATGAAGACATAAATGGCAACATTTAATCTCTAAAGATGGCCGACCATCCTTGTAATCAATATTTATTATTTGTAATTATGTTTTTTTTGGTGGCCGACCTAGTTATTATTTGGAATTATATTTTCCTTTGGTGGCCGACCTCCTTCTTGAAGAGGTGCGACCTCTCTTGTAACAATGTATATATAGAAGGTCATTTTCTCACATTCAAGCATCAAGAAAGTTCGATCTCCTTCATTTAAGTGCGAACTCTCCAAGAGAGAAGTGCGAATTCTTCTAAGTGCAGATTGTGATGTTTCTAAGTGCAGATTACTTGTTTGTACTACAGCCATTGCTGGTGCTGAATATTGGCCTTGTGTGTGGCGTCATTGTAAAGAGACTTGTTGCCATTACTTATATATAAAAGAGATATATTTGTTGCTGGGTTTTTCTCCCTCAAGTGGAGGGTTTTCCCAAGGTATCTGTTGTGTTCTTGTGCTGATTTTTGAATTAATTTTCTGTGCATTAAATCTGATCATAAAATCAACATGGTATCAGAGTGGGTTTGAGAAGATCTTGATCAGATTTTGTATTACAGTGATACTCTTTATTCTCTTTCTCATCGTTGATTACTTCTATCCCTTCGTCAAGATGGTGAACCGTCTCAAGATTGAGGACAGACTTGAGGGAGCAACAAACTTCACATCTTGGAGATTCAAAATTATGCTCACCTTCGAGGAAAACGAATTGGCAGAGTTCGTGGAGAGCAAAGTTCCCGAGCCTACGCATGAGGAAGAGAAGGTTCAGTGGAAGAAGAAAGATACTAAGGCGAAGAAGATGTTAGTTGATTCCGTGAAGGATCATATTGTTCCTATCGTCTCCAAGTTGAAGACGGCAAGAGAGATGTTTAAAACTTTGGAGGAGATGTATGAAATCAAGAATACAAGCCAGACACTTGCACTGAAGCAACAACTCCATCATGTGAAGATGGCGGAAGAAGAAATGGTTATTGCTTACTTTATGAAGATTTCAGAGTTGAGAGATCAGCGCTCTACAATTGGTCATGTGATAGATGACAAGGACTTGACCATGCTTGCTCTTAATGGTCTCCCTTCATCTTGGGAGTCTTACATTCAAGGAATCAGTGCAAGATTGAAGCTTCCCAAGTTTGATCGATTGAGGGCGGATTGCATTCAAGAAGAGTCTAGGTTGGCTGTGAGAGGTATTGATCAAAGCTCTACAAATGAAGACATTCATGTTCTTTCCACTCAATCCTCGGAGAAGAAAGGAAAAGGAGGAAAGAAAGGATACTTCAAGAGGAATAGAGATAAAGGGTCAGGTGGTGCTCCTGCATTCAAGAAGAAATGGGACCTTTCCAAAGTCCAATGTTTTCGTTGTGACAAGTTTGGTCACTATGCAAAGGATTTCCCAACCAAGACTAATCAGCATGCTTCATTTGCGGATGTGGATGAGATCTCTCCTCAGAAGGATTATAGGGAATTTCTATTCTAAGTCATGGGCCTGTGTTCAAGCCGTAAAGGTTGTGTGCTGATCTGAGCGCAAGAGCAGCATATCTTACTGTGTCCAGTATTTGCGTCCATCAGAATATTTAAAGAGATAAGTATTCTTTGTTTGTTAAGTTATATCTTTTATTTGGATCTTGTAATTAGTAAAGAGAGAGTGGTTTCTCTTGAACTGTGTTCTCTAGCATAAGACCCTTTGAATATTTCATTTATTGCAAGTTATTTCATTCTGGTTGTGAAGATTTCTGAGTGTTGACTTTGAAATAAAAAGAGAATTGCAATTTCGATGGTGATTAGTTGGTCATATCGATATCATTCTCTAATGCATGAACTGTGATAGAGCCTTGAACTCTTGGAGAGAGTTGGTTCTACATGCTAACTACATAATGCATTCAAGAAATCTATAGTTGTGCAGATTATCTTTTGTTGTGCTGAGTTTAGCACTCTCGAAAGGAATAAAAGATGGAAGAAAGAGTTATATCAAAATTCAATAAAGATAAGTTTCTTTATCCCTTTCATTCTGATCTTTTGATATATTTCTCTTTTAGGTTGATTTATTTATTTATGTTTTAATATTGTTCATAAATTCTTATGTATTCATGCTATAACTTGAAATAGTAAACTTTGTATGATTCTAGCCTTGATACTTTTGTGAATAGTTATAAATTGTTAGTAATATCTCTCTAAAATGCTTCCAAGATAGTTCTAGGAGCAAGAAGGTGATGAGAGATTGCTTAGTGATGGAAAGCTTGAGGCATCTTGAGAGGAAATCATGCCGACCATAGAAATGATCAAGCGTGAAGTCACAACTTGCAGCCATGGGACTGAGTTGGTGGCTAGAGGGAGCTCACTTCCAGAAGTATTCTTTGCAATCTCTGAAGCAGGGATCAAGAGGGAGTTTTGTAACTCACTGAGAAGAAGTGAAGATTACTGTATTGCAAGGCTAGGTGCTAAATCCTTAAAGGATCCCTTCAGTTGCTGAGATCAGAATTGCTCAAGACTGTCATCTAGATTTGACATTGGTAGCTCCGCAAACCTATTCAGAATAGAGTGATCTGGGATGAGGTTGAGGACAATCTTGAACTCTCTACAGTATCAGAGGTGTGCACGGGAAAACATTTTTCTAAGGCTAGTGTTGCAGGCAATCTTGGACGAAGAGGTTAGAAGGTTGATGTAACTGTAAGTACTTGAAGATTCAGAGGGAGCCTCCTGAACCTGAAGAAGATGAAGTATGGTAGAAGCCGGATGAGTTCATTTTGAGTCAAGGCAAGTATACTATTGACATCTTGAAGAGATTTGGTATGATGGATTGCAAATCCATGTCTACGCCTATGGTAACCAACTTTCAGAAGCTTAAGGAGGCTGCAACTAGTTCAGATCTGGTGGATCCTACTATATATAGACAGTTGATTGGATCGTTGATGTATCTAGTATATTTGCTATTCAGTGAGTGCTCTTAGTCAGTTCATGTGTGAACCAAGGCAAATACATCTAGTTGCAGCGAAGCATATCCTGAGATACTTGCGTGGTACAGTTGGATATGGGTTGAGATATTCTTCAGATGTGGATTTGAAGTTGCATGGTTATACTGATTCTGATTGGGTAGGGTGTGTCACTGATCGAAAGAGCACCTCTAGATGTTGCTTCAGTTTGGGATCTACTATGATATCCTAGTGCAACAGGAAGTAGTCATCTGTAGCATTGAGTACAATAGAGGCATAGTACATTGCAGCTTGTGTGGCAACTTAGGAAGCAGTGTGGCTTCGTAAGCTCCTTGTAGGATTGTTTGGACAATCAATGGAGCCTACTATCATTCATTGTGATAACCAGAGCTGTGTGAAGCTTTCTGTCAATCCTGTGTTTTATGACAGAACCAAGCATGTTGAGATCAAATACCATTATATCAGAGATATGGTATTGAGGAAAGCTATACAGTTGAGGTATATCAACACTGATGAGCAGACAACAAACATTGTCACCAAGCCTCTCTCCAGAATAAAGTTTGTGTACTTTTGAGATAACCTTGGTATGGTGGAGAATCTAGCCTTAGCCGAGAAGGAGTCTTAGTATCAGTGATCCAATTTAATGCATTTTTCTTTGAGAGAGATTTGAGGTGCAAGCCCTTGTTAATGCATTTCTCTTTGAGAGAGATTTGAGGTGCAAGCCCTTGTTAATGCATTTCTCTTTTGGGATTTGAGGTGAAAGCCCTTGTTTCCACCCTCTGAGAGAGCCATGGTGGATGCCATGTGTGTGACTCCATGACAGCATCACGACAGAGAGTTCGTGATGATTTTCTTGTACTTGTGTTTCACCCTCTGGGAGATCCATGGTGAATGTCACGTTGAGGTGACAACATCACGTAAGTGATGAACATGTACATACCATACATGGTTGTAGCCATTATGGTTGATATCATGATGAGGTGATATCTCATGATGAGGTGATATCTCTTCTTTCCACATATGAGAGTAGCCATTGTGGTTGACATCACGATGAGGTGATGTGTCTTATGTAGCTGGAAACATTTCTCCCTAGCTGAGAGGGAGTGTTGATGTTTAGCAGCTTTGGGCTCAATTCTTCCAGTTTCAAATGAAGACATAAATGGCAACATTTAATCTCTAAAGATGGCCGACCATCCTTGTAATCAATATTTATTATTTGTAATTATGTTTTCTTTGGTGGCCGACCTAGTTATTATTTGGAATTATATTTTCCTTTGGTGGCCAACCTCCTTCTTGAAGAGGTGCGACCTCTCTTGTAACAATGTATATATAGAAGGTCATTTTCTCACATTCAAGCATCAAAAAAGTTCGATCTCCTTCATTTAAGTGCAAACTCTCCAAGAGAGAAGTGCGAATTCTTCTTAGTGCAGATTGAAGATCAAATAAGAGCAGATTACTTGTTTGTACTACAGCCATTGCTGGTGCTGAATATTGGCCTTGTGTGTGGCGTCATTGTAAAGAGACTTGTTGCCATTACTTATATATAAAAGAGATATATTTGTTGCTGGGTTTTTCTCCCTCAAGTGGAGGGTTTACCCAGGGTATCTGCTGTGTTCTTGTGCTGATTTTTGAATTAATTTTCTGTGCATTAAATCTGATCATAAAATCAACAAAGAGTAATAAGTCATATCAGTTTATGATGTGTTTATGCACTAGATGATAATGCATCTACCTTATCCCTAAAATGCTCAATCTGGTATTGTCTAATTTGAATTGGATTAAGGAACTATGTGTGTTTGTCAGTAATGCATGAGGTGTGTAGGCCCTAAAGGCAAATTACATGTGCAAAATTAGGTGTTGGTAAATAAATTTCTTGACCCTAACTTGTGCATTTTATGTCTCTAATAAGGGGACATTACAAGTGGTATCAAAACATGTTCCTACCATCCTGTGTGCCTTACATGTATTCCAGTGTGTACTTTGAGAAAATGTATGTGTATTCAAGTGTATTCAAAAGTTTACCTTGTGACTTATATGTACTCATGGTAATATATGTTCATGTGAATATTTTGTGTATTATGTGTATTCACGTGTATGCTTCATACTCATGTGTATACTTGATGACCTTGGGGGGGTGGACGGGTCCACGGTATAGTATGGGATGCATTGAATCGCCTCCCTAATTGTCTAACGGTATACTTCATTCAAGTGTATTCGTATTCGAGTGTATACTCCATGACTTGTATATGTATTCGAGTGTATACTCCATGACTTGTATATGTATTCGAGTGTATATTGCATGATGCATTTGTATACCTTGTGACCTTGAATTTAAGTGTGTGCTCTATGACCTTGTATTTGTTGTGACTTGTATTCAAGTGTTTGCTTTATGACTCACATGTATTCATACGTATGTTTTTTGACTTCATGAACTCGTGCATATACTTCATGATCTTATGATGTTTTGTTTCATATGGACATGCTTAGCACCTTACTTGTCCACTTCATGATTGATGAACTCTAATACATAACTACTTTGTTCTTGAATGTATACTTTGTGTTGCATAATTCATGCCTTATATGTATTTGTTGAGGTGTATCTACGAACATTCTTATACCTATACTCCACATTTGTGATCAATTTGTGCTTTATGTATATTCAAATGAAAGCTTCATATTGTGTATTGAATGCATGATATGCTTCTATTCCATGCATAGAAGTAAAATTAAGTGTACGTGAATGCTCTACATATTCATGTCTTATGGAATGACTAAATGCTTCTCACTCTATGTGTGTAAATTCCTATATGCAAATACTTCATGCCTTATGTATCCGAGTCGATGTATGCTCCATATACTTCTCATGGCCTATATGGCTTACGTGTGTTCAAAGGTATGATTCATATCTTATGAGTGGGCCACATGTCTTACATAATTGCTTTATGCCTGATGTTCTTTAAGCATGCATATATTTCTATTATACTTCCGATTGAACATGTATACCTCTCTGAGTATATTTGCACACCTTAAGTGTATTATGTGCCTTACTTGTAAATTCCTAAGTGCATGTATCATAGCTTGCGAGTGATTATATTTGATGTTCCTTCAGCATAATTATTTCATGAAAGCTTTGTGTGTGATTAATCCATGTTTGATACATGAGTGCCTTCTTAATACCTTGAATAGGCTTCGTAACGTGACTTATGTATCTTTCAACATGATACTAGCTTCATTTCGGAAGTGATTGTGGCTTACAATATCTTATGTGTCTACCTTGTAACTATTTCTTGTATGACCATTTGCTCCATGTATGATATGTATTCAACATGAGTGATTATATGCGCACATATTGTATGCTGTTGAAATATTTTCTCAATATCTGACGTGTATTCAACATATGTATGTGAATGCTTGCACATGCATGATTCTTGCCTTGTATAAGGGTATGACTGTATATGTATTTATGTGTGCTAATGTGAATACTTCATGTTTGATATATGTCCTCATGCTGAATCCCTGTATGTACTTGTGTTATGATCTACATATCTCATGTGTTACTAGTAATCATCTGTTTTCATGATTCATGCTTATATGTATACCTCATGACTCTGTGTACTGCTGCTTACAACTGATATCTTGCAAGCACTACATGCGCACACTCCATGTATATGAGTTTCTGATATGCTTCACTTCTTCTGCATATTTAGGTGTTTGCTTATGTCTTAAACGCCTTCAACATATTTACTCGAATGCTCTTCTCACGTATGCTGGTGTTTGATTCATGCCTCATGTGTATTTGAAGGACATTCAAGACCTGCATGTATAAATGTTTATGGCACTTGACTTTGGTTTTCAAGTGTATGATCCATGCCTTGAGTGATTGCTTCATATCTTATGTGTACATTATTCATATTATGTGATTATGATTCATACACTAAGTGTATTCAAGTGTGACTTATGTATTCAAGTGCAATCACGTGTATACCGTATGACTTGTGTATTCAAGTGTACCCAAGTGCACACTATGACTTGTGTATTCGTGTTCCTTGGCTTACATTATGATTTGTGTGTGTGATCCTGTGTGACTCATGTTCATGTGTATATCTTGTGACTTATGTGTAACCCACATGTTAGCCTCATTTCTGTTATGTCTTCAAACAAGATTACTCCATGGTGTCTTGTGCTTAAAAGATTAGTTCTGTTGTCCAACTATATCTTGAGTGAAGGAACTGTAACTATTGAAGGGGGAAGATGTTTTTGTGATTGCTTGAGGACAAGCAATCTTGGGCGGGGAGGACTGTCATGTCCCCTCGAATTTGCAACACCAAAGATATCAAAACAAAAATAAGAAATTGCAATTTAAATACAATTATAATTATTATGATAATATTATAATAATATTATAATTATAAATATAAAATAAAACAAGTTGATATTGTAAATTGTTATTATAAATACAATATAAAACAATTTACAATAATAAATTGACAACTCATTATTATATTAATATAGTGTATTAAACACCCAATAAATATCATAATACCTATACAGATAAATAAATGCAATCTAGAAAAACAATATAAATAATAATAATAAAATACATATTAAATAAGGAACATTAAAATATATGTATACTAGAGTCACACCTCTCCCAAACAAAAAGGCATGACCCTTGGAACCACATCCCCTTCTCCAGCATACAGTATATAAGATGGGGAGCATCGATGAATAAAGGGGGGATAATAGGAATCGCAATCAGAGAAATGCGAATAAGAATCTATTCCAAACCAAAGGCAAGGGAAAGGAAATACACGTAAGCTAGTAGTGACACGTCTTTCTGGAGACCGCTGGAGAATAGGTAATCAAGGACAGAGATCATCGAATGGGGGAGAACAAATCGCTGGGTTGTAGTTTAAACTAACAAATTCAAAAAGGCATGAAAAGCAATAACTATTGGTTACAAGAAGACTGCGGCAGAAATCAGTATTGAAGTGGGAGCGCTAAAATAAAGTAAGTAATGTTAAACAAAGAGCCACGTCTATTTGCTAAACAATGGCTCTCTTCATAAAGACAAAGATATAAATGGAGACGGAAAGAGGAGGGGATAGGAGGGTAAGCATCAGTAAATAAAGGATAAGAATGTGGAAGGAAGGAAAGTAAATACGGAAGAAGGGAATTATCAATGAGGTCCCTATGATCTGCAGTCAGAAATCTGATAGTGAGCAGTAAGTATAGATACTTACACATGTATATAGATATATATTCATTTATATATATACATATTAGTCTTTATTAGAAGTACTGATATATGCATATTTAAGTAGAATTCATATACGTGCCCATATACATATTCATATAGAGGTTTTGACTTATATATTTATAAATGGAGGTCAATTAGAGATAATGTCACATACATACTTAAGAAGACTATATATATTTTCGCGATTATGCAATAATGATACTTGCAGCAATTATGAAGCCTTATAAATAATTATGATGCTTAATATAATTATGAATAATAGATTCTTATCTGTTGAGTTACACTAACAATATCTTTTGAGTGCAAAGAAATAAGAACATTTGAATCTTAGAAAGATACACCATCGCATCAAAGAAAGAAGATGGATCGGGCTCAGGGAAATGAGTCTGGAAGAAGTCCAGTTAGTACAACGATCAGAGGTAAGTACCCTCAACCAACTGATGTAACATTGAAGGTTATGTATTCTGGAAATTCGAATTGCTACATACAGTGAAGGATTTATAGTATGATGACTAACCTAAATCTTATTAGATTAAATACCAGTTGGATTCATAAATATTTCATTCTATGATAACTTGTGAATACAATTTAATATATCTAATGATGAATGAATGTGTAGAGCGATTTAGTGACATGCCTGTTTGATAGATGTATATGTCAATATAATGAACTTCATATATATATATAGCATAAGTAATTGAAAAACACCACATACAACAATAAATGGATATTATTTATCAATGACCCAATTATTGTATATCATAAGCTACTATGACTTTTACTATAAGAATAGACTTCAGGCCGAAAATCCCTTTCGCTAGCACTCAATAAGGATAGGGAGTGTGTGGAGGGAAAGGCGGGTAAATTGCTCCATTGATGGACGGTCCCAAGACGGGTGGGACACCTTGAGGGAGTCCAATTTGAGATTGTGCACGCGCCCTTGGTACAGTAAATCTACCATCCAATGAGGTTAGGAAAGAGGAAACAAGGCATAGATCTATTCTGGTCAAGAGTAATAAGTCATATTAGTTTATGATGTGTTTATGCACTATATGATAATGCATCTACCTTATCCTTAAAATGCTCAATCTGGTATTGTCTAATTTGAATTGGATTAAGGAACTATGTGTGTTTGTCCGTAATGCACGAGGTGTGCAGGCCTTACAGGAAAATTACATGTGCAAAATTAGGTGTTGGTAAATAAATTTCTTGACCCTAACTTGTGCATTTTATGTCTCTAATAAGGGGACATTACAATATGCTGAAATTTTTTCATATTGTTATGCTATCGGATTGAACCTACGAGTTCTTCCATAATCTTTTGAGGACGAAAACCTTCATTCGATTTCTAGTTTCGGATTTGAGAGATAATTCCTAGCTAGAGTGGAGCAATTTCATTGAAGAGATCACCATAATTGAGTTTTAGTTTTTGATGTTGCTGAGATGAAGATCTATTTAGTGTTTTGAGGTGTGTTAGGTGGAGTTTGAAGGGAATTTTCCAATATTTTTGCTTGTGGGCGTGTTTATCTACTCCTTTTTTTTGAGTTTCCAAAGCATCAAAAGCAATGTTTCAGTTCTGATTTGTCCAAAGTACAGCGGCAAAAAGGGTGTTTTCAGACCTGTACTAGCCTTCTAATTCATCTATTCTAGGTATTATGTTGCTATTTCATAGTTGGATTATTGAGTACATGTTATTTGGTGCTATTATAGGGTGTTTCAACAATTATTTACATCAACACTTTTTATTTGTAGCTAATACTCTTATTTTTCTGTTCACAATGCACATGTGCTAACCTTGTAATGCTTCGGATTGTTATACCGCTGAAAGCTTCAAATTCCTATGCACTTTATTTTGTAAGCATTGGATGGTAGTACCGCCAGTGGGTTTAAATTTTTTATTGCTGATCTACTTGCCCCACTAAACAAGTGGTAATATTGTAATAGCTCACCACTGAAAAGTGGAAGACGCATGTTTAAATGTCTGCAAACATTGTATAATCTTTCCCATTTGGAAGTGCCTTGTAATTCTTGCTGAATAAGCAGATGATTTCTTTCGTGTATTGTTTATGCATCCCATTGAATAAGTAGCTTGATTGGCTTGCCATCTGATCTTCTATCTAGCAAGTTGTAATTTAGTAAATTGTAATCTTGACAACGTATGCTCTTTAACCGTATGCTCTTTAACCTTGCCCAATCTGGGATCTGGGTAATTAGAAAGTGGAAAGGAAGTTGTTATGCTTTCATTTACTTTGAAGCTAACATATTTTCAATATTCTTTTGGGGATGGTTGTTACAATAACAAACATAATTGTTTTTGATCTCATAATCTTAATAATTGTTTTTGATCTCATAATCTTAAGGTGTTCTAATATCCCACTATATGGGTCATTCGTATTAGGGATTTATTCCTAATAGGTTTGTGGTTATAGTATTCCAAGCAAACATTGATTCTCTTGATTAAAAGAAGCAAAGAGAATTATTCAAACATGGAGTGAATCATTAACATGTAATGATGTTAAAATCTGTAATAACCCTGACCAAGATTATGGCGATTCCCAAATTTGACAATGTTATTAGTCAAACTTATTATGCACTATTGTTTGAAATGGTCAAAAATTGTATATGCAGAGTTAAAATAATTTGATGCTTGCATCTGTAATGTACAACTAACTTAACTCATCCAAAATATAAAGCTGATAACACCTCTCTGACCAAGATTAATATATATTCAGGAGTGTGGTGGATACAAGCATTACATGTGCTCATTACATTAGAAATGCAATCAAAATTTCTTTTCAAAAGCAATAAAGGAAATTCTAATATATTATAATCTGACCTGTAATATTGATTGTCTTCAATATCATCCAAACTATTTCATACTTCCAAGAGATTCAGATGTGATATAGCTCTTAACATTCTAGTGTTGACTCCTATCTTGAAATGGACAGCAATCATATTGTGGTGGCCCCTGAACACGTCTCGACTCCAATTGGCTACGAGAACCTTTTAGAGGATGGCGGAAGCATTGGAATCTATTCACCCACACGAGTTTACACGATCATTTCCCAATTTTATCCCGCCTCTATTTCGTCTTGTCTCCACCTGCAAGGAAAGACTGTTTGTCTTCTTCTGCGCTAGAAGGATTTGATAATATCCTATGCTCCTTCCAATGCCTGACTCTTGATAATTCCTCGGTAGTCTTAGAATCGGGCGCTTGGGAATTAGTAATCGTTCTTATTCAAAGCAAGTTCGGTTCCTACAATTAGATTATATCTTCCTCTTATTCAACACACTATGAAACCCAATAAAACCATAACCCGTGATTTGTCTCACCAAAATCTACTGGCGGCAGGAGTATACCTCCACGTTAGTTGGAATTTCTGATATCATCCTGCTATTATCCACGGCTTGTTAAATATTCCCAAGTAACTTCAAAACTATCCCGATAACTCCTAACGCTGTCGCAGCCCTTCAAGACCTCCATGCCACCATTTGGTATTACCAATAACCTCCAAAGAAGCGATGAATCTCTCCATCCATTTGTCGGCTCCTTAGTACTATGACATCGACTCATTTAAGTACCATTGACTCCTTGTTAATATTAATGCTGCATTAAAAATAACTCTGATAATATGGACAGTCGCGTCATTTTAAATGAATATCAGTTGGAATAGTGGGAGCCGTAAGCTTCTGGTGTACGTGTGAGTGGAAGTAGTAGGTAGTAACTGGAGATATTAAACTATATTCAATCAATCGCCTTTCACTATTCGTTTCATTGGCAAGGCTATCTATTTGGAGGAAGCATCGCATCTGCTCGGGCATCGTGGTCTTCCTTATTAAGCGGCTATCTGGGAAGTTATCGGGCCATCATAATGGAGCATATTCTGCTGCCGCCCTTGTGGGAGGACATGGTATTTGGAAGGTTAGCGAGTGAATATCTGGAGGCTGACGTGGGTGTATGAGGAGGTGAATTGTCAAAAAGAAGTGCAACATCAGACTTTGGAAGTATGTCAGCCTACTTTCTATAGCCGCCAACCTTTATACAAATCGTGCCTTTACCCAGGAAGGAGCTGCGTTCCATACATAGCCGGTTTCCTTTTTGTAGCGGGTGAGAGCAGAAGTATAGGTGCTGCGTTTGATCTCATTCTCTGCCAGGTCAGATTACCATCTGTATTTAATGAACTGAGATTTGTAATGACTGCCAATGCATTTGGTAAAGAAATAAATGTCATTTTCTGAAGCGGAATATTGGAAACTTACTATTGTGTTTCAGAATGTTGCAATGATAAAAATACTTTAAAAACCATGTATTGCAATATGTTTCCTTTAATTCATTTGTAATCAGGAATTGCAATTTGTGGAGTTGTTTATATGTTGTGTTTAATGTATCCAATTACCATCCAAATATCCTTTGAAAGCAACTCACACCAGTAAGCAAGCCAACTGTTTGACAAAATGCTTGCATTGCCAAACTATGCATAATCGTGAAAATTTCATTATTTTGGGCAAGGGTCTTTACACTAAGACCTTGAAAAGTTCTGCCAGCCAACACAGAGATCAAATAACTTAAGTCAGCTACCATTTTGTGGTGGCATGCCACATGAGAATTCGGCCCAGCTTGAAAAGTTCTGCCAGCCAACAAAGAGATCAAATAATTTAAGTCAGGTACCATTTTGTGGTGGCATTGCCACATGAGAATTCCACCCAGCAAGCCAAAAAACTAGAAAGTGACAAATTCCTTTTGAAACTCTGCCTAGGGGTGAAGAAGGTTTACAACTGACATAGGTACATTTTTTGGCAGCACCCTTTTTACCTCTAGGTGTGACTTTAATTGGAATAACCATTAGGGATTGATGCCTAGTTTGAAGACACTTAAAAGTGAGTTAAAACATAACAAAGTGGCACACCTTTTCCTTGGTGCAACCATATCAAAACTCTGCCCAGGTTATTTAGTTGGCTAGCATACAAACTCACACACCTATATTAAGAATTAAAACAAAATAGAGTCTATTAGAACCTATTAAGGCTGTTTAGACCTTGTCATTTGCATTGGAAACAAGGTTCTTTTTCCTCCATTTTTGCAGGTATATCAGCCAAAGTTTAGTTCCCTATGGCCTAATTTTGAGCCTTCGGAAACAACATATAGGCAAGCTTTCAATGGTTTCCGGAATGTCAAAGAATATAAAATATTACATTTCCATTGGCTAGAAAATTCATGATGACGAGGGATATATATACTGTATATTTTGCTCAAACCCTAAGGCATGTTCATGTGCTGTTTTCCATGTGCTCCAAATTGCCGGGATGTTCACCATGTCATCAAAGTGGATTAATCAACCAAAGCATTGCAGAGGATGAGGTTTCCAGTTTTAGGTCACAAAGGGGCATAGGAGAGATACCCATTAGTTTCATGTTCATGTAGTTTCAATAATTTTCCATAAGATCAACAAAATTGCAAGTCAAGGTTGCCTCACATTTTTAAAATTCACTTAAGTGCCAAAAGTTTCCATTTTTTCCAGAATAGCTGCATCTGTCAGCTGCCATCATCAGCAGTGGCTATTTCCAGATTATACATATGAGCCTATTTTTAGGCCTTTTATTTAAGTCATTATTTTATGATTATTTTGTCTTAAAGTTGTTTAATTTATGCATTTTTGCAGATAGGGATAGGATTGCCTTAAAGTGTTACTGTTTTGAAATATATACTATTATTTTAAATCCTTAAAGGCTACCCTTGAGAGCTTATAAGTGCATGCTTGGAGCACATAATTTGGTAAGGTTAGTTGGGATGAAGCTTATGCTGCAGAGACTATCATTCAACTGAAGTTATTATGTTATTTAGTATTTGCATGTTTGTAATTTCCTATAGTAAGTTGAAAGAAGATTATATTTAGTCAACCTATATATTGGCAATGCTCGTCTTTCTAAATTGTAGTTGTGTATGCAACTTAACTATTTATTTCTTGAATCTTGTGATGTTTTTCTATTTAGTTCTTTACTATTGATTCTAATTTACTGGACTCTATTTTAGCTAGAAGTAAGCATTTGTCTGTTTTTCCTTAAAATATTTGTTTGCAATTGAATACTGTTTTTTGCTTTAGCTAGTAGGAAGTTGTGTTCATTCATACTAGAATTTGTTTATCCTCCTTTATATCTAAAATCGTTGTTTGAATGGTTTGACTATTAATAGTTCGGGGCAAAAACATAGTTAGCAATTTACATTTATTGCAAAACCCCCAATGAAATATTGTATATTGTGCATAATTTTGAATTTTTTGCTGAATAGTTTTAGTCTAGGGTTAGTTTTAGGTTTAGTCAGGTCTTAGAGAGCTTCCCCTTATAATTTGAAGAGCTGTATGTATTGTTTTGTTTTGTGTTATTCGACAAAAACCAAATTAAATTGCTAATATAGTCACAAGTACGTCAACCTCTGGATGATATTTCTCCTACATTGTTGGTATATTAGAGACATAAACTTGAGTTGACTTTAATTCAAGATGTGTTTGGTTTACCATAGTAGTTTTGGGTCACATAGAGGTAGAGACCATAGTGATATTATTTCACTATTACAAAGACTTGAGTTGACCTCCACTCAACATGAGGTTTCTTCACGAAAAGAACCATGGATCACACACCAATAGGGAACAAAATGGTCTTCTTCAACTATTTAGGAGGTGCAAGCAATTGACCTTGCTTAGCCTCAATAAATAGGGAAACAGATTGTTGTTTTCAGCATGTTCATTTTGCTCTCTTATGATCTTTTTAATGTGCATGAACTACAACAATGTATAGAACTAAAGGTAAATCTGAATGGGAGGTTTCCATGTAAGTTGAATATGATGCATTGATTAAAATAATCATGCCTAGGAGTTGGCTGAATTGCCTCCTAGTAAGAAATTCATTGGATGCAAATGGGTATACAAGATCAATTGTAAAGGCATTGGTACTTTGGACAATTACAAGGCTCATCTTGGTGGAATAATTTATTTGCAACAAGAGGGGATAAATTATGAGGAGACTATTGCTCCTAAAACAAAGATGGCCACATTTTGGTTGCTTATCTCCATAGTAGCTCAATTTCATTGGAAGGTGTATCAGATGGATGCAAAGAACACCTGTAATAGATGTATCTAGGGGCTTTAGATGAGGAGGTCTAGATGGTGTAGCCTAAAGGATTTTATGTACCTGAAAATGATCATTTGGTTTGTTAACTTGTTAAGTCTCTATGTGGGCTTAAGAAAATTCCACAAGCTTGGGACACAAAGATTAGTCAACATCTTTGAGATTGTCGATTCATAAGAGAAGTTTTTAATCCAAATCTATATGTAAAAAGTGATGATGATGAAATTGTGATTTTTGTTGTTTATGTTGATAGCTATTGCCATCATAGGTAGCAGGGCTATTGCATTGTAGCGAGTGAAATCTCATCTATTTTCTGCTTTTGACATGATTGAGTTTGGCAACATGATGTAATAGCCCTAGGTTATAATGAGAGATTTGACATATGTTTTGATCCTTGATTTGCAATCTGTCATGCAATTCTGATTACCCAGAGTTCTTCATAAAATAAAGGATTAAATAGTCAAGCTAAATTAGACAACAATTTAATGATTTACAGCTCAGATCCACATATTAAGAATTGGAAAATTACACATGACAAACTGTTGTAGCCTTAATTTTGAAATAGGAACTTCTGACATACAATCTGATCGGTGTTCACAATGACCTTGCTGCATTCCTTCAAACTGGTGTAATTATTTGTAGACTCTCTAGGGTTTAAATTTATATTTATAGTGTTAAGAAACACTTTTGAGTTTGAGGGCATTGGAGGCCGACTAGAGAGGGTAACATGACACATGACCATTGCATTTCATGTACTACAGATCTTTTGGCATGCTTTCACATGATTTTAATTCTTTCATTGCATCAATGGAGATTGGATGGAAGTTGTCATCTTGTGATGATTAATTATTTGTGGACTCATCTAGGGTTTATATTTATATTTATATAGTGTTAAGAAACACTTTTGAGTTTGAGGGCGTTGGAGGCCAACTAGAGAGGGTAACATGACACATGACCATTGCATTTTATGTACTCTAGATCTTTTGGCATGCTTTCACATGATTTTAATTCTTTCATTGCATCAATGGAGATTGGATGGAAGTTGTCATCTTGTGATGATTCATTATTGGTTGATGAGTCATTCTATAGACAATTGGTGGGTAGTTTGGTATATCTTACATCCATGTGATGAGATTTTCCATTTTTGTTTTGTGGTTGGTTATCTCTTTCGGTTTTTGACCCAATTGAAGCTTGTTCATTTGCAAGCAACAAAATGAGGGTTTATGTCAAAAGTGCTCTTGACTTTGGAATTCTCTATCAGAATACAAACGCTTTCAAGTTGATAAGATATATAAGCTTTGATTGGGATAGTTTAGTTAATTCTTGGATAGTCAACTATTGGCTATAATTTTTCCTCGAGCTTTGGAATTGCTTTGTAGTAGGGTAAACTTGGGTACAATATGGCTATATATTCTACTAAAGTAGAATGCAAATTAGCTATCTATTGGCCATGTCTTTTATCTTGGGCTTATGTAATGTCCCCTTCTTGCACCTGATCAGTATGGGAGTTCCACTAGCCTATTCCAGGGTTCCCATAGGCTAAGTGGTGTTGGTTTGTAACAACCAATCTCCTTTTGACATAGATTAACCGAGAGTTTTCACCAAAAGTTAAACATGAACAAAAGAAGTGAATATAATATTTTTTTTAAAAACATGTGATCATAAACCATCATGCCACTGCATTTCATTTGTATAATCATATAAAGAAAGTTGCATCTTTTGCTTTTTAATTGATAACACCAATATCAAAAACAAGATACAAATCTTTTCAGCATTTAATTGAATAAGCTAAATAAAGAACTGTGAGAGAATAGGGTTAGGGAACCTCATCGGATTCTTATTGTCTTCCAAGACTCGACATGCCACCTGCAAGAGGGAGAGCATCATTTGGGTGCTTTACCTCCAACCTTGGACTTAAGTGGTTCCCCACTCATCTTCCTGACTGGAAGTGGCCCTAACCTTCAACGAAAGGTTTGTTGGGAACCCTCTCAGTTTTCCATCTGAGCTCTGGTGTTGTGCCCTACTTAACTAACACTGTTGTGCTACTATGGATACCCTCCAACCAATCATGACAATTTTGGCTAGCTAAGCAATTGGGTCATGGTGAATTGACAAGTGCAAGCAGTGGCTTTTGCACTTACTATGGCCATAATTTCTATACAACTGTACAAATGCTTCTAGAGCGTAGTCATGGTTCACCCACCCTGCTCGACTTGGAAAATGCTACTAACCTAGGACATACTGGAGTTATCTACTCCGCCCAACTCGTAAACACAAAAGAAATAGTTCACTGGGTTTGGACTCCCTCAAAACCCTTCTGGAATAAGACAAGGATACATTTTCAAACTAGGGCATACTTGCCCCTTTAAGGATACATTTTCAAACTAGGGCATATTTACCCTAGGGCATTTAAGTATACATTTTCTTGTATACCCGAAATATGAGGCATGAGCCTCGGATCTTGGCTTCGGCCACTATAACTTAAATTAACTCTTTCTTTCCAAGGTTTTTCCCCTCTAAAGAATGACTTAATAGTTACATTCTAAACAAAACAATTCATTCACAAGGAATCCTTTAAAAGGACAATTTCTTGGAAATAAACCAGTAGAGGGTTGTACTCTAGTTTCATTAACTAGTTCATTAAGTGAGACTTTTCTCAACCCTACCATAAATGGAAGGATTCACTTCAAACTAGGGCATACTTGCCCCTTTAAGCCATTAGACAGTTAAACAATTAAATCTGAGTCTTTTTCTTTACCCAATCTTGAGTTTTTATTTTATCTGCTTTTTATAAGCATTTAGTATAACAGTCAACCTCATTTCCTTTCTAGAATACACTTGTGCAATTTACTTAAGGATTCCTCATTCATAGTGCAGTAATCGTGCTCAAATTCTTTAATGGAAGAAAACTCTTCTACAAGAGAACTAAAAACAATAGGTAACAAATAACCAACTGACAATATTTTGGTTTTCCTCTTTTCAAAAACATAGAAAACTGTCTAATAGAATGAGAGCATAGTCCCAAACATCCAACATATTCCAAATGCAACATTAAGGTTTCTAGCTACCGAATGCTAAGCAATCAAGAAACTGGAATGGATCAGATAGATGACTACTTGTGTAATAAACAGCTCTTAAAGGCCTCTAAGCCGCCATTCTTAATCACACAAAGATGGTAAATGAAGATGGTAAATGAATATAATTAAGTGATTACATGCCTGCTATAGATTTGAGTGGGTGAGAGCAGGTCCTGTCTCAAATTAAATAGCTGTGGCTGAGCAAACATCACAACAATATTGGTTCCACTTTACACTAACAACTCCAAACTACTATTGCCTCTTCACTTTCAGTTGAAGAACTTATAAAGTTATCGATTTTCTTATCTTAGCCCAGGTTACAATCTTGCCAACCTGTGCCATATCCTTCAAGGAGATATTTATAACATAATGATTCGTAAAACAGTTATAACAATCCCAAAAACAGTTAGCAAGTGGTTCCAAAACTCCCTCTAAATTTACCGCGCTCCCCAAGAATGGCGCCCATGATTTTGTAAATCTCAAATCAATTTTAAAACTGATTGGTCTTGCAAGGAGAATGAATTTCCATTCGCTCAAGGCAAGATATAGATTTAATCAAATAAAAGAAGCAAGAAACAGTTTGAAAACCGTCGTCAATCAAGTAACTCAAACTCCTTGTAATCTAGTTGCAACGCAGCCAAGGAAGAGAGTAATATTTTTAGCAGATAGGAAAATTGGAAAGATCTTTATTATTATCTTAGGAATCAAGTTTGATATTTACTATTATCGCTGCTTTTGATATAGTGATGAATACATTTGAAACAACGAATTTCACATAATATGGCCTTTATATATATTGGCTTGCTTCCAACACCTTAGGTGGTTTTTAAAGAAACATTATCAAAAGATTCGATATCCTTTAATAAACTTAAACAATACAAACAAAAGAGTTGATGGTCAAGGTCAACTTTTGGCCTTTGAATTTTAAGAATATAATTGTATTTAAATGCATCGAGCCACTTTTCTTTCATTCGGCTTGTAAGCCAAATTTTATAATCATGAAAGAATGAATAATAACCTTGTAATCTAATAATAGAGTTATCTTTATCTACGATGTTATTATTTACATCATCAGGGCATTTTTTCCAAGGATAAAATATCGTGCCATTCAAATATTAACACTTTCCATATCAACTTTGTTAGCCGACTTCGTACTATGGTATAAGATAACTTATGAGTTATAAATTGTGACCTTAATATGTCGACTTTGGCTTTAGTGTTGGTAAGGAAACATCACACCATGGCGTTATTTAAAAATAGAGTGAATGTATAAGTATGTATTTGTGCGTGCATGCAACGTGTTCATTTATGCACATGTGAATGTGGATGCATGTTTGCAGACATAATAGTTCTATCTACACACATGCACATGTGCCAATGTACGCATACACGAACTCATGTATGCATAAGTTGGCTTCCCACCCAATTACCTATGCATATATATGCATTCACTTGGACTTAAACTCATTATGGATAGAAAAACACATGAAAACACAAACCCTAATCCGCCTTTCATCATAAAGCAAAAAACAAGACAAACTAACCCTAAAAGGCTTACCTCAAACATCCCAAGACTTGACCAATACCTATTAGTGTTGATGGTCATTCAAAACCGACTCAAGCTCAGATGGCAAACCAGATTCTTCCCCAGTTCACCTCTCTCCTAGATAATACTCCTCCTCATTTGAATTGGAGATGCTTGGTTCAACCTGCATCATCACTCAGGAAACAAGGGTAGTTAGCCCGATAAACAATATAGTTACATCATCATATTACATTCATTCTATGATTTACTTATTCAATAAGAAATTCCTTGCATAAGCATTATTTCTGTT
The DNA here is from genome assembly GCA_007258455.2 of Sequoia sempervirens. Classification (NCBI taxonomy): domain Eukaryota; kingdom Viridiplantae; phylum Streptophyta; class Pinopsida; order Cupressales; family Cupressaceae; genus Sequoia; species Sequoia sempervirens. The sequence goes on from VDFB02047230.1 coordinate 120,876,416, forward strand.
TCATGGCAACAAAGCATCCATAGTTTAACCTAAAACCAAAACAGAACATTGCATAATTTTCATCATAGCATCATTGATTTTTAGAGTTTATAATATTTCATTGCAAATTTCATTGAAAGTCAAAGTAGTCTTTTGAAAACTAGGGTGGGATGTAACATGGTTGGGGGACTCAAGGCCTATGTTGGGCTTTGTGTTGGTTTTCAGAGTTTTTTGGCAGGGATTTCTATTTATAGCAGTGGTCATTTTTGTTGGGTAAGTAAAGTCCAACGGACTCCTTATCCTTTATGTCTTTTTCCTTCCATTCACAAACCTTTGGTATTCTGTATGCAACTTGTAAATACATTGTGGATAAGGCATTGTTTTTGTATCTTGTTGTTGCAGTATATGATAGCTGTTGTATGTATATCAAAACAAAGATAAATAAAAGACTATTCCCTTGCATCAAAGTGGATGTAGTCAAATTGGTGAACCATTATAAAATTTTGTGTCTTTGTGTTCGTGACTTGTCTTTGTTTCTGATTTTTAATTCTGTCTTCTTGTGTTATTTTTATCTGTCGTAAATTATCCAACAATTGGTATCATAGCTCGGTGAAGAAGCTGATTGGGAAACTGTGATAATTTCTGAGGAAAATGGAGGAATAGGATAAATGGAAAAGTGAGAAATTCTCAAGGCAGAATTTTGGATTATGGAAGGTGTAGATGAAGTCATTATTCACTAGAGGAGATCTCTCACTCACGCTAGAAGGTAATGTCAAGAAGCTAGCTATGATGGCTGATGAGGAGTGGGAGAGATTGGACAAGAAAGCGAGAGCAACAATTATCTTGTCATTATCCAGCAATGTCCTTTTCAATGTTACAGCAGATTAGACCTCAAAGGAATTGTGGGACAAACTCACTAATATGTACAAGATGGCTTTGGCTTCGAATAAAGTTTACCTTATGAAGAAGTTGTATAATCTGAAAATGAAGGAAGGAGGTATTGTGTCAAATCATTTGAACAAATGCAATACTCTAATCAGCCAATTGATTTCGGTAAATATTAATTTGGATGATGAAATCAAAGCTATCTTATTATTGTGCTCTCTTTCAAATAGCTAGGAAGGAGTAGTGATGGCGATCAGCACCTCGGTATCCAAAAATGCCAAACTCAAATTTGACAATGTTGCTGGAACTCTTTTTAGCGAAGATATGAGAAGGAAAAATCAAGAACTACATCCAGTGATGCCTTGATTTTTGGCAATAGGGGTAGACATCAAGAAAGAGGCAAAAATTACAATTGAAGGAGATCAAAATTTACAAACAGAGAAATGGAGGTTGCTAGTTTAGTGGCAAAGGTCATACCGAAAAGAATTGTTTGTCATATAAAAAGGTTCAGAATCAATCAAAGGACAACGAAGTTTACACCATATATGAATCAAATAAAGATGTTCTAGTTTTGTCAATGGCTGAAACTACAATCGATTCACGGGTGTTGGATTCCGGTACATCATTCTACGCAACCTCATGCCAGGAAGCATTCCAAAATTATCAAGGAAAATTTGGCAAAGTCTATCTTGGTGATAATAAAGCATGTGATATCATTGGCAAAGGTGACATGATGTTGAAGTTGAAGAATGGAAATAAATGGCTATTGTGCAATGGAAGACATGTTCCTAAATTGAAAAGGAATCTGATTTCTGCTGGATAGCTTGATGCTCAAGGATGTAACATCACCTTTTCTTCAAACTCTTGGATGGTGACCAAAGGGGCATTAGTGGTTGCAAGAGGAGAAAAGTGGGCACTTTATATGTGCTAGATAGTCTCACTGAAGTGGGAGCTGTGATGGCGGTTGTGGACAACAAGGTGAAACTATGGCATAGAAGGCTCGGGTACATGAGCAAGAAGAGACTCAAAATCTTTCTCAAAAGCATAGTTCCAAGCATCGCCCAAACTCTCCCAAACTCGGCGAGTGGTATACAAGGCAAAGCTTTTCTTCTAAAGAATATGCTTTTTTGTTCATGATGAATGAGAATGCTTCATTGTAGAAGTATTTACTCAGGATCAAGGCCAACAAAGATCAATTGCTAGCCATTGGTTTTAAAATGGAAGATGATGACATGGTGGTAATCACATTAAAATATTATCATGTGCTTATGAACACTTTATTGAAACCTTGAACATCACAACTATGAACACTTTGCAATAAGCTCTTACAATAGGATAGGTGGGAGAGACTATTTGGTAGTAGCAATTAGACAAAGGGTATAGGAAAATGGTTAAAGGAGAAAAGTCAAAGTGAAGATGCAACAAACAATTTGAAAAACATCACGTCATTATTGTTGTAAAATGGGCCATATGAGGAAGCATTGCAAAAAAGGTTGGCTGATTAGAGAAGCAACCAGGGAGAGCCTCAACATAAGGCTCATGTTGCAAAGCATATAGAGGAGTCAATCTTCTATGCATTCATGGCCAAACGACTTGTAGATTAGTCAAAGGTCATTTGCTTTGTACATAGTTTTAAGAGCATCACATCACTTCACCAATAGGAAGGATTAGTTCATGGAGTGCATTTCTCGCAATTCTTCCAAAGGTTCAATGATCTTTGGTGGTGGGGAGGAGTACATGGTAGTAGGCAAAGGAAATGTGTAAATATCCTCTAGAGGGAAAACGTTGAATTTTCTCAATGTGTACTATGTATTGGGAATGGAGCTTAATTTTTACTCGACGAATCCTAAAGTGAGTCTTCTTAATGTCTTTGGTTTCATTGCCCATGCCTTGATTCAACATGAAAAATGAACCAAGTTAGATCCCAAGAACAAGAAACTAATGATCACAAGGTACAATGATAGTCGTGAGGCTTAAAGGTTGGTTGATGTTGGCACCAAATGATTGATCTACAACAAAGATGTCCTTGTTGATGAAGAAGTTGGACCTTTCTAGACTTCTCTAAATATACAAAATTGCCAGAGAACAACCTTTCGTGGCTAAGGATTCGAGTATTTAGCTTTAGGTACCTCGATTGAAGGGGGAGCATTTTGAGCATGTGGTGTCTCCAAGGCTAGTAAGAGTCCTAGAATCTAAATCCTGATAGTTTGAATCAATATTTAGATGAGACATGAATAGGTAGCCCAAGTCATGGTGACAACACTAATTTGGATGAAGAGGAGCCCAAGAAGAGATCAAATGTATTGTCCCCTTTTCCTAGGCAGTTGTTAGATGCAGTGGCTAGTCTACCAACTAGTCCTTGTAGTCTAACAGGTTCGTTAGGGGACCCTTCGAAGGGTATATTTGGGTGTTTAGTCATTCAGTAGTTCTATTTAGTGCTTTCTAGCTCAAACATTTCTGGAGGTTTCTATGTGCATTTTCTAGATCTTTGCTAGGCGCTTTGGCTATACTTACTATATATAGTAAGTCACAGAGGGTGATTGGAATAGTCTGTTGGCAATCTTTCTATTTTGGGAATGATAGTGGATTTATGTCCTAGAGACATCTTGATCATTCAATGGTCCTATGTATTTAATTTTAATTATAAAGTTACTTTAAATTAATTAACTTTATACATTATTATAATATATTAAAGTACTTTATTAAAAGTGGCATATAAATGTTTTTAAAGTGCACTTTATAATATAATGTTAAGTGCCAATTCAAAATGGAGTTAGAAAGGAGAGAAAAAGTAAATTAAATGAAATTTAATTCAAATGCAAATTGTGCGTGGAGCTTGGGAATCATAAAATGGGCATTTGGAGCTCATTTTGGATTATTTATGTTGAGAAGATTATTTTTAGGACTAGAGAGTTTAGAAATACTCAACTTCATCAAGGACGAAAACCCTCATGAGGGACAACGTGGTACAAGAGTGAAAGATCTCCCAAGCCTACTGGCAAACAATTCCACTTCAGGGATTGTACTTGTGCTTCAATCGATCTACAAAAGAAATTCAATTTTCAGGGTTTGATGGATTAATAGGAAATTGGAAGATATATTGATTGAATTTGAAGGATTTACTTGCTGATATATAAATCAATCCTTGCTGGTCTGGGCATGAGGTTTTTCCTGAGGGATTTTGATGCCATAAACTAGATGTGGGATTTGGAGGTTTATATCACTGCAAATATTAGGTTTGAAGGTTTAAATATAGCTGATCAACTGCTATTTAGGGATTCAATTTGCTAGTAAAGTTTGAGTTTACCCAGGAGTGGATGTGGCAATTAGGGAGCCATATTGTGCACATATTGAGTTTGACAAATATACATATTGTTTCCACCTTGGTCTAGGTGTGAGACTAATTCCAACCAAAGGCTGCAATATATATCCGCGTGATCTTTTCTACACCATCGTGGGAGGCAGACAATTCCCTTACTTTGAGGGCGTGTAGGTTGTAGGTGGCTGCAAACTTCACATCTTGCCATTACTGCATTGTGGAGAGTAGCCTCTGCCAGTATAAGCTTATCATAGGAGTGTCACACAAAAGGGCGGGGGTTTTTGAGCATAAACCGCCTTGTTTAGAATTGTCTGAAGCAGTTGGAAGGCCATGGAACATTGCAGCAACTTTGTAGAGTTCTGTTGGGTGCATAGGGGGTCCTGTAAGTTGTTGGAAAATTGTTGTTACCTCACTCGCCATTCTATCCTTTGCAGCTGTGACTACTTCTGCTGTTTGTGGTACTTCATGGTGGCCGCCAAGCTTTAGATAATGTAAAAGTGGCAAAATGTTTGACAAAATGCCCCATGTGTCAAACTGAAAATTAATCAAGCAAAAACATGCAAGTCAAAACTCACATTTTGGGTGGAACATTTGATTGGTATCAGAGCCACTTTTCCTGCCAGCTTGAGGGGTTATCTGCGGAAGGTGTTTTCGGTTTCCTTGTTGAGTGACCAGTGATGAAGGTCGTTGCAGCCCTCATTATTTAATTAAAAATGTCAAACCAGAGTGGTGTCCATGGTGATACGCAAGAGGGAGAAGAAATCATTTGCATGACATTCTTGGAATCAAATCTAATCGAAGAGCTTGTAAATGAAAATGCTGGAATGAAATATATTTTAAGAAGCATTCAAAAGGAAATTTTGGAAATCTAAATAACAGGGAATGGAAAGATTGCTGGAAAATAAACTATCCTAAGAAACTTGTAAAAGGAAATACTGGAAATGTAAAGAACTGGAAATTAAATGACTGCTAAGAAATGAAACTTCAAACAACTATTGCTGCTAAAATACTGAACTATATTATTTCATGAAACTCCTCAAAACAAAGGTTTGAAAGATGAGTCTTATAACTGTGCAACAACTTGCTAGAAGACATGAACATGTGTTGGGGGAAAAAGATGGATCTTTTCTTTATCTTGCTGAGTCAATCTCCTTTGGTCGTCCAAAACAAATATGCCTATTTTGTAGCCTCTAAACAAGCTCCAAAAAGACATTTGAATGCTGAAAAAGTCATGTCTTTACCTTGTTTATCATTAAAACTCATAAAACAACTCATAGATGCTTGCAAAAAGGTTCAAACCATAGTTTGCGGACTCGGCCGACTCGCCGCGGACTCGCGAGTCCCTACCCTGGCCGAGTCCACTCGCCGCGGACTTGGGAGTCGAGTCCAGGCGAGTCCTGGGTCGGGACTCCCGAGTCCGACCTTAGGACTCGGCCAAGTCCTGAGGTCGGACTCGGGAGTCCCACCCTCTGAAGAGTCCAAAAACGGGTTAAAACCCACGTTTTTTTTTTTTCATTTTTTGTCACTCTTGAAAACCAGGTCTGCAAATTGCTTTGGGATTGATAGAAGAAGGGAGAACGAACCAAAAAGGTCAAAATAGAGCAAGGTAAGTGATCTAACACTGCTTTTTGTTTGTTTTCTTCAATTTTTTTGCATTCAAAATTTAAAAAATCAAGAAAAATAAGGGGAAATGCTGCCAATTTTTTTTCCTTAATAGCCTAATTCTTATTGTTTCTACTTTCTAGCTTGGTTTTGCATTTTTTTTCTTTTGCAAATGTTTGAAACTTTGAAATTTTGAATCACATTTATTTGCTGATTTTTTAGCAAACCCTAGCTGATTTTTTTTTTCATTTTGAACTTGAAACAGCAATGTCGTCTTCAAATCCAAAGGGAGTAAAAAAAGACCCTGCATGGAAGTATGCAATTCCAGGAAATAAAAAAGGTGAATTGACATGTCATGAATGCAACAAATGGATGACAGGAGGAATAAACAGATTAAAATACCACCTTGCTAGAATCCCTGGGCAAAATGTGGAGGGATGCAAGAATACTACTCCTGAGATCATTAGAGAGATGAAGGCCCTTCTTGCTGAATATGAGCTTAAGAAAGAGGAAAGACAAAAAACAAAAGATGCCCTAACATCAGTGATGAGTGGATCTCAATCCCAATCTGCACCCTCTATGCCCCATGGTGTTGCAAGTCCAAGCTTCCGTGCTCCACATTCATCTTTTGGTGAGAGTCCTGATGGTTCCTTTTCTACTGCTAGTCAGGGTCCTTCATCAGGACCAAATTATTTTATTCCACGTAATGTTCCAGGAGCACAACCTTCACTTGAAGGTACGGGTTGGAATAAAGAAAAGCATCAAGAAGCTAGGATGGCTGCTGCAAACTTTTGGTACTACAATAATCTACCTTTCAATGTTGCAAACAACCCATATTGGGAAGGTTTGGTGAATGCCCTTACAGTTGCAGGAAAGGGGTTTAAGACCCCATCATCTAAAGATTTGAGTGGGCCATTGCTAGAGGAAGCCGTAAAGAATACACGGTTTGTGGTTGATGAGCAAAAAAAATTTTGGCGAAGAAAAGGTTGCAGCATTTTATCTGATGGGTGGACAGATGGACGAAATAGAACTCTCCTTAACTTTTTAGTGGCCTCTAATGGTGGATTGGTGTTTCTAAAATCAATAGATGCCTCCCATGAAGTTAAAAATGCTGAGACTTTATGCAATCTATTAGATGGGGTGGTCCAGGAGGTTGGAGTTGATAATGTTGTCCAAATCATCACGGACAACGCAGCTGCATATGTAGCTGCAGGTAGACTACTTATGGAGAGGTATCCCACAATTGCATGGTCTCCATGTGCTGCACATTGCTTAGACCTATTGCTAGAGGACATTGGGAAGATTTCATGGGTCAAAAGTGTGGTTGAAGATGCAAAAAGTGTTACAAAATTTATCTACAACCATACTTGGGTGCTTTCTTTGATGAGGAAATTTACAAATGGCAAGGACCTTGTGCGACCTGGAGTGACACGATTTGCTAGCCACTTCCTCACATTGCAAAGCATTCTTGGTGCCATTAATCATCTCAAACAAATGTTCGTGTCTGATGCTTGGAAGGAGTCCTCATTTTCCAATAGACCTGAAGGGGAGAGGATTGTTGCCATAGTTTTTGATGAGACATTCATCAAAAATGGAGAGGAGTTGATGGGGGTAAGTAGCAATCACACAAAAATAAATTATACATGATAATCTATTTGCTGTTTTTTTTTTTTGAGGGGTTAATTTTGTTATGATTTAACATTTGTTTTCATTTTTTTAGGTGACAGAACCTTTGGTGAGGGTTCTTCGTATGGTGGATGGAGATGGCATGCCAATGGGGTTCATCTATGAGGCCATGGATAGGGCCAAAGAGGCCATATCACGTTACTATGGCGGAAACAAAAAGAAATATGAAATCATATGGCGCATCATTGATCGGAGATGGACACACCAACTCCACCAGCCGATCCATGCCTTTGCCTACTTCTTGAATCCGAAGTTCTACTTCTCGGACACATTTAAGGCGGATGAGGAGGTCATGGAAGGTCTTGTCATATGCATTGATAGGATGGTGCCTGATCCTGAGCTGAGAGATAAAGTGCTTGATGAGTTGGAGGTGAGATTTGTTACATCTTATTTATGAATTTGCAATGTTGAGCCTTGACTATCTATGAATTTTCTATATTTGATTTACTTTTTCTTTTATCTATTCAAGGTCTACAAAGGTGCAGAGGGGAGACTCTTTTCCTCCCAACAAGCAATTGAAAGGAGAGGAAAACAACAACCAGGTAAAAAATGAAATTAGAAACTTGATTCTTACATATAGATTGTTTACTTTATTCTTATTTCTTAATACTTATATTTTTTAAACATGTTTTTGTAGATCTATGGTGGGAGAACTATGGTGCTAGCACACCAAATCTTCAAAAGCTAGCCATACGTGTCTTGTCACAGCCATGCAGTGCTTCTGGGTGTGAACGGAATTGGAGTTTATTTGAGAACATTCACACAAAGAAGAGGAATAGGTTGACTCAGCAGCGCCTAAATGATTTAGTTTTTGTTCGATACAACCTTCGCCTTTGAACTAGAAAGGTGGAGGGTGTTTCACACGAGTCCATCGACTTGGATGACATTGATCCATATGGTGAATGGACTATTGATGAACAAAATGATGAGGCTGATGTCTTCCTTACTGATGAGGATCTTGCTGAATTAGAGAGAGCAGCAGCAGCAGAAGAAGAAGCAGCAAGATTGGATGCCATGGAGGACGATGAAGACACATTCGAATATCATGTTTCCCCTTCTCGATCTCCTAGTCCTCGTTTGGATACTATAGCACGGGCACCTTCTAGTTCTAGGCCTCCAAAATTGAGTACCATTGGGAGGGGAAAAAGGAAGATGTAGATTACATGTGGTTGTTAATGTTTTCCTCTTTTTGACATGATTATATGTAAACATTTATAAATTTATGATGCTGTTCTACATTGAAACTATGAGTATTTGATGACTATGAATGATGAAATTTCAATTATTGAGTGTTTGATGATCATATGACATGTGTAATCTTTGAATTATAAGTGTTTGATAATCAAATTAGGCTCTTATGTTCTCTAAATGCATTAATTTGTTCTTGTTTTTTTGTAAAACTACGGTTTTTTTTTTTGCCGAGTCCTTGCCGAGTCTTTTCCCGAGTCCGTGCCGAGTCCCCGAGTCCGAGTCATATTTTGGGCTGCCGAGTCCGCGGCGAGTCTGAGTTTTCCAACTATTGTTCAAACTGTCCAAAATTACCTCCTAGATATGCTCCATTTGTTTGCACAACGCAACAACCTGTTTTAGATGCTTGGAACTACTCCCTAGATGCTCTCAACTGCTGTCCCTTAACTGCTCATAGAAGCTCAAACTGCTCAACCTCTTCATAAATGCTATCATACTTGTCCTTCACTTAGATCCTACTTAGTTTCGGAAATTCCGGCGCATGGATTGGTGAAGTTTCCAGCGCATGGACTAGTGAAGTTTTGTAATGTCCCCATCTTAGTCATACGCTCTTCGGTGATGGATAGCCTATTTCTGGAAGCCCGTAGGCTCATCGAAGGTAAAATTAGGGTTTCCTATTTTATTGGGGTTCTGAAGCATTTTTGAAGGTTTGCATGTATGCGTTTCTAATGCATGTCTAGTGGAGTTTTTTGGGCTTTTGGAGAGCTTCAGAATGCTATGACATGCATCTCCATCGGACAACCTTTTTCAGAACTTGCTATTTTTAGCCAACACATTGGAGTTTCGAGATATGGATTCTAGATTCTTTTTGGGTTTTTAGAGAGCTTCGCAATGATATAGCATGCAAAGTGAGTTGAGCAACTTTTCAGAATTTACTATTTTTACTAAGTTCTATTTTTGGCAGTTCTCGGGTTGGCAGGAGTTCAATGAACTTTCTACTTTAGGAAGGGCAGTTGTGTATTTCTGGTTTCGGCTTTCTAAGGTGCATTCTGAATAAATGATTTAATTATTATATTGTGATTTTGACCCCTTGGCCTAGCACAAAGACTTAAGTTGTTTTTAAATGGGGCCATTGAGGGTGGACGCCACATGAGGTGAAAACATTTAGTATTTCTAAGTTTATTATTTCTCTTGGGATTTAGACGCCTCATTTAAGTAGTAATAAATATATTTTAAATGTTTTAATGTCTCCTTTGTGTTTGGACGCCAAAATGAGAACGCAGAAGAGGATTTTTGAAACTTAAAATATTTATTTATTTGCTTGGTCATTCTTTGGAGGGAAAAGGATGGAAATTCAATTGTCACCTCAAGTTCTATAAAAACAGGCCTTTGTTCTCTCAATTGATCATCTTTGGTTTATGATATCGAAATGCTGCTAGATTGAATTCAAAACCCGGCTAAGGGGAAGCTTAGCAATTGGGAGTGTGCTTCATTCAGAAGTGCATATTGAGCATTATTGTTGAGTTTTTGATGAGATTTTCCAGTTTTTGTGTTGCTGGTTGTTTCATGGCTGAAAGAGATTTTCAAATACAACTTTTTGTATGATTTTAATTTGCTTATGGGTATTGGCTCCTTTGATTCCTATGCTAAGGGTAATCCTTTTTACAAAGAATCAAATTTTATCTTGAAGTGCTGAATTTACTAGAGAGGCCGTACCATGCTGGGAAGTGCTTTGGAGCTCGTGCATAATTAATTTGTGAATTTTGGATGCAGTTTCTTGGTTGGGAGTTGGGCGCCTTCCTCAAATGCATTTGCATTTTGTTTTAGGTCTTTTGTAGGAGTTTTGATGATGTTATGAACATTTTGGTTTTGGTATAGTTGCTGGTAATGCTTTTTCAGTTTGCTATTTATCATATCAGCTTATCAATAGTTCAGATTTTGGCTTGTAATTCTGTAATTGAGAAGTTTAGAAGTTGGAAGAATCATCTTTCAAGTATTTGCATTGATTATGTTATTGTAACACTTGTAAATGGCAAATAAATTGCATTGTAAGGCTATGAATTACTAGTACTAATCCAGTCATTATTATTGTTGCATTTACTTATGATTTCTTATGAAAACACTTTAACCCCTGGATGGTTTAGTGCCAGTGTGGAGGAAATTACTATTGTATTTACATCTTTTACCCACTATTTAAGTGGCGAATCCCCATTGTTGAGTGGATGCTTGCTAATAGCGGAAGAAATTGTATTTCATTGTAATTGACTTTCCCCCCACTGAACAAGTGGTAGTGTGGATCTCATATGGACGGATCACCGCTTGCTTCAATTCAACATTGTTCTTCTTTTCGGTTTAGTTGCTAACGACCCCTTCCCATATGCTATCACCTCGCCTTTCAAAGGATCTTGGTGAAAATTCTTGGTGAAGGTTACATTCAGTTTGACTATCTTTTGGAAGCTAATGCTAATCATTGGCGTAGTGCTGGTTTGTGTTGTGAAAATTTGGGAAAAATTTAAGGGGCATATTTCAGTGGTATCAGAGCAGAAGATCCTGTGATCCTGTTGATTAGTGCCTCATTGTTTGGGCAGAATTGGGTTCAGTTTAGAAGTTTGTCAGATTAAGGCATGGCTAATGAAGAAGAGATGAAGTTGGAAGAGAAACTTTAGATGGCTAGAAAGAGTCTTGACAAAGAATTTCAGTCAAGGGAGAATGAAGAGAGCATTCTTCATTTGTTAGAACAATGTTTGAGACAAGTGAAGCAATCACCTTCTAAGGAAATACAGTTGGCGTTAGCACCTGCAGTGACTCTTTTGAATCAACCCTATTGAGTTGGGCATCCAGATGAAGAGACCAAGCTGCTGATTTCTTCTTGCTTCATGGAGATGATAAGAATTATTATTCCCCAGATGCCCTATGATGTTGAAACCATGAAGATCATATTAAATATGATAGTGGAGAGTTTTCAAGATTTGGATGAAATTGGAAGTAGTTTGTTCCCAAGAAGTGTTGTTTTAAAGACATTTTCGGAAGTAAGGACTTGCATCCTTTTGATAGAATTGGAGATGGAAAATTAGATTTACCAATTGTTTAATTATCTCTTCACTTCGACTTGGAGTGAGTAGGAAGAGGGGGTGTTTGTACCTGTTAACAATGTTCTAATTGACACCATCAAAGAAGGTGATTCTCTTCCCAAAAATGTCCAATCCCTTCTCAAGTGTACCTATGAATATGAAGAGGAGATTTCTCCCACTGCTGATTTGTTACTTAATGAAATTTTCAGTCAGTGTGAAGAAAAGTTGAAACCATTTTTGAAGAAGACTGTTGAAAACAAATAGGAGATTCCTGAAGTTGAACTAGAGGAGGAAAGATAGAATCCCTTTGAATTCATTGCAAAATTTCAAGGGGTATCTATGGATTTGCTCTTGTTCATACATTCAACAGAAGAAAGCTATATGCCCACAACAGTTCTTGAATCACATGAAGAATCCAGGCATTCTATTGAAGAATGTAATGTGACTAAAGAAATCACAAGTGCAGATCCAAATGAAGGAGAAGTTCGGTTAGAAGAAGATACTTGTTCAACTAGTGAGTTGCTTCTTCACAATTTCAGAGAATGTTGGTTTGAAAGTAAAGTTAAGCAGGAGAAGGAGAAAGAGGAAGTTGAAGTCTCTTCCCACTTCAAAGCTGATTTGACCCATTTCCTTGAATCATGTGTAGAAGACAACATGGAAGGTGAAGCTTCTTGTAGTTTATATGGCAGATTTCTCTTCACTTGAAGTCAAATTAAGATAGAAGGCTAAGGAATTGGAAGGAACTATGGATGGAATGATGAAGAATGTTCATCACATGCGAAACAAGTTGAGGAGTACAACTCAAACCATTTTTGAAATTTTTATCCATCAAAGTTGTACTACTTCATCTCAACCAGCATATGAGATTTTCTGTTCAAGTTTACAAATAGCTGAAAATGGAATTCAAGTTTTGTCAAAGCTTGATAGAATTCATAGGCAAGTAGAACATTTGATTTATGAAGTGCCAAGAGGAGTTGTATGTTGCATTTCTATTGATGATGTGAAGTCCATTAAGTTTTCCTTGGAGGAAATTAAATCTAGTCTTTTGCACATCATTTGTGACAAAGACAAAGTGGCCAAAATTGCCGACAAGGCATTGGAGTGGAACGAGCTTACCAAAGCCAAGTTGCAAGAAGTGCATGAGACTCTAATTGAAGCAGAGAATCAGATTTTTGCTGTTCAATATTCATGGGAGCAAGAAAACAAAAGAAGGGCAGAGGAGCTTTAGGTAATTCTTGATGAGCTTGATCTCATACAAGAAACATATGATTTGGAATGCTGTTTTGAGAAACCAAAGCATTCAAATTCTCATCAACAAGTTTTTCAAGCTTTTGACAATCTCTTGTATGAAGAAGGTGCTCTTAAGGTTTATGTAAATCCTCTTTTTGAAAATGATGAAGGAATTGCTTCAGAGATTATTGAAGGAGGAAATTTGAGTTTGTCTTCCAGCATTGGAGAGTTGATACATGAGTTGCGTGAAGTTGAATCTACTGCCGCTCTTAGGGCACCCATTCAACAAGAAATGGTAACTCTTGGATCACAAAGAAATGAAGACATTCTTATTGTTCATCAACAAAGAGATGATTGGCATGTCGATGAAGGTTTTATTCATTATTTGATGAGGATGCTTGTGAGGCTCTTGTCAGATTTTAGTACATCTTCATTTTCTCTTAGAGTGATTGATTTGAGAATTATATTTGATGAAGGATTCATGGAATCTTTCCGGAAAATCATGACAAGATTCTGGATTCAATTTCTTCAACGAACGGGGGTTGGTTGATTATTTCTTGGAGTTTCAAGAAGTGTCAATTCAGATGGAACGAGCAAATCAAAGGATTCATGTGAGAACAATTCTCCATTTGAGGAGTGGTTCTTCATTGTTGTTAGTTTGGGATCCTAGCATTACTTTACATTAAGGTAATATTGAAAATTCTAAAGGGGATAAACCAGCACATTATACTCAGAATGTAGTTGTGATCATTTGCTCTTGTGTTGGGAAATGTCTCCAGTTGAAAAATAGTATTTAGGATTCCAAGTATATTTGTGTGAAGATTAGTATGCATAAAAAGAAGGTTTGTTGGAGAGACAAGTTCCAAAATTTCAGTCTTATGATTGCTGCTACCTTCTTTTTTTTGTCATTGGTTCATTACTTTTGATCATAAAACGGTGATTGGGGAAGAAAATGTGATCAAAAGATGGTTTGTGATGTCATTGGGACCTTTGTTGAAGGTGTCACTAGCCTTATTCATGAGCAGCCATGTCAATTTAGATGAAAAATTCTTATGTTGCAGCTGCTGCTTGTCTTTCTGGATGCTGATTTTCCAAAAATCAGGTCCTAAGATGTTTATTTTAGACTTGTTTGGTAGCTGGTTATTTCATTTGCAGGTCTCTCCATCTCTTATTTGGACTGAATTTCTGCCTCAAATGTGCAAGGGAATGATACAGTATGGTCATAGTTCAGGTATGGGTAGTTCATTGATAATTGACAGTGGATTTCTTGGTACCAACTCATACATTACTGTTTGGGGCATCAGTTATTAGCTGATTTGAATTGTCAAATTTAGGCTCTTGAAGTGAAATATGTGAAGGTTGCTTGGATTTTTTTTAGTGATTGTATATTCTTTTGGATTGAGATGGAGTGTGGAGCATGGTTCTTTGTTTGGCATTGGTTTGGTGATTTGTTTGAGAACATTTTTGTTGCTGTTCAGAATTATGACAACGGGGTTTGGAGGTCCTACAGATTGATATGAGACTTGAGCACTGACATGTTTGGTGCATTGTCTTTTGTGGACCGAGATATGTTGCTCCACCTTGGGTATTCAGATGTTTTAATCAAAGTAGTGCAACATATTAGAGGAACAACGTTCCTTAGAATGATTTGGAATCTTTGTATTGCTTGGGTTTGCTATTCAACAGTTGAAGATGATGAAGCGAATGTTGGCCTTCTGGAATTTACTCCCATGGTGTTTCAGTTTAGTTTTAATCAAGTTGTCTCTTGTATTGGCATCCAGCAGTGCAGTGCTTATATCAGTTAGTGCTATCAATCTCTTAGGTTGATTTGGGACCCTGAGATCATATTCAGTTTCAGTTTGGTTCAGCATGGTTTTTGGGATAGCAATGGAATTGCTTGAGGACAAGCAATTTTGGGAAGGGTGGATTGTAATGTCCCCATCTTAGTCATACGATCTTCGGTGACGGATAGCCTATTTACGGAAGCCTGTAGGCTCGTTAAAGGTAAAATTAGGGTTTCCTATTTTATTGGGGTTTTGAAGCATTTTTGAAGGTTTGAATGTATGTGTTTTTGATGCATGTTTGGTGGAGTTTGTTGTGTTTCTTGAGAGCTTCAAAATGGTGTGACATGCATCTCCATTGGACAACCTTTTCCAGAACTTGCTATTTTTATCCTGCACATTGAAGTTTTGAGATTTGGATTGCAGATTCTTTTTGGGTTTATAGAGAGCTTCGCAATGATATAGCATGCAAAGTGAGTTGAGCAACTTTTCAGAATTTACTATTTTTAGTAAGCTCTATTTTTGGCAGTTCTTGGGTTGGCAGCAGTTCAGCGAGCTTTCTACTTTAGGAAGGGCAGTTGTGTATTTCTCGTTTCGGCTTTCTGAGGTGCATTTTGAATAAATGATTTAATTATTATATTGTGATTTTGACCTCTTGGCCTAACACAAAGACTTAAGTTTTTAAATGGGGCCATTGAGGGTGGACACCACATGAGGTGAAAACATTTAATATTTCTAAGTTTATTATTTCTCTTGGGATTTGGATGCCTCATTTAAGGAGTAATAAATATATTTTAAATGTTTTAATGTTTCCTTGGTGTTTGGACGCCAAAATGAGAAGGGAGAAGAGGATTTTTGAAACTTAAAATATTTATTTATTTGCTTGGGCATCCTTTGGAGGGAAAAGGATGGAAATTCAACAATCACCTCAAGTTCTATAAAAACAGGCCTTTGCTCTCTCAATTGATCATCTTTGGTTTATAATATCAAAATGTTGCTGGATTGAATTCAGAACCCGGCTAAGGGGAAGCTTAGCAATTTTACACCATTCTTCGGGCCTGAAACTATGGTTCCCTAGATGGTCAATTGGGAGTGTGCTTCATTCAAAAGTGCATATTGAGCATTATTGTTGAGTTTTTGATAAGATTTTCTAGTTGTTTCATGGCTGAAAGAGATTTTCAAATACAACTTTTTGTATGATTTTAATTTGCTTATGGGTATTGGATCCTTTGATTTCTATGCTAAGGGCGACCTTTTTTGCAAAGAATCAAATTTTATCTTGAAGTGCTGAATTTACTAGAGAGGCCGTACCATGCTGGGAAGTGCTTTGGAACTCGTGCATAATTAAATTTTGAACTTTGGATGCAGTTTCTTGGTTGGGATTTGTGCGTCTTCCTCCTTAGATGCATTTGCATTTTGTTTTAGGTCTTTTGTAGGAGTTTTGATGATGTTATGAACATTTTGGTGCTGGTATAGTTGCTAGTAATGCTTTTTCAGTTTGCTGTTTTATCATATCAGCTTACCAATAGTTCAGATTTTGGCTTGTAATTTTGTAATTGAGAAGTTTAGAAGTTGGAAGTATCATCCTTCAAGCATTTGCATTGATTATGTTATTGTAACACTTGTAAATGGCAGATAAATTGCATTGTAATGCTGTGAATTAGTAGTACTAATCCAGTCATTATTATTGCTGCATTTACTTGTGATTTCTTATGCAAACACTTTAACCCCTGGATGGTTTACCGCCAGTGTGGAGGAAATTAATATTGTATTTACATCTTTCACCCACTGTTTAAGTGGCAAATCCCCACTGTTGAGTGGATGCTTGCTAATAGAAGAATAAATTGTATTTCATTGAAATTATCTTTCCCCCCACTGAACAAGTGGTAGTGTGGATCTCATATGGACGGATCACCG
Organism: Sequoia sempervirens; assembly: GCA_007258455.2. Lineage (NCBI taxonomy): Eukaryota > Viridiplantae > Streptophyta > Pinopsida > Cupressales > Cupressaceae > Sequoia > Sequoia sempervirens. The sequence continues at coordinate 120,893,074 of VDFB02047230.1, forward strand.
CCTGCTTCAATTCAGCATTGTTCTTCTTTTCAGTTTAGTTGCTAATGACCCCTTCTGTAATGTCCCCTTATTAAATTCATGCTAACCTATCCTAGAAACAAAATATAGACAAGTTAGGATCAAGAATTTGAATTTACGAAACAATTAATTTTGCACATGTAATTTGCCTTGAGGACCTGCACACACCATGCATTACCAACAAATACACATAATTCCTTAATCAAGATTAAATTAGATAATTTCAGACTGAACATTTTAAGAATAGGGCATATGCATTATTATCTAGTGTATAAAAACACATCATATTCGGATGTAACTTGTTACTCTTGAGTTGAATAGATCTCTGTCCTTCCCTATTTCCTAACCTCATCGGAGAATGGTAGAATCACTGTGCCGAGGGTGCGTGAACAGCCTCCAAGTGGACTCCCTCAAGGTTTCCCACCCATCTTGGGACCATCCATCATGTGACCAAATTACCCGCCTTTCCCTCCACAAACTTCCTATCCTCAGTTGGTATTAGCGAAAGGGATTTGGCATGAAATCTATTCTTATAGTAAGAAACATAATAGCTTATGAGGTACAATAATTGCTATAAGCAACATTATTGTGACATTGATAAATAATACCCATTTATCTCTAGATGTGGAATTTGTCATTCACTTATGCTGTCTAGATGGAACTCATTATTTTGACATATATATCTATTGATTGCAAACGTGTCATCACTTACTTATATTATATTTAATTGAATTCATAAATCATCACAGATTAGAGTGCTTATAAACATTCATTGATATTTAATCTGGTAAGATATGGGTTAGTCATTATACTGTAAACCACTATCCATAGTAACTTGAATTGATTCATAACCCTCAATATTATCCAATCGGTTGAGGGTACTTACCTCTGATCGATGCAATATACTAGTCTTTCCCAAGACATATTCTCTGTAACCTGATCTGACTCGTTTCTTCCACGCGATGATGATTTGGTCTTTGAGAGAGACATCCTTAAATACCCGTGACACCCTGCTATCTCGGTGCCCATTCGATGGAGATGCATTTGTTGCGACCTATTTCACACATTGCCCCATTGCAAATGGGGACCCTCGCCGGTTTGTTTTTGAGGTTTGGTTTTGAGTTCCAATTTCATAAGCTCTTTTGCTCTGTGGGTTTCAAGTCAGAGTCTGAAGTCATCACCCGAGCCAAGTTGAGATTTCAAGCCTTAAACTGCGCGTAAACGTCGTAGAAGTGTTCAGAGGACCCTGCAGACGAGGATCGCCTGTGCTTTTGCCCAATTCTGACACTTCCTATTTTTTTAGGGATTTTGCTTTTTTCGTTTTTGGCACTTTCAGGCCATTTGGGAATTTACTATTTTTAGAAAGTTGTTTTTTTGCTTTTTTTGTTTTTAGAAACTTTCTATTTTTGGAAAGTGCCAAGATCCCCATCAATCAAGGAGTTAAAGTTTCCATCTTTAGATTGAAAAGCATGCAAAAAATCACCAGAAAATCTAAAAAGCAAGTAAAAATCTGGGGAAAAAATCAGAAAATCAACCAAAAAGCAGGCCTTTTTGGACCAAAAAATCTGGAAAAATCAAGAAAAGCATACAATAATCAGTCAAAAATCTAAGAAAAGCAATAAAAAATAAGCAAAAATCTAGAAAACAGTGAAAAAATTTCAGAAATCTCTAAAAAATTCAGACAAAAGGCTATGAAAAATCATAAAATTCTTGACTGAGAAGGGTATAAGTCTGAGAAGATTCATGTCAAGTGTGCGCAGCTTGCTGTCAAATAGCAATACCAATGGAAAGTCCGCCCAGCAGTTGAAGGAGACATGGCAAAGCCTTATCAAAGTCCGACCTGCACATGGAAAGGTCTCTTCAAAGTCCGCCCAGACCTTGAGATGGAATGGAAGAAGGCAAGGAAAGTCTGCCTATGCCAAGAAGACAAATGGAAAGGATGAAGGAAAGTCCGCCCTTGAGAATGGCAAGACTTCTTCAAAGTCCGCCCCTCACTCTTGAACATCTGGAAAGAAGTCTTGAAAGTCCGCCCATGCCAATAAGAATGAATGGAAAAGATTCTCCAAAGTCCGCCCAGCATATGGCAAGACTTCTTGAAGGTCCGCCTAGCCTAGTAAGGGAGAGAAATTGGAATTTTTGGCTAAATGTGGACAAATGGAAAGGATGATGGAAAGTCCGCCTGTGGCAAGTGGAAAGAATTTCTTGAAGTCCGCCCAGCTTAGTAAGGGAGAAAAGATTGGAATTTTGGCTAAGTGTGGACAAGTGGAAAGATAGAAGGAAAGTTCGCCCAAGGAAGAAATGGTTAGAATTTTGACTAAGTATAAAATGAAAGGTGGAGAAACCTTATGAAAGTCCGCCTAGACCTTGAATAGAAGATGGAAAGAATTCTTTCAAGTCCGCCCTACCTAGAAGATGAATGGATAAACACATGGATGTTCGCCTTGCTCTAGAAAACGGAAAAGTTTTTGCCAAGTCTGCCTAGCAAAATTTTCCTAAGGCATGGAACATCTAGAGGGAAGTGGTAAAATGGCCAAGACATAAGAAAATCCGCCATGGTGAAGAGAGAGGGGAAAAAACCCATGAAAATTTGTCAAATTAAAATAAAGCATGGGTAAAGTAAATAAAAAATAAAAAATTAAAGGTTGAGAAAATCGAAAAAATCACATGATAAACCTTTAATTATTTTTAAACACTTAGAGAAAAATCGAGCTCTATGGATAAACTTCAAAATTTCGATGAAGATAAAGATGAAGAGCTAAAATTTTAGAAACTTTCCTCGATGAACAAGAGTCTACATTCGATGGACTTGAGAGAATTGCTAAATGGATCGAATTTTTCAACTTTATAAGGCATTCTCAAGTCATTATCAACTCACAATTTCGATTTGAGAAGTGGTTTAGCTCTCTCTCCATTTCAAGCATTAGTAAATTTTTCGAGAGTTGGAAATTTCTCGAGAGAGAGATTTTGAAAGATAGGAAATTTTGAGAGTTGAGTAATTATTTTTTTCGAGGTGAAAGAACGAAGAAAGAGGTTGAATTCTAGGTTGAAGGTCGAAATTTTCAGAGGATTGCTTGCTTTTTCGGCAATAAGGACCAGATTTTCGAAGTTTACAATTAAATTGCTAGCCATAGAGTGTAATATCAAAGTTTGATGAATTATTTTTACCTTTGTCTTCATTTTATCTCAAAAAATTCACTAAGTGTTATTACTCAGCTTGCTTTTTTTGTCGAACTTAACTTTCAACAAGCTGAAAGTTAGAATTTTCACAAGAGAATTTTAAAGAAAATAATTTAATGATTATTGTATTCTCTTTCTCGCAGGTTGATGACCACTCCCGGAGGATCGTCAAAGAAAGCACCAATGAAGTTCACTAGCAAGGGAGTCCAACAGGAGACAAAGATCACTTCCAAATGGAAGAATATTCTAGATACAGACCTCGGACATGTGAACTTTGAAGAATTCAAGAAAAGGATGTATGGATTGAATGGACTTATGCCCACAGCGATTGCCCGCCGAATGATGCACAATGGAATTGTCCAAGCTGTCGGATTTCCTCCAGCAACCCAGTGTGTCGAATTGATGGTTGAATGTGCAAGACATTACAATCCGCAGGAAAGACAGATTATAGCTCCTGATGGAAAAATTTTAGCGCACCTTGGAGAACCAGCTATCCAAGAGGCATTTGGCATACCTGACCATGTTCGAACTTCATATAAAACAAAAGGGGAAGCCAAAAGAATCTTTGAGGATTGGGCAGATCAATGTGCGACTCATATCAATAAAACATGGTTGGAAAAGCCAAGAGCTTCCGCTAAGAAAATGCCTAAGAAACTGCGCAGGACAGATTTTAAGGACTACGGTGATATTGTTTTGCTTTTGAACAGAATAATGGGCAATCCTCAAGGCGCCTATTTTGAAACATGGATGTACTTCTTTATCGAGGAAATTACCTCCGGAGTCAGAATGTTTAACTGGTCAAGAATGATTAGTGATAACATCCATGAGCAATTAATCAACCTTGAAAGGACTAAGTCATTCCATATGAGTTCTTACGTCATTTATCTATTGGCCAGAGCCTATAAATATCTTGGATTGATATGCAAAGGTGTTGTTGGAAATGGAGAAAATCAATTCAAAGTGTATGAATGTTATCCTCAATTGCAGCTATCTGCCAAGTCCCATTTTAGAAGAGCGCATGATGCATTCTTGATGTTCATCACAAGGATACTACAAGGGGGAGCCCATCAGAGGTTGACGCATGAAGCAAAGAGCATTATCAGTAAATATGGATCTTGGTACATCCAGTTTCCTAAATTCACTTATATCTGAATCTAGGGATTCACTGGGAATCCGTACAAGCTTCCTGTCTACCCCACCCACAGGATGATCCTACTGGAGGTTCTTAGGCAATTGGAGACTTTTCAAAACATTCAAAGGCCGAAGTAGAAAGCAGTTGTTACTTTCCCATTCTTTATCAGGAACATGGAAGAATATTGTTCGTCTGCACAGGCATCTGAAGGTGCTAGATTAGAAATGCAGTGGTATCCGTTCACATCATACCATCTCGAGCCAATTTTGATCCTCACCACCACATTGGAAATGTGAATGGAAGGAAAGATAAACACCAAGTGGACCTAGAAGATTACTGGGCCAATGCCACAGATGAATTTGATGTTAGGAAAAGAATGTGTTCCAGACTGCCTGTCATCTTGATTAGAACGACATAACTCTTCCACGTGCCAGACCAACTTGAAGATGATGGGGAATTTACACAACTAGGTTTTGATGAAAATCAACCTCTTCCTCCCATGCGCTGGTCAGAACCGGAAATTTTTGACTTGGACACCTTCATGAGGCCTGTCACCAAGTATTCACAATGGTGGGCAAACCAGCAAATTAAAGAACTACGACGGAAGGGTATGCCTTTGACATACACTCTGATGGGCCAATCAGAATCTTACTCTTCTAACATTGGAGCATCACAGGGAGACACGCCAATTGAGAGCTCTAATCCTAAGAAAAGGAAGGAGACAAAGGGAAAAGAAATTGCAAACGAAGAACCTGCTAGGAAGTAGCAGAAGCTGGAGCCTCTTCATTATGCTATCTCCACGAGTGTGAATGAAATTTTCGACATTGATGAATCTCTAGGAGATATAAGGATTCCCTCTCATATTCCTGTTCAGCCCGAAGAGGATGAGCCTCCATCACCCACAAACACCGAGGTTTTGGAATCAGACAATGAGGTTGACATTTTGGACAACGAGTTTGAAGAAGGGATGATTTCAGCCTTGAGAGGAATCCAAGAAATCCAGGTCATGCAGGACATTCAGGAAGAAGAAGATAGCGCACAACCAACTATTCCTGATTGGCTGAAAGAGAGATTGAAGATAAAGGAGCCTAAAAAAGTTCCAGAAGAAGATGACATGGCCGATTTCTTGGCCAAATTGGAAGCAGTTAGTGCAAAAAAGCCTGCCAAAACCTTCTGCACCATTCAGAGAGATGAAGCTAGGCATCGTACAGTCCAAGTTGTTGTATCGACAGTTGACAAGTCGAGGGAAGAGATTACTCCCCAAGAGTATGCCATTACCACTGTCGATTTAGGCCCTACCACAAAAGGACAGGAGGTGGAAGAGTTGGATAGTTCTGTTGCCACTATCAAAGCAAGGCTAGAGAAGGAGATAGTAAAGAAAAAAGAGTATAAACGAGAGGTTGAATGACTCAAGGAGTATATTCAACACCTAACTAAGCCTCTTGACCAGACTACCTCAACAGCTCCTCCATTGATGAATACTTCTCAAGAAATTTTTGAAGAGGAGAAGAATATAGCCAAGGAGACTAAAGAATGGCTAATCAACAACAGACAAGAGGTGGCCGTATTTGCAGAAAGACTAGCATTGGCATATGGGAAAACTTTTTCTTTGCTCTCAAGAATTGCAACATTGGCAGAAGCATGGGATAATGCTCAAGATGTTTGAGACAGAATCATTCCATGTCTCAAAGTGCTTAAAGGAGTGTCAAAGCAAGAGCTGGTCAACGGAAAAGTAATTCCACCAGGTGCAACTTATGATTTCAGTAGTTGGTACGACATTGATCATACGAAGTGAGATCATGGAAAAGATAAAGGCAGATACTATCCGGATTGAGGAAAGGACAAAAGAAGTTCAGGAGAAGATTCTAGCTGTGGCTGCAGATGCGCTGGAAAAGGACACTGTACGAGCAAATAACTTGCATTTTGAAAACCTGAAGAGCAAAATTCAGGAAATCTTCTTCACTATTGAGCCTGTCCGCAAGCAAAATTTGATTGATGCAACTGACTTCCTGTTCATCTTTTGCAATTTCCAGCAACAGGAATCAGAATGGGAAGACACTTTTGCTCAATGCTCGGATGATCTAGATCTGCTAGAATTTAGGGTCAATGCACTGCCACCTGTCACGATCGAGGAGGTTGACATGATAGTTTCTAAATTCATCCAGTATACTACAGCCAAAGAGGATAAGGATGCGCCTCCTCAAGAATAGCTTGTCACTTCAGCTAACTACCTGTTATCTCATTGATTACTGATTGTGTTTTTAGAAACCCTAATTAGGGTTGTTTATTTTTAATCTCTGCCATTGATTCCGGATTAATATTGGTTGTTCATTGTACTCCGAGAACTCTATATACACCCTCTCTCATTCTCTCATTTTCATAAGAGGAATAATAGAAGAATAGAAGGAGAAGACATAGATCATAGATAATAAGAGAGAAAGAGTTTATGAAATTGTTGCAAAAGACTATGTTTTGATAATAAAGTTCATGATGCATGAGATGCTTTGAATTCTTTCATTGTCAAATGCTTGCATGGTTACATACTTCTCTTCCTCATTGAATAAGAATTTCTTTTGAATGTATGTTAAGGGAATGATAGATCGATCGTAAAGATTAGTGAAACTGTGCTCATACTTTCTTTGGATAGATGATTTCTATTCAATGCGTAAAGTTAGATTGAGCTTTTAATGTGGATGCTTCATACTATTACTTCGAATAATATTGTTCTATCGATGGTGTTGTTCGTAGTAAGGAAGTCTTAAGCACAAATCCCTGGAAGATTGCACTTGCTTTGCGTAGTTTTCGTATTTCGTGGCGAAACAAAGTATTGTTATTTGGTTTCATTCAATCTTTACTATCTCTTGAGTTCATAGGAATAGTATAGGATTCCTCAACCCTTACTCCTTTTTTTCATTTTTTATCTCAAATCCGAAAATCCAAAAAATATATCACTGCATTTAAGTCCTTGCTTTCTAAGTGACCTGTTAAAGTAAATCCCTTTGTGTTACCAGCAAAATCACATCATCCATAGAGCTTATCCACACCCATTTTACGAAACATTGGAATTTTTGTATGATCTTTTTGGCAATCTTAGCATACTAGTCAGTTTTTCAAGAGAGGATAGAGTATCTTTGGATTCTTTATTCTAGAATGCTTGGTAAGTCATAAAACACGCATAAACAACATCCTCTGCGAAAAGCTGCGTTTAGAGAAACCACGCCTTAACTAACTGCCCTTCCATGATTTATTGTAAAAATCTTTGAGAGGGATTGCTAGACGGACGCCTTAGTTCCAGTTTACTATATGCTCAAAAGATAATGTTACTCGATAACAATAATCATTTTAGTTCATATTTACTTTATTTACTATATTAATTAGTAATAAGAGCATAATCAAAAATTAGTTTACCTAATGCTTATTTTGGTAAACATATATGTTTTTTTTTGGTTGTCAATACATTAATATTATGAAGTCGAAATAGAATGACATTTATGGATCATTATTTGTTTGTCAACCTCTCATATTCAGTATTGCACAAATCGAGGGGCATGACAGTCCACCCTTCCTGAATTTGCTTGTCCTCAAGCAAAATTCAAACTTGGATGTTTAAGATCTCTTCACTTTCCCATGTAGCATCTTCCTTAGGTAACCCCTTCCATTTAATCAATTATTCAGGGATAGTTTTGTTCCTCAACCTTTTCTCTCGCATGTTACTATGGTTTCAGGTTCCAAACCGAGTCTACCTTCATCATCAAGGGGTGGTAATTCTGCGCATGGAGTAACTTTTTTCCGAAGAACCCTTTTAAGTCTAGACACATGGAAGATATTGTGAATCCTGCTATTGCTTGGTAACTCTAATTCATAGGCCACTTCACCTATTTTCCTTAGGACCTTGTAGGGACCATAAAATCGAGGCTTTAATTTTTCTGCACCGTTTACTTTAATTGAAGACTACTTGTAGGGGTGGAGTCTCAAAAAAACCAAATCTCCAATTTCAAATGTTCTTTCAACCCGATTTCGGTCCGCATAAATTTTTTATTGTTTTTGAGCATGATGAAGATTATCTTTGAGAGTTTTCATTGTATTTGGATGCTTTGTTGTACGAAATCTCTGGCACTTGGCACTCTGCTATCCTGGATGACTAAGCTTCCAAAGGTAGCTGCTTCATATCCGTAGAGAGCCTTGAATGGGCTCATTCTAATGGACATGTGGTATGTAGTGTTGTAGCAGTATTCTCCCAAGTGCAACCATTTAACCCAAGAGTTTTGCTAACCTATAACATAATTCCTCAAGTATCCTTCTAGCCATTTATTCACAATTTTTGTTTGCCCATTGGTCTAAGGATGGTAATTGGTACTTGGAGTAAGATTAGGACCTGCAAGACGGAAGAGTTCTTGCCAAAACTGGCTAAGGAAGCGGCTATCGCAATCACTGACTATATTATTAGGTAAACCATGCAACCTAAAGATTTCCTTATAAAACACTTCGACTATATGGGGTACTCTGTATTTGGTGGGTATTGGAAGTAATTGGGCATACTTAGTTAATCGATCTACTACCACGAAAATGCAATCCTTCCCTTGTACTTTAGGCTATCCAGTGATGAAATCCATTGAAACACTTTCCCACTTATGTTCCAGGATAGGTAGTGGTTGTAGCAATCTTGCTGGATGGTCTAGTTCTTCTTTATTTTTCTGGCAAGTCATACATTCTTGAACATATTTTCCCACATCCCTTTTGAGGCCCTTCCATGAATATCGTTCTCATATCTTCTTGTAAGTTTTATAATATCTAGGGTGTCCTGCCAAGGGGTTATCATGGTATCCCTTCAAAATTTTCTCGTTCATCTTGGAGTGAGGCACAAGGAATATTCTATCCTTATACAAAATGATATCTTCCACTACCTTATACTCACTATTGGGTGCATTTCCTTCAAGTATTTCTTGGGCCTGAGTGTCTTTGGTATGTTCTGCAATAATATCATTCCTCCAACTTCCAGTGATGTTGGTGATTGCATTTACTTGGGGGTGCCTGGACAAGGAATCGGCTACCACATTATTAGTTCCTTTGACATATTCAATATCGAAATTGTAAGCTTGTATTTTGCTTACCCACTTTTGTTGGCGGTTGTTCAAGTCCTTCTAATTCATGAAAAATCTTAAGCTATTATGACCTGTCTTGATATTAAATTTCCCACAAACCAAGTATTGCTGGAACTTGGTCAAGGCATGCATGATGGCCAACATCTCTTTATCATAAATGGAATAGTGCTTTTCAGTCTCTGTAAGTTTGTATAATATGCCAACCAAATTTTTTTCTTGAATTACCACTACACAAGCCAACAGTACGCCAATGGATTAGCGTTAGCCTCAAAATGGAACCAAATGAAATACTCTCAACGCTAAGAATGTGCACACAAGTTCCTTTTGAAGGCGAGGTGCTAACATATGGCAGAGGGATTGAATTATTGTTGAAAGTAAATACAATTGAAAACAAAAAGAGGCGGTAATCCAGCCATGAGAGAAATCCGCTCAACCACTTAACAGTGGGGGGATAAAACAACACAATTCAAACTAATTCCTCTGCTGCGGCAGACATCCACTAAACAGTGGGGATTCTCCACTTAACAGTGGGTGATGAAATGTAAATACAAATCAAATTCCTCCACACTGGCAATAAACCATCTAGGGGTTATAGTATTTTCATTAGAAAATCACAAGTAAATGCAATAAATAAATGGTTGGATTAGTACTACAAAGTCTCAACCTTACAATTAAGAAAACTGCAAATTACAAGTGTTACAATTGAAGAATGAATGCAAATATGTGAAGGATGAATCTATCAAGTTTTTAAAACTCTCAAAGATTGAAATTGAAGCCAAAATCCGATCTTTTTGAAGTCCGATAACTAAAACCAGCAAATTGAAACTGTAAACCAGCAAACTTTAATTAATGAAATACTCAAAGCTCTCCAAATATACCTCCAAATGATGCGAGATAAATTGCAGAAGTATTCTAAGGTGTAGGCACCTAATCTCCAACCCACAAACTGCATCAAAACTCAGAGAATCTTTTGGCACGAATTCAATGGCAGTCCCAACATGGTACGACCTTCTTGAAGGGTGATTTTCACCTTAAAAATCAGAATCAGCAAAATAAAATCTGTAAACTTCCAAGTAGGGTCGCCTCATGCATAGAAACAGTATGAACAAATGTCCATAACCGAATTAAATTCACCAAAAGAGTTGCAAGTGAAAACATCCTTTAGCCATGACTGCAACAACAACTCCAAAATCTGAAACTTCAAAATTCATCAACTATGAATCTCTATCTGCTAGTCTGAATGAGAAGCAGCAATAAGACCAACTAGGTGTTGCCTTTCAAACACGAAATTGGCTGGAAGCTAAGAGGTAAGCATCCCTCGAAGCAAAATAAATAGTCATTTTGACAGCATAACAGTAGCATAAACATTCGATGCCAAATGTTGGAGCAAACTTCACTTTTATAGAAAAAGAGATGACTCTTCAAATTCCAAGAATGGGACGCCAAAAGCCATTTTGAAATATTTTCAAATTCAAAAAATATTAAATTCTCCTTCAAAGAGGCGTCAACTTCAAGGCATAAAAAGACTTTATAAAATATTTAATTTCTCCTTAATGAAGGCGTCCCCCTTCATGGCCACCTTTTTAACACAACTTAGAGTTAATGAACTAGGCCAAGGGGTCAACTTGAAATTAAAACAATAATGCCTTGAAATATATATTTTTCACCAAATAATACTTTTAAAAGGCCAAAAATTAAACCCAAGCAACTGCTCCAACTAAAAATGACTTACTGAAGAACTGACAACTGATCACTACCAAAAATAGTATTTACTAAAAATAGTAAATACCTAGATGTGCCACAAAACCTCCAAGCAAAGAGACCCTAATTATACCTCAATCAAGCCTACGGGTCTCCGGAATACGCTGATGAGCTACTGAGTTGGTTACTGAGTTTGTGGCTTTCAAAAGCTATTGGGTGCCTTTTTTGCATAAGAACTACTCCAATTCCCTCCCCTGAGGCATCACATTGAAGTTCAAAAGGTAGAGTGAAATCTGGAATTTCTAGGACGGGACACGTACACATTGCCTCCTTGAGTTTTTTGAAAGCCTCTTGTGATATTTCATTCCACACAAAGGCCCCCTTCTTGGTTAAGTCTGTAAGTGGGACAACTCTTTTTGAGAAGTTTTTCACAAAACGCCTTTATTAGCTACATAGCCCCACAAAACCCTTGAGTTGAGTTAGGGTCTTTGGTTGTGGCCATTCCTTGATGGCTTTGATCTTTTCTTCATCAACACTGACTCCGTGGGCACTGATCTTATGCCCTAGGTAAAGAATCTCATTTAAACCAAACTCGCATTTTGAGGTTTTGGCATATAATGATTCTCATTCCAATATCTCTAAGACTTCATCAATGTGTTTAAGATGCTCCTCCCATGTTTTGCTGTAGATTAATATATCATCAAAGAATATTAATAGAAATTTCTTTAATTGTTTTCTGAAAGTGTGATTCATACATGACTGGAAGGTAGCAGGGGCATTTGTTAACCCGAAGGGAAGAACCAAGAACTCAAAATGCCCATAGTGGCATCTGAAAGCGGTTTTGGGAATGTCTTCCTCTCTCATCCTTATTTGGTGGTATCCCGATCTTAAGTCAATTTTGGAGAAGTACTTGGCACCATGAAGCTCATCTATGAGTTCATCCACTCTAGGAATAGGGTAGTGATTTTTTATGTTCTTTTTATTTAAAGCCCTATAATCAATGCACCTTCTCATGGTTCCATCTTTCTTCTTAACAAGCACGATTGAAGAGGCAAAGGGGCTTGAGCTAGGCTAGATGTGCTCCATTTCTAGAAGTTCTTTAATTGTCTTTTCTATTTCTTCCTTGTATTTTTGCGGGTGTGTATGAGGGTAGTGATTACTGGTTGTGCCACTTCTTCCAATTCAATAATATGTTCAAAGCCCCTCTTGGGTGGTAATCCGGGCAGAATATCACTGAAAACCTTCTTGTGTTTTCCAAGAATATGTTGTATGTCAATGTGGATGGTTTTTCCTTGAGGAGTTGACTTGTCTAAAATCATGCACTGTGCTGTCCACTCTCCTTGACCTCAATTCAAAATTCTTTCTATTCTTTTGCAAGAGACTACTTGTGGTGATCCATCGGGCAGTCCTTTTAAGGTAACTTCTTGTCCTTGGTGTTGAAAACGAAGTGTCAAGTTGGGAAGATCAAACATAAAGCATCCCAAGGAATAGATCCATGGGGTACCCAATATTACATTTGCATCTAGAGGCACTACATAAAAATCTTCTTTGATGGGGTGATTTCCCAAGATCATCTCTAGTTGGGGAATTACCTTCGTGCACTGGACCATAGCTCCCATGAAGGTGGCTGTTGTGAATCCTTTGAATTCTTGTGCCTTTAACTTCCTTTTTGCAACTAATATTTCATCTTTGAAATTGTGGGATGCCCCACCATCCACAAGGGTGATGAATCTTTGGCCCTGAAGGGTAGTCTTAATGCGAAATGGATGGTGTTTGGAAGTTTGTGTAATTGTGGCAAGAGTTACATTCTCATCTCCCTCATAGCTTTCTTTCTTGTATCCATTTTCCTCTATTTCTTCGCAGGTGGCTGCCTCTATCATGTGGGCTTGACCCCTCTTTTCGCATTTATGCTCGGGTGACCACTCTACATTGCAATGGTGACAAGGGTTCTTCTTTCTTTTTACAAGTGTGCCCATGCTCCCATGGGCCTTTACATGTGAAGCACAAATTCTTCTCCCTTGGTTCATCTCGTTCCCTCTTGGTGAGGGGAGTGCGGCGGGGATCATCCTTTTTGTGAGAATGCTTACTATGGTTGTTTGTAGTTTTATTACTTGCTGATGAAGTTTCTAACCTTAAGGCTTTTTCTATGGAATCCTCAAGATTTATTAGGTTAAGAGCACTTACTAGCCCTCTAAGTGACTCTTTTAGTCCCTCCACAAAAAGGTATGTGAGTCTATCTTCCTCTATCCTTGAAACTCAGACTGAGATTTTCTGAAATTCAGTTATGTAGTTTTCTACTGTTCCTTGGTTGTTTTAGTTGAGTGAGCCTTTTAAAATCTTCTTGGGTATGTTTCCTATCAAACCTAATGAGTTTTTGTGAGAATTCTTCATAGGAGGTTATATTTTGGTGGCCTTGGGTGAGGATTCCATGGTGCCACCATTTGTGGGCTAAGCCTTTCAAATGTAAGATAGCAAATTGAAGTGCATCTTCTTCTGTCATTGGGCTGAGGGTGAAATAGGTATTTAGCTTTTTGCATCCAAGCATGGGCGGTGATTTTGTTTAAGCCATCAAAGTTGGGCAAGGTCACTTTATTCACTTTATCCCTCAAGTCTTTATTTGGTGGATTCTTTCCTTGTCTAGGGGCTTCATGTCTCTTGGCTTCACAGAATTCCCTAAATGACACAAGTTCCCTAAGCTTAGGTTCAAGATCGCTATATGCTCTAATGATTTCCTCGGTGCTATTTGGTGTTGGATCCATTTCCTCCTCCCTTCTAGGACCATCCTCCCTGGTTATGAAGGGGGGGTTTGGGAACTCTGGGTGTGAATGGCCCATTATTCTCCTCTGAATGATTTGAACTTACGTCTCTCCCATTTGAGGAATTATTTTTTAGGTTGCTGATTGAGTTTTCTATATTTTGTAAATTTTGGATGAGTGCTTGGTTTTCCTTTTCTAACCCTTTATTTTGGTTCATAAGGGTTTGATTGGTTTATTCCATAAAAGCCCTTAGTTCATTGGTCAATTGTTTAGCCATGGACCCTTTTTTTCGGTAGGTTTGCATTCACCCGCGTACAAGATGGTAGGATTATGCTCTGATACCAATTGTAATGTCCCCTTATTAAACTCAGGCTAACCTATCCTAGAAATAAAATATGCACAAGTTAGGATCAAGAAGTTGAATTTACCAAACAATTAATTTTGGACATGTAATTTTCCTTGAGGACCTACACACACCATGCATTACCAACAAATACACATAATTCCTTGATCAAGATTAAATTAGATAATTTCAAATTGAACATTTTAAGAATAGGGCAGATGCATTATTCTCTAGTGCATAAAAACACATCATATTCGGATGTAACTTGTTACTCTTGAGCTGAATAGATTTTCGTCCTTCCCTCTTTCCTAACCTCATCCGAGGATGGTAGAATTACTGTGCCGAGGGTGCGTGAACAACCTCCAAGTGGACTCCCTCAAGGTTTCCCACCCATCTTGGGACCTGTTGGTGTACGTTTTATCATCCACCGAACACACAGAATAAAATGTTCAGAGACACTCTATCCTCTCTTGAAAAACCACCGTGTATGCTAAGATTGCGAGAAGATCATATGGCGATTCCAAGGTTTCTTTTGTCAGGTCTTGATGTGTGGATAAGATTAATGGGCATTGTGATTTGCTGGTAATACACAAGGGGACTTACGTTAAAGAAATTTTCACAAGTTCGGGACTTAGGCGGATTTATCATTAAAGGATTTTCAATTATGACTTCAATTTGGATCTCAAAAAAAGTAGCAAAAGGATAAAGGTTTAGGGGATCTATTCTACGCCTAAGAATTTAAGAGACAGTAAAGATCCGGTGAAAGGAATAAACCACACTTTGTTTCGCCTCCTGTTGGACAGCTTACGCAAAGTGGGTGCAATCTTTAAGGGTATGTGATTATAATTTTCAAATCTCGAATGAGACCGAAGTTAGGTGTCCACAGTTACAAGCTCAAGCTAACTTTACGCATCGAATGCAAATCATCCATTTGAAGAAAGTATGAGCAATACTTCACCATTGAATCTATACGATCAATCTCTCATTCACTTAACCAATATTTAAAACAAATTCTACTTAACTTAATGCTAATTCTGATCTATGGCGGAAGAAGATATGCAACCTCGCTTACTATTTGACAATAAAAGTTATTCAAAGCAAATCATGCATAAGAGCTTTTATTATCGGAAATAGTCTCAATGCAACAATCTCATATACTGTCTCCACACAAATGAAAGTGAGAGATCACTAGTTTGAATAGAGTTTCAAAAATCAAATGAAGGGCCGAGATTAAAACAATATCGACGGCCAAGATTATTACAACCCAACCCTAATTAGGGTTGCCCAAAATAACATGAGTTATCAATAAGTAAACAATCAGTTAACAGGCAGTGAAGTGGCAGTTGGAGCTATCATCAAGGAGAGGCGTTCCTATCTACTTGGTCAGCATTGCACTCGATGAGCCTGGACACGACTGCGATAACCTCCTCCATCGTGATGGGCGGCAGCATGCTAATCCGGAATTCCAATCCAAGTCCTTAGCACATTTGGTGAAGGAGCTTGCCCAATCCGCCTCCTGCTTCACAAAATCATTCCAGATGGTCAAGAGACTCGCCACTTTCGCGAAGTCCCGTCTCAGAATCGGTCCAGTAGTCGAGAAGAAAACCTCTTGAACCTTACGTTTCAACCTCTCCAGCTGCATGTCGTTTTCTCGGACAATCTCACGGTCAAACACTTCTGCAACTGTCATATAAATTTTCTCCTGGATTTCTTTGACCTGCTCTTCAATTCTGAGCCCATCTTCTTTCGCCCTCTCCAGAACCTCTCTCCGTATAGTCACTGCCCAAAACCAATGGTGAAAATCATACACTGCTCCTGCAGCAATCACCCTTTTTTCAACCAACTCTTCTCTTGGTAGGCCTTTCAGGACCCTAAGGCTTGGAATAAGCCTCTCCTGCATGTCTGGAATACATTCCCATGTCTCTGCCATATCAACAAGTCTGGAAAGAAAAGAAGAGGTCTTCCCATAGGCAAGTGCCAGCTTCTCCATGAACAAGCCGCTTCCGCGCCTTCGCTTATCATCCACTCCTGAGCCTCCTTGGCTGTGACCATCCCTTGCTCTGCATCCTTGGCTATCTCCTGTGAGGAATTAAGTAGGGGAGGAGCTACTGCATCACCCTAATTAAGTGGCTGGGTCAAATGTCGTATGTACTCCTTCAGGTGTTCAACTTCCTTTTTATACTCCTTTTTCGCCACTTCTTTTTCCATTCTCGCCTTGACAGTTGAGACGAAATTATCTAGTTCTTCCACTTCCTGACCTTTTGTAGTTGGGCCAAGATCTATGGTGGTTATGAAGAGCACAAAGATATACTGAGAGGCAATATCAAACTTTTACCCTTTACAACCTTTATCAACTTCACACTCTAACACAACTCAACTATGCAAGAATATCACAATACGAACAAGTTGACACCAACAATTGTACTTTATAAATTATGTAAGCTTTTACAATGAATGTAGGCACCAACCTACTTGAATCACCAAATATGTAGTTTAGTAGGCACCAACCTACAAAGAGCACCAACCCTTAATTCTGATTTAGTAGGCACCAACCTACAAGGACCACCAACCCCTAATGTTCGTAGGCACCAACCTAAGGGAGGCTCTAACCCCCACTTGCCAAGCACCAACTTAGCAAAAATAAAAATGTCAAGAATAATGTTCCACCTTCAATGTTGCTTCTTCAACGGATGATGGACAATACAACAACTCTTCCTCTTGATTTTATTTTTCTTGAATGATATTTACATATATCACCGTATGATGAATTCACTCTTCTCTCACATGCAAATCTGCCACTTATATTCTTCTTCAAACTGCACATAAACTTCTTGGAGTCTCTATGAACTTTTCTTCACAAATCTGCCATAAATCCTTTATTATAGTACATTCAACGTGCTCATAAATCTGCCTTAAAATCTGTCCTGAAACACACAGAAACCTGTCCTTAGACCTGCATATATTTCTTCACAGAAATTTGCACATGTTCTTCATAAATATCTGTTTCAAATCTTTGTCATAAATTTGCTCGTGAATTCTTTATATTTGCTTCTTCCTGATTTTCAATCTGCTGTGTATATATAATATGCTTTGTTTTCTTACTCTCTTTTCTTTGAATATTCTCTATACATATTATCTTTTATTCATACTCACATATTTCTCTGCTTAATGTCTCCACAAAACCTGCTCTTTGTTCATTGGATATTACATTCAAAAACTCATATTTTTCTCTTACTTTATAACGTATGATATTCAATATAATCTACAGTACACAACACACCACATCTGCTTGTCTTGATGATATAATCTCTATATTCATACACAGCATACACTCTAGATGATATACATTTTTACGCCCAGCTACACACTCCAATCTTCAGATGATATACATTTTATGCACTCTCTCTCACTACATATTAAAAGACTCTTTTTATATCTCCTTATGCCTTTTGATGAAGAGAGGCATCTATTCGAATGAATACAACCTTTTGAAAAGATATTTCCTTGAAACATACTTCAAGCGCTGCCTCATAACTAACTCAAATTAATCTTTGCCCTTTTAATATAACTACTGCCTTTTAATACCAAGCGTTGCCTTAACAAATTCTAGAATTGTTTTATAACTAATTACTTCGTTAAAAGATAATTACTGACTTCAAATGTATTTGAATAATCCACATAATAGATCGCAACTTAGCAGATTGGTTCCTCTCATCATTATGTTTTGGAGATGAACTTGTTTTCAAACAGTAATGTCTTCAACGAATATTTAATATGATTTCAGATAGCTTCTTTACGGGTCTTCAAGACATCGTTTCTTACAAGCTATTACTGGTTTGGACGGTGTCATTCATTGAAGCGATCCAAAAGCAAAGACAGTTGGTGACACACCGAACTAGATGATATTCGACACCAATCAAGCTTGAATGTGCTACCCAACAATGTATCTAAATCCAATAACTATTGAAACTTCTTGTATTACCGTCGTTGGCCATATGAGGCTTCATTGTTAATTTATCGATTTTATTCTCTCTATATGTGATCTCTCGACAATATGATGTTCTCCCGTAAAACACAAAGATTAAGGGAAATATTTATGTGTAGAAATATACGGCTATTAAATCGTCGATTATGCAAAACATGAGTATCACAGGTGAAGTTGTTCCCATATAGAAATATCCCCGATAATAACCAAAGTCTTGAGCAATTTAATACTTCCAATCGAAATGAGAGGAGGGCCGCTGTGATATATATATATATATATATATAAAGTTATTATTCCAATAACTTCTACACATTCACCGTTAAGGCCCATGATTCATAAATTCTTCACGTTAGACAAAATATGTGAGAGGGATGAATAGACGTGACTCAGATTGACACAGTGTCTTCCTATATCAACAGTGCTGCACTAAATGGCTTGTGTCATAATAGAAGAAACTTCAACTCAATATAGGAAGAAACCACAATTTTCCTTCTGATGTTTTGTTTTATCTGATTTGGAAAGTAACCACTTTGACTTATTCAAATTGCAATAGAATATGTTATCTTTAGTCATGCATCTACTTGACATCAATGACAAACTTCCAACAGGTTATGGAATACTCTTGAGGAGTGATCTCATCCTGTGGCTTGTCCACTGTCGGTATTGCGATGTGTATGGAACGACTGCCTGCCTTGCCCCACTGAATGGTGGAAAACTTCTTGGCCGGCTTCTTAATTGCAACCCGTTCCAGTCTTGCCAAGAAGTCTGCAGTATCATCCTCCTCTTGGGCTTCTTTCGGCTCCTGAATCTTCATCCTTTCTATCAGCCAATCCAGAATGGTAGGCTGCTCAATTCCATCTTCTACTTGAACATCCTCCTCATTTGGAACATTCACTACTTCTTTGAGAGCGGAAATCATTCCCTCTTCGAAGTCATTATGTTGGACTTCCATCTCATTATCTGAACCTAGTATTTCCATGCCCGTAGGTGATGAGGGCTCCTCGTCATCTAGTTGAATAGGCTCATTGTTCTCTTCTTGAACTATAGGAGGTATGATTATTTCAACCAAGGATTCATCGATGGTGGCCATCAGCTCGTCAATATTCCGGGATGCTGCAGAACGAGATGGTTCTCCCTTTCGTCTTTTCTAAACAGGCTCTACACTTGGAACTACCTCCTTCCTTTTCTCTCCAATCTCAACCAAATCCTGATGGGATGCGCCAGCATTGGAGGAATACGATTCTGTCTCGCTCAGTAAATCATACGTGAGCGTTATTCTTTTTTGTCTCATCTCCTAGATATGATGGTCAACCCACCACTGAGAGTATTTGGTCACTGGTCTCATCAAGGTTGCTAAGTCTGAGTGCTCAGGCTTTGACCACCTTACAGGAGGAAGAGGTTGGCTTTTCTCGAAGCGTGGCTGGATGTAATTCCCATCGTCCTGCAACTGATCAGGCACCTGACAAAGTTCAATTGCCCTCATGAAGTCAACTAGCATTCTGGACCATAATCTCCTTCTGACCTCGTATTCATCAGCAACGTTTGCCCAAAAGTCCTCCAGTTCCACCCTGTGCCTATACCTTCTCCCATCCACTGTCCGGATATGATGATGTGGGTCAAAGTTGACCCTGGACTTGTAGGCTGTGAACGGGTACCACTGGATTTCCAATCTGGCGCTCTCAGCTGCCTGTACTGACGGAAAGGACTCCAACATATTCTCGATGAAAAATGGGAATGTAACAGATGCCTTCTTGGTTGGCCTCTGGATGTTTTGATATTCTTCTAGCTGCCTCAGGACTTCGAGCAGAATCATTCGATTTGTCGGATAGATGGGCAACTTATAGGGATTTCTAGTAAATCCCTGGATCCTGACATATGTAAATTTTGGAAACTGGATGAACCGGGATCTGTATTTACTGATCAAACTTTTCGCCTCATGACTCGGCCTTTGATGCACTCCTCCTTGAAGTATTTTGGTAATATGCATTAAGAAGGCATCGTGCACCTGCCTGAAATGAGACTTCTCCTTCAGTTGGAGTTGTGGGTAGCAATCATAAGGTCTAAGTTCGTTTTCTCCGCTGCCAATTTTTCCCTTGCAAACTAGTCTTGGATATTTATATGACCTGGCTAATAAGTAGACAATATACGAGCTCATGTGAAAAGACTTAGTCTCCTCCAAATTGACCAACTGCTCGTGAAGATTGTTACTTATCATTCGAGACCAATTGAACATTTTTACGCCAGAAGTGATTTCATCTATGAAGTAGTACATCCATCTCTCGAAAAATGTACCTTGAGGGTTGCTAGCTATTCTATTCAGCATCAAAATGATGTCCCCATAGTCCTCTTTAAAGTCCGTCCGACGTGGCCTTTTAGGCATCTTCTTTATTGACGGTTTAGGTTTATCCAGCCATGCCTTGTTAACATTTGTGGCGCATAAATCTGGTTGACTGTCATACAAATGCTTTGCTTCCTCCTTGGTCTTATAGAAAGTCCGAGAATGTGTTGGGATGCCAAAAGTTTCTTGAATTGCCACCTCGCTCAAGTGTGCCAAAATTCTACCGTCAGGTGCAGTGATCTGCCTCTTCTAAGCATCATAGTTGATAGCACATTTTACCATTAATTCTACACAATCCATAGCAGGCGGGAATCCAGCTGCCTGAAAAATTCCATTTCTCACCATCCGCCTCGCTATTGGTGTCGGAAGTCCGTTCTGTCCATACATTCTTTTCTTGAACTCTTCAAAGTCGACATGTCTCAGATCGGTGTTTGCAACATTTTTCCACTTAGAATTTATTTTAGACTCTCACTGGACACCTTTGCTGGAAAACTTCATGGCTGCCTTCTTTGATGATTTGCCCACCGTGGTCATCAACCTGTAGTCAAAAATACTAACATTAATATGTAGACCTTTTAAAATAATTTACTTTCATGCCTTGGGTTCGAAAATTTCACTTTCAGCTTATTAAATAATTAAATTTTTGCGAAAAAGCAAGCTGAAAGTAAATGGGTGAAGTTGAAATTTTAGCCAGAACTTTTGCTAAGATGAAAAAGACAGAAGAAGAATGGCGAATCTATTCAACTGAACATCAAACCTCAGTAAAAGACTTCTGGCTGCAAATCAGATTAAAACTTCGAGAAATAAATCAAAAAGCAAGTGATGAAGTGTGCCCCTCTTGCACAGAAGAATTCGACTTTCAGCAAATAAATCTTTTCACTTCTCAAGAAAATTCTTCTTCAGCATAAAATTACTTCTTCCTCTGGGAAATTCGATCTTGCCTGTAGAATAATTACTTGCTTTAGACTTTCGAGAGAGTTTCAACTTTTCTTCAGCTGTGTTTGTAAAAAAATGAGTTGCTGAAACTCATTATAATGCTGAAGATCTTGATTTGTTTTAGCAATTGCCTTCTTCTCTCTCGATCTCGATTTGTCTTGTTCAAACAGGCAAGTTTCCTTTATTTTTCGAAAAGAATCCATGTCGAGCTTATCCAGGCAAATCTTTTTGATTTTCAAAAATTCGATTTTTGCTTGAAATGTTTATCTTTAATTCTTGAATTTTTGAAAATGAACATTAAATATTCAATTAAATTTGATTTTTCCAACTTTAAATTCATGGCAAATTTAATTTTGTCCATCGGATTTTATCTTTGTTCGGTGTAATTTATTTTCTTCCAACTCTCGTCTGGTGAATTTAATTTTGTCCAAGGCTTTTTAAAATTTCTAAGTATTGGAAATAAATTATTAAAATATTAAAATATTTTAATTTATTCCAACCTGCTCGTTTTGGACCCATGGCTATTTTGATTTTCTCTTCATTTTCTTTGGCTAAAAGTTTATTTTCCAATTTTATTCCCAATTTCGTCTAGCCAAGTCAAAATTTTAGCCATTTAGTCGATAAATGTTATGCCAGATCCTTATTTTTCCCTGTCATGGCGAACTTTCAATTGCATCGGGCATATTTTATTCTGCCAAAGTCAAATTTTCTCTCGCTCGGCAAATTTAATTTAGGCAAAGTCTTGGTCCGGATGTCTTCCTTAGGCGAAATTTCATGATGCTTAACAAATTTTTATCTTCCTTAGCCAAAGGCGGACTTTCCTACCTCTTTGCCTTGTGCATTTTTATGTGTACTTGGCCAATTTTTCTCCTAAACATCCATACTTAGGCGATTTTAATTTTTTCCTCTTCCCATGCCTAGGCAAACTTTATTTTTCTCTTTGCCATAGCCTAGGCGGACTTTCTTAAGTTTTCTCCACCTTTCATCAAGACATGGCAGACTTTCCACTAGGCTTGCCTTTCATTCATGGCCAAAATTCTCACTTCTCCTCTTGAAAATGTTACAATACTTAGCCAAAATTTTGATTTTCCATCCTTTAGGCCCCTATACTTAGGCAATCTTTCGGATTTCTCTTTACTAGGCCCCAAACACTTAGTAAAATTTTTAAATTTTCTCCTTCCACATGCCTAGGCGGACTTCCCAAGCACTTTGCCAAGTAAAGGCGGACTTCAAAGATCATTTTCCAACCTCCTCTAAGTCAAGGTGGACTTCACAAGCATCTTGCCCAAGTGAGGGCGGACTTTAGAAGGTCTTGGACATGCTTCCTTAAGGCTGGGCGGGGTTTAGATAGGTCTTGCCAAGTCTAGGCAGACTTTGGACAAGGTTTTCCATCTTCCTCTTAATGCTGGGCGGACTTTGCAAGCTTCCAGACATTTCTCTCTTCGTCCCTCTTTTCAAGGGCCAGTTTCTTCACCTTGAACTTGGCGAATTTTCTAGACTTAGCCAGAATTTTGACATGAATTTTATGTTCTGGGTTGACTTTTCTGTGATTTTCACTCAGATCTGACTGATTTTTTGGACTGATTTTCCAGAATTTGATGCTTTTCAGTTTGATTTTCCCAGATTTTTGACTGATTTTTCCATGCTTTTTCTGATTTTTCACTTGATTTTTTAATTTTCTCTTTGATTTTCCAATGATTTTTTGATTTTTAGGCTGATTTTTGGATCTAAAGATGTAAAGTTGACTCGCTGACCAGGGTTGACTTTCTAAAAATAGAAAAAACAAAATCCCTAAAAAATAGGGAACCCCGTTTGGTCCAAAAATGCCAAAAATGAAAAAACGAAAAAGCAAAAAAGCAGATTCCCTAAAAAATATGAAGTGTCAGAATTGACCGAATGCACAGGCGATCTTCGTTTCCTGGGCCTTCTGAGCACTTCCATGACGTTTATGCACTGATTCAAGCATGGATTATTGACTTGGCTTGGATGACTCTCGAAAAACTGACTCGAAACTCTGAACAAGGTGACCTCATGAAACCGTTGCAAGGAAACAAAACCCTAAAAACTAGCAGACTACTGGGGGTTCCCCATTTGCAATGGGGCGATATGCGAAAAGGTCACAACAGGACCATCCATCATGTGACCGAATTACCCGGCTTTCCCTCCACAAACTTCCTATCCTCATTGGGTATTAGCGAAAGGGATTTGGCACAAATTCTATTCTTATAGTAAGAAACATAATAGCTTATGAGGTACAATAATTGCTATAAGCAACATTATTGTGACATTGATAAATAATACCCATTTATCTCTAGATGTGGAATTTTTCATTCACTTATGTTGTCCAGATGGAACTCAATATTTTGAGATATATATCTATTGATTGCAAACGTGTCATCACTTACTTATCGTATTATATTTAATTGAATTTATAAATCATCACAAATTAGAGTGTTTATAAACATTCATTGATATTTAATCTAGTAAGATATGGGTTAGTCATTATACTGTAACCCACTTTCTATAGTAACTCGAATTGATTCATAACCCTCAATATTATCTAGTCGGTTGAGGGTACTTACCTCTGATCGACGCAATATATTGGTCTTTCCCAAGACGTATTCTCTGTAACCCGATCTGACTCCTTTCTTCCACGTGATGATGATTTGGTCTTTGAGAGAGACGTCCTTAAATACCCGCGACACCCTGTTGTCTTGGTGCCCATTCGATGGAGACACATCCTCTGCCAAAAGTTACATTTAGGAAAACCACGCCTTAACTAACTGCCCATCCATGATTTGTTGTAAAAATCTTTGAGGAGAGGGATCGCTGGACAAACGCCTTTGTTCCAGTTTACTATATGCTCAAAAGATAATGTTACTCGATAACAATAATCATTTTAGTTCATATTTACTTTATTTACTATATTCATCAATAATAAGACTATAATCAGAAATTAGTTTACCTAATGCTTATTTTGGTAAACATATAATATGTTTTTTTTTGGTTGTCAATACATTAATATTATGAAGTCTAAATAGAATGACAGTTATGGATCATTATTTGTTTGTCAACCTCTCATATTCAATATTGCACAAATCGGGGGGCATGACACCTTCCCATATGCTATCACCTCACCTTTAAAAGGATCTTGGTGAACATTCTTGGCCAAGGTTACATTCAGTTTGATTATCTTTTGGAAGCTAATACTAATCATTGGGGTATTGCTGGTTTGTGTTGTGAAATTTTGGGAAAAATGTAAGGGGCATATTTCAACTTTTCTCTCAAACCACGAACTGGGTTTTTGTGAAATTTAATGGGTTTTTTCTCCTTTTTGTTTCCTAATTTCTATCCAAAAATCTCAAGAACCTAGATTGTAATTTTCAAGATATGATGAAATCTCGACTGTCAAAAATCCCTCACTTTCCTCATCATTACTGGACTCATAACCAGAGTAGGTGCTCTGGAATTTCAGGCTCACTGCTTCTCTATGACTGAAGAAAACACTACTTTAGCTAATAGATGAGACATTTTTTTGACTCATCAACCAGCATTCATATAATTTAGTCTCAGTTTTTTAAATATGGATTCAGTTAGTGACCAAGGGTTGGTATCTAAAGATGGAAAATGGTTGGCAAGACTACTTTATGAAATAGGTAGTAAGCTCAATAGTCTACCTTAACCAAGGGATGATACTTTGGTCAGGTTGAAAAGAGTAGAAGAATGTTTGAGTCTTGTTGAGCAGTCGCCTTTAGATTTGTTGCAGATAACTATGACTCCAATAGTGACTTTTTTGGGTGAGCACGAGTTTTTGAGACACGAAAAATAAGGAGGTAAGGCTCACTGTTATGCTTTGCGTTAGCGAAATTATAAGGATTACAGCTTTCAAAGTTCCTTATAATTTTGGCAAAATGAGGGAGATATTGCAGCTGATCATTGGAAGCTTTGATGGGATAGGTGATGTCAGAAGCCCTTCTTTCAGAAAGAGGGTGAGGGTTCAAGAATTGATGGAATAGGTGAGATCATGTGTTTTACGCTTGACTATGATTGTGATGATCTTATTTTACAGATGTTTTGTCTTTTCTTGGATGCTATTAGTGAAGATTATGACAAATCTATTCAAGATCACATGAGGATCATTATGGCTTCAATTATTAAGGAAAATGATGAAATTTCCCAGCCTATCTTATCTCTGTTGTGGATTGTTCTAAAGCAAGAGTAGGTGACATCTACAACTGCTTATAACTTGGTTCATAGTGTTTTCAAAAAATGTGAGGGTAAGTTGAGGCCCTACTTGTTTGATGAGTAGGTGGAAGAAAAGGGGTTAAAATTTAAAGGGGTTGATGACAAGATTACCTTACATCATGATAGTTGTTTGACAGAACTCCAAGATGGCATTTTGAGCACTAATGGTGTTGATATCAACCTTGGAAATATATCTGATTTAGTGTTGCACGATGCTGATCATAAATCAGAAAATTGATGAGGTTGATAAATTTGAGGGGTCCAATCAATTGGCAAGATAGTTGAAGGTGAATGATGACCAAATTATTGCAGCCATTAGACACTTTGATGACACCCTTAAGTTGATGGCCAAATGTTGTTGGAGGTCTTCAGGAGAACATATGGATCTTGATTGGTAACTTTCTCTTTTAGATTCACAGGTGTTTAGAGAAGCAATCGTGGTCATGAAGACCAATTACATTCTGCTCCTCTCAGATAGAGATCACCTACTCATGCTTTGTGAGATCTACTTTGATGCACTTATGGGGAAATAAAGGGAAGTGGATAAGCTTACTGATGAGCTTATTTTCATTGAGGATTCCTTGAGGAGTACTTAGAAGGCCCTTCGAAAATCAGAGATAATCTATTGACGAGCTCTGTGAGGAGTTGAGCTTGTTTCAATCTTCTTCATCCACAACATATATCCAGTCTTCTATGGTTGTCATAGCACTTGTGGATGATAGTGGTACTCATGGTTTGAGGGGAGACCCCCTAATGGTGGTCAAGCACGAGGAGGTTTCAGGGTTGCATAAACTTGAGGACAGGAACGAGTCTAACATTTCTGGGTTTTCACACAACTCACACCATAGTGATCATGAGTCACCTTTGAGGGAGGGCCAATTGAGGGCTCATGACACATATACGTCAGTGGTGGTGATGCATACACCTTGTGGACCAACCAGTAGTGAGGTGCATGTATCCACCTACGATAGGGGCACCAATCTCTACATTGGCGAGGTAGAGATTGACATTGACGAGTCTTCTGTTGACGAGGCAGAGTCTTGTATGACTAGTGTGTTGAATCTTTAGGCTATCCCATCTTATTTGCATGACCATTGCAAGGTATCTTCTAGTGGGAGCATGTCTCCTACATCAGCCAGTAGTTCGCGTAATGAATTGGTTAAGGCTGATGGTAGACATGAGTCTAGCGAGTCATAAGGACTCAAGGGACAACTGAATGTTATCGAGGATAAGGTTTTCCAAACCTTAACTCGTTTCAACAACACACACAAGTTTCTGGAGTACCTCTTGTGGTCAACACAATTGGAGGAAAGGCAGATAGGGGTAGTAGTGGGCACTTCTATATCTAGTTTGCAAACTATCAAGCATGTCCTAGAGTGGATTAAATTAGAATACCTCTAGTTTCTTTTAGATAGGGACTTTGCTATCAGGTTTGCAGAGAGGACTTGCAAAGCAACTACCCAATCTTCCCTTCAGGATTGGAGATGTGAGCCACCTCCTAATTCAGGTGATGAGAGTGATGAGGCATGTGTTCCCAATGACTATGCAAGTCTACCATTGGCACAAATATGTGCATTCCACCTTGACTACATAGTAAGGAGTGCTCATCACTTCTCTTTCAGTCCACACACAGATGGTTTGATGATGCGTAAGTGTGGATTGGCTCATGATTCATATCATCCATTTTGGGATGGAGTGTTTCCATCTTCGAAAGATGGAACGAGGATTTGTGAGACTGATTCTGTTACTTTCAGATGGTTGTTTATAGGGATAAGGATTAGAATTACATCATGTAGATGTCTCCTTGGCAGAGAGTGCAACTTCCGTGCTTCAGGAATGTCCATTGGGGGAACTCACCCATGCGCGACATACACTTGGGAAGAAGAGGATACAAGGGAGTTGTGTTTTCAATGGGCATGATGGCATTGATAGTCTAGCCTGTAGTTATGGAGTTTTACTACATATTTTGATAGAGACGACTATCCTACTACATGGGACGAGGATTTCATTCACAATTTTTGGAGGACAGTAGTTGTACATGAGTTTGGAGAGTTGCACATCTCCTCGTCATGGGTGAGCAACACAGGGATGATACTCTATCACCCTATGACCTCGGAAAAATCATTTTCATTCCCATAGGTTAGTCTTACAATCTTGAGCGTGATGATCTGTCCCATATCAGCAACCTAAGAGGAGCTGTTACACCTCTTTTGACACTTATGAGGGATAGTCATCACATCCATAGGAGGCTTGCAGAGATTGGAGTGAGGTACTGTGATGCTAGCACTTCGAGTTACCTCCATCTTCTCATGTTTGATGGATGTGAGGGTCTGATGTGTTGGGATCTAGGTGGTGACAGGTTTGGCTAGTTAGATCGACTAGATCTTGATGAGTTGCTTCACCACTCTTAGCAGGGTGATATATCAAAGTAACGTAGTGGAATTCAATGGGTGTTGAGAATGGAAAACTTCTAGTTGGGATGATGGATCCAAGATTCACTATGCTTGGAAAAATGTTTCTTATTCGGAGAGTGACTTACAAAGATGCCAAGTTTAGATCTACCATTATCTAGTGGTTGCAGGGGGGTTTTGGTAGAGTGTCCTACAGGCTGATTTGGGATCTCGACATTCAGGTGATAGGCCAGGGAATTCAGGTGAGGATTGCTTGGGGACGAGCAATCTTGGGAAGGGAAGATTGTAATGTCCCCTTTTCCTATGGAGTTGTTAGATGTAGTGGTTAGTCTACCAACTGGTCTCCGTAGTCTAACAAGTTGGTTAGGAAACCCTTCGGAAGGTATATTTAGGTGTTCAATCATTCAGTGGTTCAACTTGGTGCTTTTTAGGTTAGGCATTTTAGGAGGTTTCTCTGTGCATTTTTTGGAGCTTTGTTAGGCGCTTTGGCTATACTTACTATTTATAGTAAGTCATAGAGGGTGATTGGAATGGTTTGTTGGCAATCTTTCTATTTTGGGAATGATAGTGGATTTGTATCCCAGAGACATCTTGATCGTTCAATGGTCCTATGTATTTAATTTTAATTATAAAGTTAATTTAAATTAATGAACTTTATTCGTTATTATAATATATTAAAGGACTTTATTAAAAGTGGGATATAAATGTTTTTAAAGTGCACTTTATAATATAGAGTTAAGTGCCAATTCGAAAGGGAGTTATATGGCGAGAAAAAGTTAAGTCAAATGAAATGAAATTCAAATGCAAATTGGGCATGGAGTTTGGGAATTATAAAAAGGGCATTTGGAGGTCATTTTGGATTATTGATGTGGAGAAGATTATTTTGATAAGGGTTTTGAAGGAGGACTAGAGAGTTTGAAAATACTCAGCTTCACCGAGGACGTGAACCCTCGTGAGGGACATCACGGTACGAGAGTGAAAGATCTCCCAAGCCTATTGCCAACCAATTCCACTTTAGGGATTGTGCTTGCGTTGCAATCAATCTACAAGATAGAATCAATTTTTCAGGGTTTGATGGATTAATAGGAAATTGGACAATCCTTAGATTAGTAGGATATTGATTGAATTTGAAGGATTTACTTGCTGATGTATAAGTCAATCCTTGTTGGTTTGGGCGTGAGGTTTTTCTTGAGGGATTTTGATGCCATAAATTGGACATGGGATTTGGAGGTTTATCTAAGGGAAAGTCATTGTTACAATACTCAAACTCGCCTCAAACTTGACAAGTTGATTTTTGACTTGGACTCGAACTCGGTGCCCAAACTCAACATAGACTCGACAAATAGGAAAACGCAAGAAATTCAAAGATTTTTAAGGATTTAAAACTTGTTTCTTGCACCCTTTAATAAATAAACCTTAAAGACACAATAACATCATCAAATAGAAATTATTATGATCCCATACACAAACATACATCAATTAGATAAGTATAAACACAAATTTTAGCTAAAGAAAATAACACATTTAGATATATAAATATTGTCAAATGTATACTAAACTCAGGGAATATGAAATCCATGGCATTAAAACAAATATCAAAACTAAAAATATAAGTATATGGCTTAGAGGAGCTTGGATTACTCATCCCAACATCACGACAATTCATGCACTAGTGTCTAAGATAGGTTCTAGATGATGATGTAGCCATGATATTTGCTTGTGTCTCTATGATTGGTGTGTATATTCAAGTGAGGAATTTATTATTAAAATTTTATTGAAGCCTTCAAGATTGCATTTTTTTTGTCAAGCTCATTAACAAATAGGAACAGTTAAGTAAAATGATAAATGGTTATGTTCTAGTTTGAATTTAGCTAGCATACTAATAGATGGGATTGTTCTATGTGTTTCCTTTTTATGGCACGATTGATACATTTTTTGCATTATGAAAATGGCATTTCTTGCCAACTATGACTTAACTTGTATTCAACAGTACAATGACTATAGCATGCCAACTTTAGCTATGGCCGTCCTTGCATACTAAAAAAATTGTCCAATGTATGAAACAAGATAATCCTTGATTATGGCTTTGGCTGTGAAAGATGTAGAGATCTGCAATAGGGGATATGTATTTTGTAGGTTTTATGATCATGATTCATTATTAGCCTATTACATGATTAGACCTATAGTTTGATGGGGGTTTGGAGGAAACACCCCAATGCGGTCAAGGGGCAGCGCCCTTCGCGGTGTCTTGGGGCTAAGCCCTCGTCACCAAGCCCAAATGAAGACCTTCAAAACTACACAAACCTTCATGGTGCACACCATTTTCATATTTTTTGTAAATCCTAGATGGGCATGTCATAAACCAAACGAGCATTGAAAGATTGTAAATTTGAAAAAAAAACTTAATTAAAATGGCCAAGTCTAGGGGTCGGGACTTACGAGTTTTGGCAAGTCTGGTGAGTCTGCTAGACTCAGCGAGTCCGACGAGTACCCAACTGCAGAGTCTGTCAGACTCGCATATTGGGTTTGAATGTTTAAATATTGCTGGTCGATTGCCATTTAGGGATTCAATCTATTGGTAAAGTTTGAGTTTACCCAAGAGTGGACGTGGGAATTAGGTAGCCATATTGTGCACATATTGAGTTTGGCAAATATACATATTGTTTACACCTTGGTCTAGGCGTGAGACTAATTCCAACCAAAGGCTGCAATATATATTTGTGTGGTCTTTTCTACACCATTGTGGGAGGCAGAAAATTCCCTTACCTGGAGGGCGTGTAGGTTGTAGGTGGATGCAAACTTCACATCTTGCCATTGCTACATTTTTGATGGTAGTTGTTGCTAGTATAAGCTTATCACAGGATTGTCACACAAAAGGGCGGGGGTTTCTGAGCATAAACTGCCCTGTTTAGAAGAGTCTGAAGCTGTTGGAAGGCCATGGAACATTGCAGCAACTGTGTAGAGTTTGACATTATCAGGGTGACCATAAGTAGATGATGATATGGATGCATGAAAATCTTGAGCAACTTGGAGCATTGGATATGACCTGGACATTTGTAGTCGATACATATGTGAAGGAGGCAATCAATAGCTAGTTGTCAGAATTTTTCAGTCACAACTTACACCTTTCTACACAATAATTTTCATAAGTTCCTTATTCCATGCAAGAAATCTCTTATGCAAATAGAACTTTGAAAGAGGATGCTTCTTGTAGAAAAGGAGATGGAATGTCTGAACATGGAGTAACATGTTTATAATTAGATTGTTAAGTGGGAAGATGGAAGGATTAGACTCTAGGGAAAGTGTAAAGACTAATGTATGCAAGAATGAGAAGTAGTGTTGTTGGATAGGTATTGCACTTCAAGGCGATAGGCTAGGGGAGAAGGATTTGAAGTAGGATATCATGGGCGAAGGTTAAAGGGGATAAATGGATTGTGCATAGAACCTTTTGGTAGCACTTTGTATATGTGAAAGCCCATAGAAGTTAGAATTTTATAGGTCCCTACATGGTACTGATGGATATGGGTAGTACTTGCTCACATGGTAGTGAGCCTAGCTACCTCCTATCTCTACCATTTGTTGTGGTCTCCTAATGATACTAAGAAATTAGTCAAGGTTTTTTTGTGCACATTAGATAGAAAATGGTTTGATTAGAGCCTTGATTCTAGAGTCAACGCACTATTAGATATGAAAAAATGGAATTTGAGAGATTTATTGGTGCAAAAAAAATATTTTGTGTGATGATTTTGTTGCAAGTGCACATGCTAGATTATGGAAAGAAGGAAATATGTAGTTTGCTAAGTGTTCACAAGATCTATTAGGAGGTGGCTCAAAGATCACGAGTTAGTGGTAAATATTGCTAATGGAAATTTGGGGCAACCACTAGGTCTTGATGGTGCTAATCTCAAAATAGTACTAGGATATGGAGGATTTTAGTAGGGATCTCCATTGCAGGGTAATCAGGAACTCATATATGTTAACAACATTGGGGGTAATCAAAGTCCACTATCAAGTTATGGAAACAATCATCCATTAGATCCTCTTCCCAATCATGGTCCTTTACTAATAAAAATCAACCTTTGAACCTAATAGGGGACAAAAACCTTGATCATAGTACTCAATATTTAGTAATTTTTATGAGCCAATACAATTATTGGTCCAAACATTCATAGAGGATGAGGATGTATTGTGCGATTGAAAGGTGTATGAATTTTATAGGTTCAATTCAAATGATTAGATTATTTGTTGCGACATTAAGAGGGAATGTGCATCGTTGGTATGTGTGTTTTGATCTTGTAGGCGTAGAGATAAACCTCCTAGAGGTTTGATGGAGGTTTCTAGATGAATTTGAATACTAATCGATGGAATCTAGTAACATTGCAAGGATAGATTTTTCCTTGTATAGGGAATGGTTCATCTAGGAGATTAGTGCCCCCATTCAACATGGGTTGGTATAATGCAATGTTGGGACATAGAGGTATTAGAGGATGCCCTATGCTTTCGAGTGTGTAAGGAATAGAGGTTCGTATCTAAATTTTTTAGCTATAAACACCAATATTATTTTTTTTAAAACTAAGGTAATTCAATACAATCGAATCCAAAAGAAATCAATTATAAAGTATCATAATAATAGTTTTAGAACCAGGAAACATAAGGTATATAAACTAATGTATAAGTACGCAAGACAGGTATTCGTCCATTAATAGAAATGAGAAAGAATAATTTATTTTGAACCTAACAAATTACCGCGCATCTTTCTCATAGGGCAATTAAATAATTTTAATCTCTTCTAGACAAGGATATTGCCAACAACTTGGCATACAAATATAATCATATTGCTTCACAATTTCTAAAACATAATCATATACACATAAACAATGTGTCTTTGTGATCAAGTCTTTGGCTATCTTTTCAGCTGGGTGGAGCGAGAGCATCATCTGAGTGCTTTTCTTCCATCCCCAGACCAGTGGTCCCCTATACACCTTCCAATTGTAAGTGACCCTTCTCTTCACGAGGGTAGAAAATAAAGGAACTTGCTATAAGAACCTGACCCAAATTCCTTATGCAAATTTTAGCTCTTTCACAATTTCATTGTATTGACTATTCGCCAAACAATTTATGTGCAATGTAGATGAAAATGTTTTGAATGTTGATAGCCAATATACAGATGGTTATCAATTGAATACCAATTACAGATTCCACTACTTCAACAAATTTTCAACATGTTGTATGTAAAGTCTCCTTTTGATTAGAAAGTTTAGCATATAATATCAGGAAGTAATTTCCCAACAACATACGTTTCCGATAGTGATATTAGAGCAATCATTAAATACATTTTATGGGTAAATGATCTCTTCCCTAACTGCTATTAACATTGGTATTGAATCACATGGCACAAGAAATTGTTATAACGAAAAATTATTCTATAGGTATTAGTTTAGGCAAACTTGGTAATAGTCGCCACGTCTGGAAGTGCGGTTCCTTTGGGAAGCTTCAATGATTAACTTAATGCTTTTATTGGTCCTTTCTATCTGCGTATAACATTCAACATCTCACCTTTATGCTACGTGACTACTTCACTCAACAAGGCCATGTCAGAATGATCAAGTTCCCCAATAATTAGTCTTTGTCTCCCCTATGCTTGAAGCTCGACTTCATTAATGATATCGGCAGCTAAGGTAATTGGATGCTGCAACACATACTAAACTCCCAATCTCTTTTCCTTAAGATGACGTGGCACCAACTCCTCAAGGTGGCAGTGCAAACTACTGCATAGTTAAATTAGATGAACCACCTCCTGATAGCTTCAGTTCTTTGATAGTTTTAATATGATGTGATTTTCTTTAATATTTGTCCCCTAAGTCTTTCTCCATACCAATTCCAGATTGAAGCTCCTCATTCTTTTATTGGAACGCCACAACTTAATTTCAATCTCTGAGTCACTCACTATGCCTACGCCTTACAATCATCACCTGAAGTAGGCATAAATAGCAGTCCAAGGTGGCGATGGCTTTTTCTTCAACGTAATTGCTACTATGTCAGCCTTCCCAATTTACATTTAATACTGTTATTGATGTTAATGAATTAGAGTCCATTTCATCTCTATTGATTACTTATATCGCAGCGGAGGTGCATTATTTTATTCGAGTTCCCTTCCAAGCTGTGTCGCCCAAACTATGCATCGACTCACACTATGTTCTCAATTTGGAGATTACATTAACAAGAAAGAGGTGCTTATTAAATCTGCACCTAGGTCCTTTCCTTCCAATACCGAAAGGATTGTATATTGAATAGAACCTCACTAAATATACTAGATTTATCAAATAAGGAATATCACCAGGTAACTGCAACTAAATGAATATTATAATATTTACCTCTACAAACTCCATAAATTCCTCAAACACCTGGAAAGAAACAAAATCTCTGAAATTTGTCTTTTAAAAGACTTCACAAATTTCCCACAATCGATCAATTGAACAATGAAACACTCTGCAAATCCTGAGTGAATCTGCCATCTGATGGAATTGAGCTTTCATTCAATCCACCCTGAAACCCAAGGGTTTTCGTGCTCAAGCTCTTGAAAGCTACGCTCTCCAAAATCTCGAAAATAGTTTTTCCAAAGAGATCCCAATGAATTCATTTTCCACCACCTTTATACGCCACCGCCATTTAATATTTTATTATGAAATATTTTGCTCCACTAAAGTAACTTTATTTAATATTTTCCCATTCCTTTAATAAAGTTACTTTAATAAATAATTAATTAATTAAATATAAATGTCCATAATATTATTTTAGGACTAGTTAATATTTAATTAAATAAATTAACTTCATGGTGGCTACTTGGAAATCAGGGACATTACATTGGCAATCATACCATGCCATTCGAGAACTAGCGTAGTGCACGAACTCTGCTACATTCAATTTTCCATACAACTCCAGAAAATCTTCTAGCTAAGTATGACAGTCCGATTGACATGCAACCTATCAGACACTGTGAACTGACAATGCAAGCACCATTTGCATCACTTTGGCCAAAGCTTTCTAATATAATGTCACATTCCTGTACGGAGACGTGGGTCATTCACACACTTCTATCTCGTTTTGTCAATAGAAGACAACTTGTTCACACATAGACAACAGAAAAATAATAATACTCAAGTCACTGAAGTAACTCAGCTTTACATGATTCGGTTTTCCTATCATTGACTTGGCTAGTTGGTTAAATCCTTCTAACCTATTATGAAATATAGTTAAGCAAGTGACAAAAAAACTCTATCACTACCTTAAGACAATGGATTTAATCATACAGCTTGAAGCTAACACCAACAATAAATCGAAACACAGAATTTCAGCCAGGAGTAATGCTACTAAAAGAAATAAACTTATTTCAAAGCAAAATATCATCATAGTGCAAAATTCCAAATCCTGGGTGAATAATTGCCCTTCATACAAGGATATACTAAACCTGACTCATATGTAAAAGGATCTCGCAAATAAGTCTGAATTACACCATCCATCAGAATACTGGTTTATTCATGCACAAGCTTAACTATAACCTTTATGTAATTTATTAATCTCTGAACATTGGTGCTAAAAGCCAATAATGTATTTCAGAAGTAATATGGTTTACTCACAACTGTTATCTAATCTAAGTTTTCTCATAATTTTGAACAGCAATAAGAATTGTTTTTCTTTCATCATACAATCACAGTCCAAAGGATGATAGAAATTAAACCTCTATAAATTATAGTGTATTAAGGTTAGCATCTTAAAATAAAATCATGAAATCTATACTAAAGAACTCTATCTCCTTTCCTCAGTAAATCTTTAATAAACCAGAAAAGATAACAATCAAGGAAATAAAGTCTCTACACAATAATAAACACACAGCCCTTTCCAACATTCAGTTTATACAACAGAAGTATTTCTCTTTTCTTCATTATTCCGTAGGCTCGTAGCTGGTATAGTATGTCTTCAATATATATATCAATAAAATGTAACAGCTATGTTTATGAAGTTCCCATACCGAAATACTTTAACATAATCTCATATATATATATATATATATATATATATATATATAGACATGTCTTCAATATATATTTCAATAAAATTTAACAGCTATGTTTATGAAGTTCCCATACCAAAACACTTTAACATAATCTCATATATATATATATAAATGTATATAAATGTTTTATATCCATATCTTATAGGGGAGGTCTGAAAATTCTTCATAATCAGAATTTACCAGGCAACAACATATTTATGAAAAAGATATAATAATAATAATAATACCTTCAAGTTGGCTATGCTTTGTATCCATTGAAAGGTATGATAATGACTAACATTTCCCTTCTAGGGTTGTGGCTACTCACAGACTCACTATAGTTCAAAGTGAGATTAGAAGTTAAAATAATCTCAACTTAAACAGAATATTCAAACCAAATCACAACTCCAACACTCTAAATTAGAATAATTTTTTGCATAATACATATATCAAATACCCAAATTCTAGTGAAAGAATTGGTTCAGAGTTTTGAAATAATCTAACCCAATTTCCACAACAGTAGTATTTCTCTTTTCTTCATTATTCCGTAGGCTTGTAGCTGGTATAGTATGTCTTCAATATATATATCAATAAAATGAACAGCTATGTTTATGAAGTTTCCATATCGAAACACTTTAACATAATCTCATATATATATATATATAATGTAACAGCTATGTTTATGAAGTTCCCATACTGAAACACTTTAACATAATCTCATATATATATGTTCTATATCCATCTCTTATAGGGGAGGTCTGGAAAATCTTCATTATCAGAATTTACCAGGCAACAACATATTTATGAAAAAGATATAATAATAATAATAATACCTTCAAGTTGGCTATGCTTTGTATCCATTGAAAGGTATGATTTCCTTTCTAGGGTTGTGGCTACTCACAGACTCACTACAGTTCAAAGTGAGATTAGAAGTTAAAATAATCTCAACTTAAACAGAGTACTCAAACCATATCGCAACTTCCACACTCTAAATTAGAATAATTTTTTGCATAATACATATATCAAATACCCAAATTCTAGTGAAAGAATTGGTTCAGAGTTTTGAAATAATCTAACCCAATTTCCACTCACATAAATAGAATTTTCACTGTTGTTAAAGCCCCATTGGTCTGTATGGTATTGGCCTGCATGTTCATAGTATGGTATTCTGGTAATAATAAAATTCATTTTGCTGTTTGGATACCCAATGGCTTGTAAGAATTGGTCTGAACAAAGTTTACATAAACCCACAATTTTCATACTCATGAGTTTGTATTTGTATATAAATAAACTGCCATATTAAAATTTCAGTCTATGTAAACGCGAGTCAACAAGAACAGCTGGCAAAGGTGCCGAAAATTTGAGTGGAGCTGTTGACACAGGCTGAGGCTGGGTCCTGTTGATGAGTGTTTTATCATCCACCAAACATTCAGAATAAAAATGCCCAAAGACACTTTATCCTCTCTTGAAAAACCACCGCATAGGCGATTCCAAGGTTTCTTTAGTCGGGTCTCGACGTGTGGATAAGCTCAATGGTCGTTGTGATAATGCTGGTAATAAACAAGGGGACTTACGTAGAAAGTCTGCACAAGCTAGGGACTTAGGAAATTTATCTTTATAGGTTCTCAATTAGGACTTTCAATTGTGGATCTCAAAAAAAATGGCAAAAAGAATAGGGTTTAGGAGAATCTAGTCTAAGCCTAAGAACTCAAGAGACAGTAAGGACTCGGTGAAGAGGAATAAACCACACTTTGTTTCGCCTCCTGCAGGACAACATACGCAAAGTGGGTGCAATCTTCAAGGGGTTTGTGAGAATAATTTTCACACCTCGAATGAGGTTGAAGTTAAGCTTCCACGTTTAAGAGCTCAGGCTAACTTTACAAATCGAATGCAAATCATCCATTCGAAAAAAGTATGAGCTACACTTCACCATCGAATCAATACGATCAATCTCTCATTCAATTTAACAACTTTTCAAAGCAAATTCTATTTAATCTAACTTTAACTCTAATCTATGGCGGAAGGCAATATGTAACCTCGCTTACTATTCAACAATAAGAAGTGATTCAAGGCAAATCATGCTCAAGAGCTTTTATCATTCAAAATAGTCTCAATGCGACAATATACATAATCTGTCTCCACACAAAATGAAAATGAGAGAGCACTAGTTTATATAGAGCTCCAAAAATGAAATGAAGGGCCGAGATTAAAACAAGATCAACGGCCGAGATTATTACAACCAAACCCTAATTAGGGTTTCCCAAAATAACAAGAGTTAACCATCAGAAAACTATCAGAAAAGTGGCAGTTCCAGCTACAATCTAGGAGAGGCCTCCCTATCCATCTGAATCGCATTGTGCTTGGCGAATCTGGACACTACTGCAATGACCTCGTCCATCGTGACAGGCGGCAACATGCTGATCCGGAATTCAAGTCCGTCCAACTTCTCAGCACATCTAGTAAAAGTGCCTTCCCAATCTGCCTCCTGCTTCTCAAAATTCTTTCGAATGGACGAGAGTCTTGCCACTCTCGCAAAGTCTTGTTTCAAGAAAGGTCCAGTGGTCGAGAAGAAAGTTTCTTGAACTTTATGCTTCAATCTTTCTAACTGCATGTCGTTCTCCCGGATGACTTCACGGTCGAACACATCAGTAGTTATCATGCAAATCTTCTCCTGGATTTTCCTGACCTGTTCTTCAATTCCAAGTCCATCGACTCTTGCCTTCTCCAAGACTTCTTCTCGTATTGTCACTGCCCAAAACCAGTGATGAAAATCATATGCTGCCCTTGCAGCAATCACCTTTTTATCAACTAACTCCTCCCTCGGAGTGCTCTTCAAAATTCTAAGGCTTGGAATAAGCCTTTCCTGCATATCCGGGACACCTTCCCATGTTTCTGCCATATCCATCAATCTGGAAAGAAATGAAGAGGTTCGTCCATAGGCCAGTGCCAACTTTTCCATGAACAAGGCCGCTTCCGTGCCTTCACTTGCCATCCAGTCTTGTGCTTCCCTGGCCGTCACCATTCCGTGCTCGACTTCCCTAGTCACCTCCTGTGATGAATTGAGGAGAGGAGGAACGGTTGCATTGCCCTGATCAAGCGGCTGGGTCAAATGTTGTATATATTCCTTGAGACGTTTGACCTCCTTTTTATACTCTTTCTTCTTGGTCACTTCCTTTTCCAGTCTCGCTTTAATGGTCGAGACGGAATTATCTAACTCTTCTACTTCCTGACCTTTCGAGGTCGGACCAAGGTCAACAGTGGTTATTGCATACTCTTGTGGAGTGATTTCGTCCTGTGGCTTGTCCACTGTAGGCACTGCAATGTGCACGGAACGGTTGCCTGTCTCGTTCCTCTGAATGGTGGAGAACTTCTTGGCGGGCTTCTTGACTGCAACCTGCTCTAATCTAGCCAAGAAATCGGCAGTATCATCTTCTTCTTCTTGTTGAGCCTCAGCAGGCACCTGGATTTTCATCCTTTCCAACAGCCAGTCTGGAATGGTCGACTGTTCGATGCCGTCCTCTACTTGAACTTCCTCTTCA
The DNA here is from genome assembly GCA_007258455.2 of Sequoia sempervirens. Lineage (NCBI taxonomy): Eukaryota > Viridiplantae > Streptophyta > Pinopsida > Cupressales > Cupressaceae > Sequoia > Sequoia sempervirens. Next base: position 120,932,810 of record VDFB02047230.1, read on the forward strand.
TTCGGAGCATCCACTATCCCTCTGAGGGCGGAAATCATTCCTTCCTCTAAGTCATTATCCTGAGCTTCTAGGTCATTGTCTGAACCTAAAATCTCTGTGCCTGTTGGTGACGCAGGCTCTTCATCATCTAGTTGAATAGGCTCATCATTTACTTCCTGAGCTGCAAGAGGTTCAAGCATTTCCACCAAGGAGTCGTCTATATTGGCCACAAACTGGTCAATGTTCCTGGATGCTGCTGACCGAGAAGGCTCTCCTTTATGCCTCTTGGAAACAGGTTCAGCACTTGGCATTATTTCTTTTCTTTTCTCTCCAATCCCGACCAAGTCTTGATGGGATGCACCAGCATTAGAGGAATATGATTCTGATTCGCTCAACAGATCATATGTGAGCGTGACTCCTTTCTGTCTTAATTCCTGAACATGATAATCGACCCACCACTGAGAATATTTCGTCACTGGCCTCATCAGGGTGGCTAGGTCTGCGTGCTCTGGCTCTGACCATTTTACTGGAGGGAGAGGTCGGCTTTCCTCAAAGCGAGGCTGGACGTGGTTTCCATCATCTTGGAGCTGATCAGGCACTCGACAGAACTCAATTGTTCTCATGAAATCCAAGGACATCCTGGACCACATCTTCCGTCTGACCTCATATTCATCCGCAGCATTTGCCCAGAAATCCTCCAATTCCATCCTGTGCTTATATTTTCTCCCTTCCACTGTCCGGATATTATGATGTGGGTCATAATTGACCCTGGACTTGTATGCCGTGAAAGGATACCATTGGATCTCTAGTCTTGCACTTTCAGCTGCCTGTGCGGATGGACAGTACTCTAGCATGTTCCCGATGAAGAATGGGAATGTGACGGACGCCTTCTTGGTCGGCCTCTGAATATTCTGGTACTCTTCTAATTGTCTTAAAACCTCGAGCAATATCATCCGATTAGTCGGATAGATAGGCAATTTATAGGGATTTCCAGTAAATCCCTGGATCCTGATATATGTGAATTTAGGGAACTGGATGAACCAAGACCCATATTTGCTGATAAGACTTTTTGCTTCATGGCTCAGCCTTTGGTGCACTCCTCCTTGAAGCTTTCTGGTGATATGCATTAGGAATGCATCATGCACCCTCCTGAAGTGAGTCTTCTCCTTCAACTGGAGCTGAGGATAGCAGTCGTAAGGCTTGAGCTCGTTCTCCCCGTTGCCAATTTTGCCTTTGCAGATCAATCCTGGATATTTGTATGATCTGGCCAACAGGTATATCACATATGAACTCATGTGAAAAGACTTGGTCTCTTCAAGGTTGATCAGTTGCTCATGGAGGTTGTCACTTATCATCCGTGACCAGTTGAACATTTTGACTCCGGAGGTGATCTCGTCGATGAAATAGTACATCCAGCTCTCAAAGAAGGCGCCTTGCGGATTGCCAGCTATTCTGTTAAGCATCAGCACAATATCCCCAAAGTCTTCCTTGAAGTCCGTGCGGCGAGGCCTCTTAGGCAACTTCTTGATTGACGGCTTTGGCTTGTCCATCCAAACCTTGTTAACTGTTGTGGCGCACAAATCTGACTTGCTGTCATATAGCATTTTGGCTTCTTCTTTGGTCTTATAGACCGTTCTTGAATGTTCAGGGATGCCAAAGGTCTCCTGGATTGACACTTCGTTCAAGTGTGCCAAGATCCTTCCGTCAGGGGCGATAATCTGTCTTTTCTGAGCATCATAATGACGAGCACATTCCACCATTAACTCTGCACAATCCATTGCCGGAGGGAATCCAGCTGCTTGGAATATCCCGTTTCTGACCATTCTTCTGGCTATTGCCGTGGGAAGTCCCTTCTGACCGTATACTCTTTTCTTGAATTCGTCAAAATCCACATGTCCGAGGTCAGTATCCACGACATTCTTCCACTTCGAGATGACTTTGGTCTCCTTCTGAGCACCCTTGTTGGCGAACTTCATTTTCAGCTTCCTGGATAATACTCCTGCCGTGTCCGTCAACCTGCAGTCATAATATTAACATTAATAAAAAGACTTTTAAAATTATTTAAACCTCGTGTCTTGGATTTGAAAATTTGACTTTCAGCTGTTCACATAATAAATTTGCTGCAAAAAAAAGCAAGCTGAAAGTGACTTGAATAGAATTGAAAATTTTGCCAGAGCTTCGTCAAGATGACAGTACATGAAAAGATAGCAAATTTAATTGACCAATCACCAAACCTCAGTGAAGGAGCGTTAAATGCAAATCAGATTCAAACATCTGATTTTTTTGAAAAGTGCGCCCCTCTTCAAGAAGAATTCAGCTTTAAAATAAATCTCTTTTTCTCTTCCCGCGAAAAATTCCTCAACATAACACTGCTTCTCCCTCTGGGAAAATTCGACTTTGCTTATGGACGAATTAATTGCCTGACAATTTCGAGAAAGAATAAATTTCTCTTCAGCTGTGTGTGAAAAAATGAGTTGCTGAAACTCATTATAATGCTGAGAGATTGAATTCGATTTAGCAACTGCCGTAATCTTTCCCGATCTCGATTTGTTTTCATTTTCCAAACAGGCAACTTTCCCTTTATCTTCCGACAAGGATCAGTCTCGAGCTTATCCGAGCAAATCTTCAAAATTTGATTTTTTTATTTAATGTTTATCTCTGATTTTTCGAATTTTTAAATAAACATTAAATAATTTAATTAAATTCATGGTGAATTTAATTTTCTTCTTGCCAGATTTCATCTCCGCCTGGCGTGCTTTACTTTCGTCCGATTCGTGTCTGGCAATTTTGATTTTGTCCAAGGCATTTTTAAATTCCAAATAGTTGAAAATTAATTATTAAAATATTAAAATATTTCAATTAATTCCAACCCGTTCGTCTTGGACCCATGGCTATCTCGATTTTCCTTCATTTTTTTCTTGGCTGAGAGTTTATTTTCCAATTTCGTCCTTGATTTCGTCTAGCCAAACCAAATCTTAAGCCATTCTGTCGAGAATTTCATTGCCAGATCCCTATTTTTCTTTGCCGAGGCGAGATTTTAAGCTCATTTTGCTCTGTCAAAGTCAAATATTTCCTTGCTCCGTCGAATTTTTCTAGGCAACACCTTTATCCGGATGTCTTGATTAGGCGATTTTCCTTGACGTCTGACATATTCTTCATCCTTCTGGCCAAGGACGATCCTTCCTTTCTCCCTGCCTTGTGCATTTTCCTTGGGTCAAAGTTGACAATTTCTCGACATTTTCTCCATACTTAGGCAAATTTTACCTCTTTTCCTCATCGTGCTAGGCACATTCCGTTTTATTCTTTGCCATATCCTGATCCTCTTTAGCACATGTCCTTTCAATCTTGGCATTTGTCCTCTCGAAAGTGTCACAATACTTTTTCATCCCTTAGCCTCTTCACTTAGGCAAGTATTTCGAACTTTTTCTTAGACTTGGCATTAACACTTAGCCAAAAATCATCATCCTATCATCTTAGGCGGACTTCCTTGGCATCTTGGACGAACGTCATGGATGTCTTTGATACTTTGCTAGCTCCTCCAAGCATATGGCGGACTTTGTAAGTCTTTAGGATGAACTTTTTTGGACGTCCCTCTTTTCTAGGGTGGATTTCCTCAACTTCTTAGCACTTATTCTCATCATTTTATCCCTTTGGAAAGGATTTTCTACCCTTTTAGGCCCTCATACTTAACCAGATTTCAAAATTCTCCCTAGCTGGGCGCCAACACTTAGCAAATATGTTGATTTTTCCTTACTTTCATGCCTAGGCGGATTTTCAATAGCCTTTAGCCAAGTCCCACCTTTTAAGGGTGGACTTCCTTAGTATTTTGGACGAGTCTTCAAGTGAAATGGCGGACTTTGAGACCTTTTTGGATGGGCATTTTATGTGCTGGGCGGACTTTGGAAGGGATAAGGATGTCTTCAAGATGCAAGGGCGGACTTTGAAGGTCTTTAGGACGTGCTACATGATGCAAGGGCGGACTTTGAAGGCTTATAGGATATCCTCCTTGGCATATGGCGGACTTTGGGGGTCTATGGGATATCAAGGGCGGACTTTACATGGCATTAGGATATCCTCCCTCAAGCACATGGCGAACTTCAAAGCTTGCATGGACAAGGATGGCGGACTTTGGGCAGTCTTAGGATGTTCCTCTTTGATGCAGGGATATGCCTCCCAGGTGCTGGGCGAATTCCATGACCTTCCAGACCTTCACATACCTTTCTTCATGGCAAATTTTCCAGACTTGAGCACATTTTTCACAGATTTCACCATTTTAGAACTGATTTTCATGATTTCATCTTCAGATCTGATTGATCTTGAACTGGTTTTGACTGGTTTTTCCAGATTTTTGAACGTTTTCAGTCTGATTTTCATGCTTTTTGAACTTTTTTTGCAAATTTTTCAAAAATTTTCAATTTTTTCATTTTGATTTTCTGAGAGTTCTATTGAGTTTTTCGAACTTCTGAGTGCGTTTTCAGAACTCGGGACCTTTCTAAAAATAGAAACTTTCCAAAAATAGAAACTTTCTAAAAATAGAAAAAGCAACCCTAAAAAATAGGGAACCCTGTTTGGTCCAAAAATGCCAAAAATGAAAAATCGAAAAAGCAACTTTTCCTAAAAAATAGGAAGTCTCAGAATTGGCCGAATTTACAGTCGATCTTCGTCTCTTGGGCCTTCTGAGCACTTCCATGACGTCTACGCACTGATTCAAGCATGAATTACTGACTCGGCTCGGGTGACTCTCGGCAAACTGACCTGAAACTCTTAACAAAATGATCTCTCGTAACCATTGCAAGGAGACAGAACCCTAAAAACTAGCAGGCAACTGGGGGTCCCCATCAGCGATGGGGCGATGTGTGAAAGGGTCACAACAGGCCCTCATCTTTTGGTCTGCCATTATCTCATCAGCCTCCTCCCATTCAGATAGATTTAGAATCAGAATCTCCAGTTCGTGAAGTCTCAATGCCAATTGATTTATCAGGAGTTGAGATAGCTGCAGCCGTTTCTCTCGGAGAAGTTAGCGTAGACCATTTGTCTTGGCTTGAGAAAACTTTGGGTAGAAAGAGGTGAAAACCTTCCTATCAGTTGGATCTTTTTGAGTTTGGCAACGTCTATCAAGACACGTCAGATAAGAAGATCAACAAACAGGTGCACATAGAGCACAATCCTGATGCAGAGATTGTCATTGAGGTTGCTACATCACCGGAGGGCAAGAGATTGGATGAGGTTGAGGCTGATGATTTCACCTTTATCAAAGCTAACCTTGGTAGAAGCACTCGACACATGGACGTGAGCCTCTTTAAGGTGGTTGCAGGTAATATTTAGGAGCGGGTGATGAAGGACGGAGAAGATAAAGCTTCCCTCAAGGCTGAAAATAAGCAGCTGTGACGATATATCTCAGATCTTCTTCATGGGACTTCAAACGTTGCGGGTATTCTTCTACAACTTCTAGAATCACTTGCAGATCAACAAAAGATGGGTTAGTTGGTCAATCATGGAAAGCTTTTGGAAGATTGGATTGAAGATTTTCTTACCAGGGGCATATACCTTCTTGCAGAGATGTACCAATTAAGGTACAACACCCACGATCTTCGTCAAGGAATTCAGCAACTTGAGTTGAGTATTGCGAAGAACAAACCAAGAGATGAGATCATCATTTCTCACTTGGCAATCGCATATGATGTCGTCATAGCAGATGAAGACAAAAGGAAGTTTTTTGGAGAACAACACCTCTTCAAAGTAGAAACTTATGAAAGAGTGCCTACAAAGATGGATGAAATCAAACAAAACTTTTCCAGTGCTCTCAACCTCGTAAGGGGATTCATCACATAGATCTTGTGCCATTATCTTCATGAGAATGGTACTTACATCGATCTTGATGTCGTGCAAGTAGAATTCCATAATTTGGTTCGTGGTGGTTTTGATGGTGATTTTGTGGCATCCAAGTTGAATCATTTTTTCTGTGATGTCAACAAGTTTTGACAAGGTAGCTGAGGAGGTCAAAGAATGTTTGAGGTTGATCACAGATGGAGAGAAGACATTGAGCCAACAGTCCATTATTTCACAGTCACTCTATTTTCCCAAAGTGCCAACTTCAGCTTTGAGTCCCAAGCCTTTTTGTTCTTCTCCATCACCCTTTTGATGATTTTCATTAAGCTCTTATTGCTAGACTCATCCTAACCATTTCCCTGAGGATGGTAAGGTGAAGAATAAGAAACTTGTATGCCATGTTTATCAAAAAAGTCTTTGAATTCCTCAAATCTAAAACACATAGCATTATCTGAAATGATCTTTTCCGGGACTCCAAACCTAATGAGGATATTATTCAATAGGAAATCCACCACCACCTTGCTTGTTTCCTTTCTTGTGGGTATTACTTCTACCCATTTTGTGAAATAATCAGTAGCAACAAGGATACATGAGTTCCCTCCATTAAACTTTTTTGGTATCTCTCCAATAAAATCAATTCCCCATTGTTGGAAAGGGGCTTGAACAGACATAGGCCTAAGATGTAGATTCCCTGAAAACTTCTATTTTCCTGCAAACCTTTGACAAGCATCACAAGTCTTAACAAACTTGTGAGCATCCTTAAAGACAGTAGGCCACCAGAATCCCGCTCTCAAGATCTAATGAGCAGTGGTCTTTTCCATGTAATGACCACCATACACTCCATTATGTATTTCTTGCAAGAGTTCTAATGCCTACTTTCCATCCACACATTTAAGTAGTATACCATCCGGGTTTATCCACCATACCTCATTGTCAATAATCACATACTTGATGGCATGCAATTTTAACGTCCTCTTGTCATTTTTAGCCATATCTACAAGACACTGCAAAGTTTGCAAATATTGGACAATCCTTCTATGCCATCCGCATATTTGCATATCATAGATAGGTGCAACATTAACCATTTCTGCCCGATTAACCTGAATAGCCTCCAAATTACTTTTTGCCATTAATTTAGTTAGGCCCTGCCCTCTTACTAATTTGGTAATCCGGACATCAATGTTGAAATCTTGGATCTTGTTGATCCATCTACACCTTTTGCTTGTAGTTTCTTGCTAAGTGAAAATATCTTTCACAATAACACTTTGTACAAAAGCTATGACAATAGCTCCCACTAGGTAAGTCCTAAAATTCTTCATAGCCTTAACCAGAGCATATGCTTGCTTTTAAATCATGTCATATTTGAGCTTTGCGGCCTGTAAAGACTTGCTAAAGAATGCAATGGGTTGTTCAAAACCCTCCTCGGTTTTCTATAATAAAACAACAACAATTGTATGAAAAGAGGCGAAAGAGAAAGTGTGCATTGGCTTAGAGAAATCAAGAGATTTCAAGACTGGAGCCTCCTTGATAGCTTGTTTTTTTTTTTTGAATGCTTGACTAGGCTCCTCAATCCAAAGCGCCTTTTCTCCCTTCTTCAGCATCTTGGAAATAGGTCTTGGGATTTCTGCAAAGTTAGTCACAAACCCTCTTAAAAAATTCATTTGCCCAAAAAATGACTGAATATCTTTGACATTTTTTGGCTGAGTGATTCTATCTATGGTTGCTACCCTTTCAGGATCAATCCTTACTCCTTTGGACACAATGTGCCCCAACAATTTTCCCTCACTAACCCCAAAAGAACATTTCTTCGGATTCAGAGATATCCCATACTCTAAAGACCTGACAAATACCTTTTCTAAGTGCATACAATGATCTTCCTCCTTGGAGTAAGCAGCATATAGCCATAAATAAATCAATAAAATCAGAAAAAGCTATGTTCATAGCCCTCTGAAAAGTGGCACTTCCATTTGTTAAACCAAAAGGCATTTTCACATAGACATAGGTGCCCCATGTAGTAGTGAATGCGGTCTTATACTACTCAGACTCCTTTACCTTCACTTGGTTATAACCTAAAAAACCATCGATCATTGACAACAGCTCACAGCCAATCACCTTTTGTAACATGGATTCCATGTTTAGCAATGGATAATTGTCCTTTGATGAGGATACATTCAGATTCCTGAAATCAACGCATAACCTTATATCACTGTTCTTTTTTCTTACTGGCACCAAATTGGATACCGATGAAGCATGTCTAATGGGTTTTATAATGCCAGCATCTCTCAACTTTACCAACTCTTGCATATTGGGAGCTATAGTAGGATTAATTGGTCTTTGCTTTTGCCTGAAAGGCTTAGCATTCTCCTTCAGAGGAATATCATGCTGAAACAATTTCTCTTTGCAAGCTTTCAGGTCATCGTATGACCAAACAAAGACATGTCTGTATTTTCTAAGCAAGGCAATCAACAATGCCTTCACCTTTGGCTTCATCTTCTTTCCTACATACACTTTCTTAGGGGCATTTTCAGTCCCCAAATTTACTTCCTCTAGGTCCTCTGGGTGAGCAATAGTTGTCTTAATCTTGCTTTTATCTTGACTATCAAAGACCCTTTCAAGTGCTACAAGGCCTTTGGGGATTTTATTTGTCTTTAACTAGATGACCTCCTTTCTAAATACCATTTCCTTTCTATCAATATTTTCAACAAATCCACCAAATTCAATCTCTTGACCTTCATATTCATCAACACAGTTCAAAAATTTGAGAATATCCTCATCATCATTGAAAATCTGCCAATTGTGCACATTGTCAGGAATAGAAAGCCTTGTTTGTACCTCAACCTTAGAGATACCTATAAAAGTTGTCATTTGGTCTCAATGAATGTTAGCAAGTAAGTCAGCTACTCTATTTTGTCCTCTTTTCATCCAGTCAATTCCAAAAGCATCAAACTGCTCAATGGAATCCCAGACGACATTTCTATACTGGTTCAATCTATTGTTCTTGCAAGCTATAGTAGGATTAATTGGTCTTTGCTTTTTCTTGAAAGGCTTAGCATTCTCCTTCAGAGGAATATCATGCTGAAACAATTTCTCTCTATAAGCTTTCAGGTCATCATATGACCAACCAAAGACATGTCTGTATTTTCTAAGCAAGGCAATCAACATTGCCTTCACCTTTGGCTTCATCTTCTTTCCTACATACACTTTCTTAGGGGCATTTTCAGTCCCCAAATTTACTTCCTCCAGGTACTCTGTGTGAGCAATAGTTGTCTTAATCTTGCTTTTATCTTGACTGTCAAAGACCCTTTCAAGTGCTACAAGGCCTTGGGGATTTTATTTGTCTTTAATTGGATGACCTCCTTTCCAAATACCATTTCCTTTCCATCAATATTTTCAACAAATCCACCAAAGTCAATCTCTTGACCTTCATATTCATCAGCATAGTTCAAAAATTTGAGAATAACCTCATCATCATTGAAAATCTGCCAGTTGTGCACATTGTCAAGAACAGAAGGCCTTGTCTGTACCTCAACCTTAGAGATACCTATAAAAGTTATGTCATTTGGTCTCAATGCAATGTTAGCAAGTCAGCTACTCTGTTTTGTCGTCTTTTCATCCAATCAATTCCAAAAGCACCAAACTGCTCAATGGAATCCTAGAAGACATTTCTGTACTGGTTCAATCTATTGTTCTTGCAAGCTATAGTAGGATTAATTGGTCTTTGCTTTCGCCTGAAAGGCTTAGCATTCTCCTCCAGAGGAATATCATGCTGAAACAATTTCTCTTTGCAAGCTTTCAGGTCATCGTATGACCAAGCAAAGACATGTCTGTATTTTCTAAGCAAGGCAAGCAACATTGCCTTCACCTTTGGCTTCATCTTCTTTCCTACATACACTTTCTTAGGGGCATTTTCAGTCCCCAAATTTACTTCCTCCAGGTCCTCTGGGTGAGCAATAGTTGTCTTAATCTTGCTTTTATCTTGACTGTTAAAGACCCTTTCAAGTGCTACAAGGCCTTTGGGGATTTTATTTGTCTTTAATTGGATGACCTCCTTTCCAAATACCGTTTCCTTTCCATCAATATTTTCAACAAATCCACCAAAGTCAATCTCTTGACCTTCATATTCATCAACACAGTTCAAAAATTTGAGAATATCCTCATCATCATTGAAAATCTGCCAGTTGTGCACATTGTCAGGAACAGAAGGCCTTGTTTGTACCTCAACCTTAGAGATACCTATAAAAGTTGTCATTTGGTCTCAATGAATGTTAGCAAGTAAGTCAGCTGCTCTATTATGTCCTCTTTTCATCCAGTCAATTCCAAAAGCATCAAACTGCTCAATGGAATCCCAGACGACATTTCTGTACTGGTTCAATCTATTGTTCTTGCAAGCTATAGTAGGATTAATTGGTCTTTGCTTTTTCTTGAAAGGCTTAGCATTCTCCTTCAGAGGAATATCATGCTGAAACAATTTCTCTCTATAAGCTTTCAGGTCATCATATGACCAACCAAAGACATGTCTGTATTTTCTAAGCAAGGCAATCAACATTGCCTTCACCTTTGGCTTCATCTTCTTTCCTACATACACTTTCTTAGGGGCATTTTCAGTCCCCAAATTTACTTCCTCCAGGTACTCTGTGTGAGCAATAGTTGTCTTAATCTTGCTTTTATCTTGACTGTCAAAGACCCTTTCAAGTGATACAAGGCCTTGGGGATTTTATTTGTCTTTAATTGGATGACCTCCTTTCCAAATACCATTTCCTTTCCATCAATATTTTCAACAAATCCACCAAAGTCAATCTCTTGACCTTCATATTCATCAGCATAGTTCAAAAATTTGAGAATAACCTCATCATCATTGAAAATCTGCCAGTTGTGCACATTGTGAGGAACAGAAGGCCTTGTCTGTACCTCAACCTTAGAGATACCTATAAAAGTTATGTCATTTGGTCTCAATGCAATTGTAGCAAGTAAGTCAGCTACTTTGTTTTTTCCTCTTTTCATCCAGTCAATTCCAAAAGCATCAAACTGCTCAATGGAATCCCAGACGTCATTTCTGTACTGGTTCAATCTATTGTTCTTGCAAGCATATTTGGATCTTACTTGGGATACCACAAGCTTAGAATCACCAATTACCATTAACTTTTTTATTTCGTGCTTCTCAGCCAATCTCAGTCCCAGTAATAATGTTTTTATATTCTACCACATTATTTGTGCAGACAAAAGACAATGTGAAAGAGAATTTATACGTACTACCACTAGGTGATACCAATAATATCCCTGCACCAGACCCTTCTTTGGAACTTGCACCATCAAAGTACATTTTCCAAAGTCCATTCTTATCAGATAATCTTAAAACTTCATTTTCTATAGGCGCAAGGCACCTATCAACTTCTCTTGGTACTTCTTCCATCTTGAAATCACTGATATGAGTTTCTATGAAAAGAATTGTGTCATCTTCAGGAACATGCTCCAACATATGTGGTACCCTTGGTTCTCGCACCACTTGAACATCCTTACCATCAATGGGAAATGTGGCATAAGACATGTCACATTGCATACAACCTCCTATAGATGCACTCCATTTCCAAGATAGCAACATTCCATAATTAGGTGGGATATCCACTACTACCACACTCATTTTAAACTCTTTGTCTGGGTAGGGTACTAATCTGTAAGGAAGTTCATTTATCACATCGATAACATGAACTTCTCTTGAATCCATGGCATAACACTTACCATGATTGCTATCAACTTTCAATCCTAGTGCCCCTATGATGTTAGCTGGCATGATATTATTGGACGCTCCGGAGTCAATAATACAATTTTTTATAAAATTTCCCCCAACAATCAAAGTGAGGAAAAACAAATCTATCTTCCCAGGACAAGCAGTTATTGAATTCCCTAGGAAGATATGGGGAATCTCAGTGATTACTCCCTCAACTTCCTTGTCTTTCTTATCCTTTTCACTCAGTTTGGGTGGAGTGGGCACCACCAAATCATTACAGGCTATAGTAGCACCGTTGATAAGGGCTACTGCCTTTTGCTTATGTTCATCTATTGTCATCATCTCAAGAAAAGGCACAAATACTTTTATTTGGCTAAGTAATTGAAACATGTCAACAAGAGTATACTTGGGTAATTTAATTTGGAGCATACCTTGTTCATTGTTGCTCTCCTTTTGTTGATTTTTGGTTACCTTAGCCCTATGCTTGGCATCCTTCCTTGTAACTTCAGGAGTTTGCTTATGTGTCTTTATCTTCGCAACAGGAGATTTGGATTCTTCAGTAGCTTTTGGCTTACCTACTTTCTTAGCCCAAATTTTATCTCCTCTACCTTCTTTAGCTTTGACTACTTATATTTTTCCATCAGGCTTGTGCTCTTTGCTTTTGGCATTCTATTTCTTAATAAAAAGACTAGCAGGACTACCTTGTTCACCACCAACTGTTCTATTCCTCAGATGATAAGAACTTCTGGCTTGGGCGGCCAAGGCCACAATATATTTTGCAATCTCCTCATCTAAGGGCCTTCTTAGTGACACACCATCCTTAATTTCTTCCAAATTATATACCTCAATATCACTATCAACATCCTCATCAGAGAGAACTTGTTGATAATATGCACTAGCAATTTTCCTTTGATTGTCTACATCCACTTCATAGGAGTCCATATCAGAAGAGCATTCACTATCAGCAACAACAAAATCACCCATAACCATAAGTACATCAATATCCTACTCATTTTGCTGATCACAGTCTTCAGGCATAGCCTCTTCCACCTCAACCATCTGTGCAACGAGACATTGCTGAGGAAAATGTGGCATTTGGAAAACAATGCACCAAGGGGTATCTTCACCAAAATTTCCTGAATTCTTCTACAGAGGATGCAAAGGGACCTTATTCTGGGCATTTCTTCAATTATTAAGAATAGGCTTCCCATTATACCAATTGGTATTATATGGGTGATCCTACAACTGAGGAGATCTTTCATTCCTTTGATAATTTTTTGGTTGAACCTTTTCTTGTTTTATAATTTTGTCATTTATAGTTTTCATAAAATTATCAATCTTATCCTCAAGAGTGCCCCCTTTAGCACTTGAACTCTTATCCTCCTTTTTTGAATTTCTGAAGAGTTTTGCACCATCTCTTCTGCCAACTTTACCATTTTCTCTCCTGATATTCTCAATATGCTCTGCCATCTTGTAGGCTTCCCTCAATGTCTGAAGATTCTTATCTAGCAGGCGGTAACTCATTTTTGTATCAAAAGCATTGCAGTAATTTACCAAGTACACATTTTCATTCAATTGTAGACAAGGAGGCAACCTCTTCCTAGCCTTTTGGAATCTTGCATTGAACATAGCCATAGACTCATTAGGAGCTTTAGCAATATTATTAAATTGATTCAACAAAAAACTTGAATAAGTCTTGTCACTGTATTGTTTTCTTTATCCTTTTGAATTCCTCCCAAGAGCCAATGCTCTTGGCAGGAAAACTCCTATACCACTCTCAAGCATCTTTAATAAGAGACTGCATAAAAAAATTCATCATGACATCCTCTGCTTCTACCTCAAAGTCATTCATAACATTACCAAATGCTTTGGGATGGTCTTCACCACTCAAGGCATTATTACTAGAGAATTTGACAAGAGCAGGTTTGAAATCTTCAGGAAATGGGTTAGGGTAGCCAGGTATTCCGGTGAAACACAACTGCTGGTATCTATCTACTTGGAGTGGCCTCCTAGTATGTCAATCTCTATGAACATCTCTTTGCTCATCATCTCTTTTGTTGTCAGATTGATTGCTATCCTTACCCTTTCCACTTTCACCATTACCACCTCCTTTCTTGTTTCCTTCATCATCTTCAGAATAAGAAGTCTTACTCTTATTATTTCCTCCACCTCCACCGCCCTGATACCCACCACTACCTCAACTAGTAGTTTGTCCTTCAACCCTCTTTTGTAACTCACTACTAGTATGTCCAGATCTTGAAGCCTCTGGAGAGGGTGTGGACATCTTAAGAAAAATAATCTTCCTAGCTATTTCTGCATTAGAAGCTTCTATCTCAGCTTTCTTCAAATCTTCTTGCAGTTTATCATTTTCCAACTGTAACTTCAAGATCTCGGGATTTGGAGGTGCAGTGGATGGAGTTGGATCAATTTTTGCATTATGTGTGGGGGTTTCAGCAGATGAAGTATGGGTAGTGGTATTGGTGTTGAAGGAATTTTTCTTTGGCTGATCAATGGGCCTTTCCCATGATTTACAAATGATGTTTTCTTAACATTAGCAGAAGGATCTAAGGCTCTGGTAGTTGAAATAGATGTGGTATAGGTATCTGCAATAGAGGTTCCCGTCTAGACTATTTCTTTGGGAATTCCAGGGGTAATCTCAACTGCCAACTTGGAGACATTTTGTTCAAAAGCCTTCTGCCTAGCAACATCTTCTCGCATCTTCTCTAATATTTGTTTCCGAGCATCTCTCTCAAGTTGATTAGCTCTAATCCTATCTTCCTTCTCCTTTAACACCCTCAGTCTATTCTCTTCTTCTTCTTCTTCTTCTTTAAGCCTTAGTTCTTCCTCTTCTAAAGCTTGCATATCTTTGTCTATGTCTTCTTCATTTTCTAGAACATCTCCAAGCTCACACGGTGTAGGAGTATAGTAGGGCTGATCAATAGGATCTTCCTCAAGAGAAAGGTGCACTTCTACATTAGGAGATTCACCTCTTGGCTTAAATTTTTTTCCATTAAAAACAAATCCAACTCTAGGGGTTAAAGGCTCTGAAAACTTCGTATTCTTACCCCAAAACTCCCACCTATCCTCCTCTCTTGAAATGTTAAGTTCGTTATCAAACACTTGCTCAACGTGAAAACTTCCTTGGTCTATGTTAGACACTTCAGCTTCATGTGCCTTTTCTTGGATATTTGCACTACTTACTACAATATTAAAGGTAGGAGATGCATCAGCAGGGGAATAAACAAACTTACTTGATTTAGAGATTTTCTTAACCCAAGCAGGTTGCTTCTCTTTTGTAGGTTCAGATTTTGCCTTTTGCTTAGGATGCTTCTTTGCATAACTTTTGGTCTTCTTCACGATGTCAAATATGTCAGAATCATTCTTCTTGTGCTCCTTTTGAGAATTTGTCGTTATAATGGTATTAGAGACCTCAAATTCGACACCCAGAATACTGGGAAATAGAAAGTGATTGCACTTTGACTTTGTACTTGTAACCTCAAAAAAGATTTTAAACATAACTCAACACAAGGTGACAAAATGAACTAATACTTGACACATAAGATTGGGTATGACTTGACTATTGCAACAAAATTTAAACCAATTATTCTTCAGAGAGTAAAGAATAATCTAATAAAATACTCGACACTATCTATACCATATCTGAACTAGAGACTTTGGACTTAGCTAATCCCCAGTAGAGTTGCCAATCTATTGGTTATTTTTTAAGAACCAAACTGATCTTCAGAAATACCTATGGACTTTTCCATTTCCAATACTCAGTACTCCAAAAGGATTGGCCAATGAACAAGTAAAAGCTGCAAAACTTCTACTCCTACACTTTGGGCTCTGTGAAACCCGGGAGGGTGATCCTATAATGTATACTCAGGAAGTTATATGACTACTACTCAGATACATTGCCAATAACAAATAATTCTCATAAAATTACTCAACAGTGTAGTACATCAAATAAGTTGGAAGCTCATTTATTGATAACCTACACTTGGAGTATGAGATGTAACTCAACACAAAACAACTATAATGGTATTCATTTGAAAGTTTGTAACATAAAAGTGATTAGCTGATGAATCAACCCAGAAACTGAATTATGAATACTTTGAACGAACCAGTGTCTTATCCCAAACATGGAGTCAATATCAACCTATGCAACTAGACAACAACTCAACAATAGCAACATACAATCTCAAGAAACACTGCATTGCAACATTCCCCTATCATATTCATGATCATCACTGCTTACAAATATCCTAGCACCTAATTCATATGAGCTAACAAGCTCATCCGAGCATTTACATTAATTCATTGAACTAATAAGCAGGAATGAAATTAAACATCCATTGAGAAACAACAGAGACAAACCAAAGAATCCTTGATTATTTTCATTCATAACTCATAGAACGAGTACAAAGGAGAGACAATAGCCATGAAATTGTTATCACTCGGTATTGTATTTGCTGTATTGCTATAAAAATTACATACATAATAACAAACTCTAAACTTAAGACAAAACTTTAAAACATGTTCGATATTCCTTTTACAATTCACAGTGTTGATTGCAAAACAATGAACGCCTACTTTTTAGCCCTGAATTCCTTCTTATAGAAATGAATGAGCAAAACAAGCCTCAGGCCAGAAAGTACACCTGTCAATACCCTATCGGACCGCTTATAACAAAGATTCCCCTTTGCAGTTACTCTACATTCTCATGAGGTGGGAAACATGTGTGAAAATAAAAGTGGTCTTCATTCGTCGTTGGAGATCCAGTCCAATTTTCAATAAGGTATTTTCAAACAGTTACCTCAAAATTTGTGCCCACGCACAAAAAGTGAAAGAAGGAAAGCATGAAAGAAACAAAAAAGAAAGGACAAAGACTAAGTCCACGTCTACAGCCCTATCATCAATTCAACTTGAAGAAGATGCACTATATTTTCCATACTTTAGTAAAAGCCTAATTTGTACTAAATCCAGGATATGCAGTGCAATTCTCACTTATTCGTTATTCATCATGGTTGCAGACTTCAAAATTTCAAATCACCACCCAACCATTTCATATTAATCCACCGGACCACCACTCCCTCCAAGTATCTACCTTTCCATGCTAGGAATTCCTCTTTAGTGGGCCAATCGAAATCCATGGCTTCATCAGCCTTTTCTCTATAAGGTGCATACTTGGTGACAATTTGGTTAGCCTCCTTGTCGAATTCTAGCAAGACAGTCTCTGCATGAGCCAACACATCCATATTTATCTTCAGTGTGTCCATATCATATTTTCGACAAATTGAAACTGCTTGGTCTGAAATAACTTTATTGGTTTCATCTTTCCATTCCTGTAGGGTTTTTACGCTATCATCATCCCTTAGAATAGATGGAAGGAGGCCATGATGTGATTCATGAAAGGATTTCACCAGTTCTTTGATTTTGTTCTCCAATGATTCAATATTTCCCCTGTATCCTTCAATCTTACCTACAAGAGTAACAGTGGGTTTAAACTTTTCAGGAAGGTTGGCAGATTTGACACTCCTCAACATAGTGAAGGATCTCATCCTTGAGTCCCTTCCATGAAAATCTCTCCCAAATCTACTTGTAAGTTTTGAATAAGCCTTGGTGACTAGCTAAGGGAATGTCATGGAATGATTGGAGCACCTTCATTTTGAGCTTTGATTTTGGCACCAAGAAGATTCTTTCCTTGTATAATATCAAATCATTCACCAATTTGTACCTTTCATCGTGCAAGGTACCATCAATTATGCTAGAGGCAAAGGAGTTTTTAGCATACTTTGCAATGATCTGCTCCTTCCAATAAATTGTAATCTACCAATGAGCTCAAATGTGG
This sequence comes from Sequoia sempervirens, assembly GCA_007258455.2. NCBI lineage: Eukaryota > Viridiplantae > Streptophyta > Pinopsida > Cupressales > Cupressaceae > Sequoia > Sequoia sempervirens. The sequence goes on from VDFB02047230.1 coordinate 120,950,194, forward strand.
CCTTCTTGACAAGGCATCAACCACTATGTTATTCTTCCCTTTGACATACTCTATGTCAAAATCGTTAGCTTGAAGCTTACTCACCCACTTCTGCTATTTATCATTAAGATCCTTCTAATGCAATGTGATGTCCCCACTTTTTAATAAGACCAAGAATAAATTGGATTAATTATTTAAATATTAAAACGGCCTTTATTTGCCTTAAAATACCTTTTAATTATTTAATTAATTAATATAACTTTACAAAATTATTAATAAATATTATATTGTTTATAAAGTCTTTTATAGAATAATAATTCAGTTGAATCAACTGAAAGTTGGTGGAGATATAATGGCCTTGGGCGGACTGAATAATCATCATAGAAAATTTTATGGGTTTTGAATTTCCAGTAGTGGAGAATCTGAGAATGATTGGACGAAATACCATTCATGGTTTCTTGTTGAATTTATTAATCTTTAATAATGGTGGATTGATTGCATTTTGAATGGTGATTTTAGGCAGTGTTGGTGTTCTGTTGTCAAATGAAAATGGCGATGTAATATGTTACTCAGACATCGATGGATGGTAAGTGCATCCCAGAATAAAGGAAGGTGGTATCCACAAGTTTAAATAGTCGTGATTATTTATTATTAAAGATGGCTTGTGAGCATAGTATTCGTGGAACAAGCTTGCATTGGCATAGATGTATTCTATAAAGAGCGCAGTTTCTCATTTGCGCTAGAAGTCTTAAGTATTGTAGTGTGTTCCAGATATTATAGCGGAAAAATTCAATAGTTAAATATATGCTATCAATCTTGCATTCTCGTATATGGTTCTTTGCTATTATACTTCAAGTTGTCGATGTTGGTTAATTTATAGCAAGAGACTTGATATTGGGCTGGTGTCTTCCGGAAATAATAAACACTAATGTTGCCATCATATCTTCTATGCTAGATGGATGCTTGAATGCAGTTCGTTATTGCTGATTAGTTATGCTGATTGACAATCATATCCATTATTGCTGAAGCTGCTTGGTCTCTATGCTGATTAGCGAAGGATCATGGTCATCATCAGAGTCTTTGGCATATCACTATTGCTGTCCCTTTTGATCATTATTGTCGTTATTATATGGTTTTTCTCTGCTAAACGAACAACACATGGAAACGGGAAAACTATTGTAGAGGTGGTGTAAAAGGCCCGATAAAGAAAAGAGAGTTGGTGCTATCTGCTATCATTAATATCAAATATCTATATGAAGCCTTTATTGGTTGGCGAATGAAGAAATTGCTTCAAAAGGAACAATGATTGGAATGAGGTTATTTTTTGAGTTGATCAGATTTTTACGAATCTTCTAGTTCAGAGTATTAGTATAGAGGTTTAATGGTATTTATCTAATCAATATGCCAAATTTTGAAGTAGTAGACATGTATGCATGATTATGAGGAAATAAAGAATCATTTCCAGTATATGATTATTGGTCATATATAAATCTGTGTATCTGTTAGAGATCAAGTCTGTGTGTAAGAATATTCATATACACCTTACTAATGTGATGCATGAACATATGATTGTGTCCAGTGTGATCAAGTGTTGCAAACTAATTGGAATGGTGACATTAATCTGAAGTTACTATACACTTGATTTGCATTTACAAAGGAAGAATCATTTTTGACCAAACCAATAGATTAGTTTGACAAATATCATTGTTAAACTTGGGCATTTGTTAATAATCTTTGTCCTAGGGGGTCAATGCTACACCAAAAGATTGGCCTAGTAGTGAGGGCGGCTACCCAGGGTGTTAAGGGTAAGGTTTGCATCTCACTAGCCTCGAAGGTGAAGGCATAGAAGCCACAAGCACAGTGGACATGTGGTCGTGGAGCCACACCATCTGGTTATTAGGTACACACCTGCCAGCATGATAGATTACATCTATTGGGGTTTATCCCTTCACATATGGGACATTATAGCCCACCACCCTTCATAGGGATTGACCTCGAGACCTTGGCATTGATACCACAAAGGCCCAACCACTACACCAAAAGATCAGCCTAGTAGTGAGGGTGGCTACCCAGGGTGTTAAAGGTGAGGTTTGCGTCCCACTAGCCTTGGAGGTGAAGGAATAAAAGCCACAAGCACAGTGGGCATGTGGCCATGGAGCCCCACCATCTGGTTGTCAGGTACACGCTTGCCAACACAATAGGTTACATTCATCGGGGTTTAGCCCTTCATACACAGGACATTACATGCAAGAAGTGCTTAAGATTGTTATGATCAGTCTTCACATTGAAGTTGCCTTCAACCAAATACTGTCGAAATTTGGCCAAGGTGTACATGATAGCAAGCATGTCTTTGTCATGAATAGAGTATGTCTTCTCTACACCCTTCAACTTTCTGCTCTCAAAGACAATAGGATCCTTGTCTTGCATTAGGACAACACCAATACCTTCTCTCAAAGCATCACACTAAAACTTGAAAGGCCTGGAGAAGTCTGGTATAGCCAAAACGAGACATGAACTCATAAGGTGCTTGAACTGATCAAAGGCCTTCTGTGCTTTTTTTGACCTAGTAAATGCCCCCTTTTTGGTAAGAATTGTGAGAGGAGCAGCCATTTGAGAATAACCCATCAAAAATCTTTTGTGGAACCCACAAAGACCCAAAAACCCCTTCAATTGAGTTAGGTTTTTTGGTGGTGGCCAATCCAAGATAGCCTTAATCTTCTTTTGATCTACATTGACCCACTCTGAGCTGATCACATGACCAAGATAGAGAAGTTTGGTCATTCCAAACTCACATTTGGATTCTTTTGCAAACAAGGATTCAGTCTCCAAAATGCTACACACCTCCTCCAAGTGTTTCAGGTGCTCTTCCCATGACTTGTTGTAAAGCAAGATGTCATCAAAGAAGATTAACACAAACTTCCTCAACTGCTTGTTGAACACCCTGTTCATGCAAGATTGAAAGATCGTAGGTGTGTTAGTCAACCCAAATGGCATGAATAAGAACTCATAATGCCCAAAGTGGCATCTAAAGGAAGTCTTTTCTATGTCCTCTTCTCTCATTTTGATCTGATGGTAGCCTGATCTGAGATCTATCTTAGAGAAGTAAACAACTCCATGTAGCTCATCAATGAGCTCATCAATCCTTGGAATAGGATATCGGTTCTTGATTTTTTTCTTGTTGAGGGTCCGACAGTCTATGCACATGCGCATAGTGCCATCCTTTTTCACCAAAACTACTTAAGAAGCAAAAGGACTCTTGCTTGGACGAATGTGACCCATCTCCAAGAGCTCTTTGATGGCCTTCTCAATCTCATCCTTGTGCCTTTTTGGATGCCAATATGGAGTAGTGATTTCTAGTTTTGCTCCTTCAAGCTCAATCACATGCTCAATCCCCCTTTCAGGAGGTCTCCCAGGACGAATACCACTAAACACCTTGGTTCACTTGGAGAGAAAAGCTCGCACATCAGGATGATACTGTCTCTTATCCTTTGGAGGATTGGAAGGCATGATCACGCACTCTTTTGCACAGTCTACCATATCATGCTGAATCAACCTTTTCTTCCTTTTAAATGAAACTATGTGAGGGCCTCCATTCGACATCCCTCTTAAAACTACCATCTTTCCTTTTGATGTAAAATTTAGCTCGATGGTTTGAAGCTTTAGAGTGATCTCTCCAAGAGATTGTAGCCACTGGATACCAAGAACTGCATCTGTATCTCGAATGCTCACAACATAGAGGTCATCTTTGAGTTCATAATTTCCCAACTGGATAGACATGTTAGAAATATTGCGAGTGCAAGTGATTGTGAAGCTATCTGCCACCATGACTTTGAAACCTTCAAATTCTATAGTTTTGAGGCCTCTCTTGGCTACTATCCCTTTGTCAATGTAATTGTGAGTTGCTCCGTTATCAATTAGAGCAATGATTTGCTGCCCACAAAGTACACCACGAAATCTAATGGACTCATTCTTTTGAAAGCTAGAAAGTTGGGCAAATGCACCTCCACTTTCTTGGTCTTCTTCCACCTCTTCTAGGGCCTCTTCTTCATCTTTTTCCTCCAAATCTGATTGTTGTTTTGATATGTCAGATGCTGATTCATTAGCAGAATACACCCCCATATGGTGAGATTTTTCTTTTTCGAAGCACTTATGTTCTGGGGCCCACGGTTTGTTGCAAGTGAAGCATGGTTTCTTTCTTCGGATTTCATTTCGGAGGGCATCATCCATCCAAGCAGGAAACTCTTAGTCTGATTTGTATCCTTATGAAATGGCCTCTTATCCTTCCTATGTGAAAAGGGCTTTGACTGAAATTTTGGCCTAGGGGCAGCCAACTCCATACTTCTTTCTTTTCTGATAGCCTCTAGTAGAGTTGGTGGGTCAAAGGCCTTCACCTGTCCTTTCAACGGTTCCATCAGTTCTTCAGTGAAAAGGACTACAAGTCTTCTTTCAGTGATGTTAGGTAGCATCTTGGAAAACCTTTGGAAATCAGAAATGTATGCATCAAGTGAACTATGTTGTCTCAACTTGGCCAGCTCTCAAAATTTCACCTCAGGATCCTTATGATCAAATCTTTCGATGAGTTTGTTAGTAAACTCATCATATGTATCGATAAGCTTATGGCCAAGAGTAACCGAATCGTGACACCACCATTCATGCACAACTTCGTCCACGTGGAGAGTGAAAAATTTGATGGCATCTAACTTCGACATTGGCCTCAACGAAAGATAATTGTCCAATTTCTGGACCAAAGCTCTAGTTGTGCACTTATCACTACCATCAAAATGGGCTATAATCACCTTCCCAAGGGCTTGCTGATAGTCACTTGGAGCCATAGGACCATGGTTCTCATATCTTCCACCACCTCTCTTCTTTTGATTAATGAATTGATCTAGTGTCAAAATTTCTTGAATCTTAGTAGGAAGAGTGACATACTCCATGTAGCTATTTCTCACTTCAATAGCAATAGGAATTGGAGCTTTTGGCTCGGTTGGAGATTCCTCCCTTCTAGTGAAGGTTGGTCAGAGAGGTCTAGGAGTGGATCCCCTGGTCACATCAACAGTGCAATTGATTTGTCTCTGATTATTGTTACATTTGAAGCATTGGTTTTGCTATTATGGCATTGAGGTATGGGAGTCACATTCTGCCTAATATTAGCAAACAACCGTGACATCATGTCCATCATGCAATCAAACTTTTCTCTGCTCTAGTATTCAAACTCTCTGGTTGGGTTGGTCTCTTATCCCTTTTCGCCATGGCTTCAACTTCTCTGTCATTGACAACCTCTAGTTGTTGCAAAACTCTTAGAAGTTCTGGGAAGGTTTCCTCAACTAGAACTGGAGGAGTTTGAAACTATTGTCTCTTTTGCTCACGATTATAGTATCTAATTTCTCTCAGTCATAGAGAATTATTGGCAACTAAAAGCAATGTGAGGCACAAGTTGGTAGGATGATTGGCTCTAATACCACTATAATATCCATCCCAATTTTCTTCAAAAATTTCACCTATTAGCGTTAGCCAAATAATAATGATAAACAATTGAGTAAGCAACCCTTCACTTTATGATCACCTAGATCCCATTGAGGGCAAGGTGAGAGCATACAATGAGAAGGGGATCTTTGCATTAACTGGAAATCAAGCTAACTGAAAGAAAATGCCTTCCACGCTTTGATCACCCAGATCCCTATGTGTGCAAGGTGAGAGCATACGGTGGTAAGACTTACAATTATTGAACTTCTAAGAAAATTACTTCTTCAATGGGGTAAGCAAACCAAGTGCATGAAAGGAAATCATCCACTTATTTAGCGGAAATTACAACAAAGCAAATAATCACTTGGCAGCAAGCCAACCAATCTAAAGCAAAGTCTTTGACTTGTTCAACGGGCATAGCATGAAAGTAAATTAAGACTCAACCACTTATTCAGTAGGAGCACCACTTATTTAGTGGGGTAAGTAGCAATGTGAATACAAGAGCAAATCACCAATGGTACTACCAATGGTGTTACAATAAGCTCATTATGAAAAGCTTCAGAACATCATATACTGCTGTTATATTAGGAAAATGATAAAAACATAAAGCATAACTCCCCCCAAAAGATGCTACAATGAGAATATAAGAACTCCCCCACAAAATACCACAATAGCACCTCAATATGAAGTCCCAAGATGATGGGAAATGGTCTAGAACATCTCTACCACAGGTCTGATACACAATTTCAGGTCTGATACAAAATAACTGCAGGCTGATATGACCAACCAGCAAGCTCCCAACTTTACCAAAACACAAAAGAACTCCACCAAAGTGCTAGCAATGCAAAAGACTAGTCTATGAGCCTCCCAATCAATCCAAACAGCAAAGACAAGGCTGTTTTCGAAGCCAAACAACAGCGGAAGGAAGTACCAACAGCAAGGATGCCCTCAAACCAAAGTGTACAGCCCACCTAGAGGGGCGACCAGCTCCTTAAAATCCAAGACACTTTTGAAAATTCTTCAACCTTGAGCATAGGGGCACCTAAGGACTAGGAATCCAATGAAATGACACCCGCAAAATGTTTGCGAGTTCTCCAATCAGTGTGAGTGAATAGGTAGGACGATTGGGCTATGGAAAAGCACAAACCAACAACACCAAAATCTGAAACCAACACTACAAAATGCTCCTACAATGCTGCAAACAACACTCCACACCAAAACATGTCTAAAAAAAATCATAGAAATTAGAAACTAAAAGAGAAATGAAAGCCATCACCACAAATGTGCTCAATGGTAACCCCTGCAATGGAGCTACTCCACTATCCAGCTAGGGAGTGTCTTGCAAATTTGAAACTGAAGCGAGCCTTAAGGGTTTTCATCCTCAAAGTCCAAGGATTCTCTCCACAATCTCGCAACACTTCATTATCATAAGTTTGCATAAGCAAATGAGAGCAAGAGGGAACTCCATTTCCCTCCAAAAGAATGCCACCCTTGGGAAATATTATTTAATTCAAATTTCATTTAAAAACCTTCACATGGGCGTCCACTTTAGCAAAGGCAAAAAACATCTTTTAAAAACAATTTTAAGTTACCATATCTACACATGAGGGTGGAAGGGGCCATTTTTGACTTTTATAACTTAAGTCGCAATATTCCCCTTTTCGAACTCTAGGACTAGTGGAAGCACTGAACTGCCAAAAATGGTAGAACCTAGCAACTGAAATTGCCACTACTAGCATAAATTGAGATCCTGCACTGAATTGCTGGCAGGACCACTGCCAGAAATAGAACTTACTAGAAACAACATACTACTAAAAATAGTGAGTGTGTCAAAGACTCAAAATAAGCCCAACCTGAGATGCAACTGTGATTTACTAAAAATAGTAAGTGTTAAAAATAGAAATTGCTAAAAATAGCAATTCTTCCCACGAAGGATCTTAGAAAATTCAAAAAAACTTGGAAAACTCTAGCGAACCTTTGCAATAACCCCTTGAAATGCAAACAAGAATCCTCCAAAAATCTTGGAATTCCTTGAAATGCCTCCAAATAGCGTATGGGACTTGGAAAATAGGCTAATAGTCACTGAATTGCTTAGGAATGAGAAGGGGAGATTACAATACTATGGTAGGAAAAAAAATTTGGGGAAAAAATCGACAAATTATAAGTAAAGATTTTTTGAAAACATTGGGATTTAAGTGGGAAAAAATCAAGAAAAAATAGATTTAAAAAAAAAAAAGTTAAAAAATGTTGAAAAAGAGACAAAAACTACTTGTTTTTTAAATTTAAAGGCATTTCCATAGCATAGAGATATAGAGAGCAAATAAAATAGAGAGTTTATATCATGAATTTTCCAAATGAAAAGTTTGTCTAAAATAGCACACTGCAATGTAGCATGTAAGGTTTGCTAGTAAATGATTCTTTGGTAAGTTTTGTATGAAGTTGATAGAGTTATTGCTAAGTTAACAATAAAAAAATTCACTAAATGATATGTGAGAGAACCTCTAGTCTTGTATGATTTGAGTGGATGGTAAAATGCTACTAACAAAACTGCATTCCAAATTATTATTAATATCAAAAGAATGTTTAATCATAAGGATTGCACTATCATAACAAACTCTGAAACCTTCAAAAACTTAGTATGACCTCAAAACAACTACAATAAACATGTTTGCATCCCAGAAGGATAAAAGAAAAGAATATTTTATCACTAAGAAATTTTCAAGTAGGAAACTTCAGAGAATATATCATTCAAATAAAAATTTAATCAATTAATAAAAGATAAACCATTTCTCATAACAGGCAGATTCAAATGGGTACGAATTATGCATTTTCAAAGATTCGAGATACAAAACCAAGTCACACTCAAAAACTTTGCTATTATAATATTATACCAAACCTTCAAATTCAGTCAGTACTTATATAAAGTAGAAGTAGAAGATAGACACGAAACAGATTTTAGGATAGATATGCATGATATCAAAATAAGCATACAAAATCACAATGACCAAAATTTTGATGTCATAAAGATTGGACATTTTGGTGCAATACTGGGTTACATATAAACATTAGGCTGATGTTTTTATGCAGCCAAGGATTTTTTTACTGCAATTTGAGAGAAGACAAAGTGTTATGAAGACAAAGATGACCTACATATAACATTACCTCCACTTCTAGTAACGAGACTATGTAAAATAATGAAACTGTAGCATTGCCATATTCATCAAGAAAAACAATGATATGATAGAGAGCCTAAATTAGCATTAAATTCAAGCCATTTAGCTAGGAATACAGATTATTTCTTTCTAGAGAACTGATTTACAAGGCTACCACTGTAGAAAAAGATAGACCATAAATGTTGTTTGGACCAAATAACCAACCAATCTTCACAATAACAATTTAGTTGTGCATAAAATCAAGATACAAAGTAGACACAAAATTAAACCATGATAAAGTAGACACAATGAGCTAAAATATAACCTCAGAATATAAACCATTCACCTATCATAACAATAAAATATTCTCTTTGGACGAATGCCCCACCAAAATAAAATAAATTTAACATGTTTATCTTGTTAATTTAAATTGAAAGATCCTTGTGATGTGCACATTGAAAATTTTATTTAACATTCGATGTAAATAATAAGTAGACACAAAATTGATGTGTGATAGCATATTGACGGTATTGAGAAAAATCCTAGCATCTGAATATAAAAATTAGACCATGATAAAGTAGACACAAAGTATGAAGTATGAATAGTGAGCTAAAATATAACCTCGGAATATACACCATTCACACGTCATATTAAAATACTATCTCTTTGAATAGAAGCCCCAGCACAATAAAATAGATTTAACATTTTTTTGTTTTGTTAATTTAAATTGAAATGTCCTTGTGATGTGCACATTGAAATTTTTATTTAACAAACTATTTATCTATTTGTATACACTGGTTGAATTTTATGTAAATACTATTTATATGGTGTGAGGTTATATAATGTATTTGCAATAGTGTTACAGCAAAAATTGTCCTACCTTTGACTCAAATGCATTGCCTCCCGACTCCCCTCAAGTTTGCAACTAGTTGCACCTCCTATGCACGTCCCAACGAGCTCCCGTTTGTAGTCATGCCCTAAAAATGTCACGCAACTGCGTTATTCGTAAAATATTTCACCATTTCGCAGGTTTTGAGGGTTTCACAAGCTGGTGGGAGATTGATTAAAGTTTTAGACGCAATTTAAATGTGAAAGAATTGTTGAAAATCACAGTCAACGGTTTTTTAAAAAGATGGGATTTTTTGGGGGAAAAAATGGTCCGCAGGACTGATTTACAAAAGTTTGGGTATACTCGGGACTTTTTGGAGATTTTTGTTTCTTTGGGTGATATAAACAATAGATTATAATAGGTTATTCCCTTGGAGCGTATCTGCATAAATTTGTATTTTATAGGATTGTTGCACACGAAAGCTAGAATTAAGTTGGCAGCTCATATAGGCCAGAGATCTTACTCATTGTGAGCATCATTAAGCATGGATTGTGCGAATTGCTCATGGCTTCATCATGTAAAGCTTTTGATTCACCATCCATGATTATATATTGATGACTACATATTTAGTGATTACTTATTCCATGACATCTTTTATAGATTTGGTGGCTAAATAATGATTAAGTAGATATTCAATGATTGCTTGGTCATATATGCATTTAAATTTAGCATATGGAAAAAGTTGGATTATTGTTAAATGATAGGAATTTTTTTTTGCAAAACTACAGCACTCACATAGTGGCTAAAATTATCCCCAAGACTGGTTTTAACATTGGAAATAATGGTCATTTGTGATAATTTTCTTTGCACTTCTCATTTCATTTGTGACCTGGCAATCCCATCTCTATGTGAACCTTCTATATATCAACATGGACTTGGATGGTTGTAAACTCCTGTAACAAAACTAAAGTGAGATGTAAGGAAGGACTTTTGGAGGCAAGAGAGGTTTGGTATGGATTCCCAAAGATATTGAGTAAAGTCTGAGATTTAATACCAAAATTAATTAGCATAGCAAGAAGAGGAAACATAAATCTCTCAACTTCAATAAATAACAATTGCTCGAGACTGAGGATATATAGATCAAATATTTCCATTAAGAAAACCTTTAGTTAAGAGTACATAAATGACAATGGACTTAAAATTGGGAGAGCACCCTTACATGTACTGCCACTGTATTGGACAATCTTTTTCTAAGGAGTCATACATGTTGATTTTTAAAAGTTCAGTTCCATTTCTAAGTAGCTTATAAGTAATGGTTACAAGTTAATTTATCTTAGATTACGAGCACAAGAAATTGGAATTTTCAGTGAGCATAAAAATGCTCACACTAATACCTTAGATTGTATTGCTGATAAGGTGTGTTTTCTTTATTCTATAAATATTTAGAGAAATGGGATTTTCATAATGTCATAATCATTTGTCTCTTATTTTTATATTTTAGGTCCAACTTTTGTGAAGCTTTTGTTTCCTTGATGTTGAATACTTGAGATTGGGAACCAGAAACATTTAACCTATTCTTATTCAGCCAACAATTTTACATTCTCTATGATATGTTAAATGTATTAGTACATTTTGAAACAGAAATGATTAAATCCAAATTTCATGTCTTTCCTATACATCTTACATTTGTTTTGTTGCTTACAGTTCAAGCTGAAGCAACTAGATACATCAAGCAAAGGAGAATATCAAGACCACATGTTGAACCGATGAGTGTGAAACATTCTGCTTCAGATAGCTATGGAATAGGAATAAAAAAGAGGAACTTGCAAAAGTTACTAGAATATCGAAACATCGAAGTGGATGGTGAAAAAAATATGTCTACTCATTAGTGATAAATTGTTGTTCTTTGTTTTTTGTGATTTCTGTATGCAGTAGTTTTTTGCATGAGATATTCTTAAACTGCAACCGTGTTTGCCTCTAGTTCCATTTATTGAAGATACCATTGTACTTGGAATGATTTAATTTTATTTTTTTTGGTAAATACTGTATAGAAAGCACTTAGTCAATTTCCTTAAGTGCAGTGGGGACGGAAGATTCATGTAGACAGTCTAGTCATCATCACAAACTGCCCTTGCAGAGGTTCCAAAATAGCATTACTCACTGCCATTAGGCCAATATCTTTACAGTCTCTATAGACATTAGACATTGGATGTAATGAATTGTAGAAGCTCCAAAGGAAGCATCACATCTCATGCCCCTCAGTACATAGCTCCACTTTCCCCTTTCCCGACTAACCCTTGATGTAATTGCTCATATTAAAGTATCCATACTTTTTCCTATCATATCTTTCTAAGTGCTTAACAACTCGATTCTTTTTATAAAGAATAAATTGGTACAAGATGAACAGTGTTAAAACTAGGCTTGCAATATTGGAGCAGTGGTTGCCTAAAGAAAATGAATATGGAGAAAATGTGTGACCGACAGAGCATTTTTTTAGGAGATTCAATTTATGAAAGAGAACCTGTCCACTCTCATAGGAGAACTCTTGGATTCTACTCTGCATTTAAACACCTATCATGAGTTGGATACCAGATCTGTTGTCTTACAATTGAAAATTTTCTTGCCAATTTTATACAGAGATCATTGTGCTAATATGGAGGAGATTCGACAGCTTAACATCTAAATGGAGGCCATCTAGCACCAGATATGTCATCGTAGTCACTCTCTTTAAAACTTGTAGTCATCTTTTTAAGCCATTTTTTCTAGATTTTGCTCTCAACTGTTTAACTGTTTTGATTCTTGATGCCTATGGTCTTTTATCTGTTTTACAGTCTTGGCTGTGAATTGTTTGCACAAGGACCACAAGATTTTCTCTGATAGATTAAAAAGAAAATCAAATCAGAATGGAATTTATATAGATAACAACATTCTTATAAATATATACTGAATTCATCTACTTATACACATACAAGTTTACAACATCGGGAAAAATGAACAGAGATAAATAATATAATTCTTCTACTAGTTCCTTCTCTTGCAATTCTACAAATGTAGGGAAAATTGCCTTTATTTAAAAACAAGGGAATGATATTGTTTTGAAATAACATAATTGTTTTGATTAAGGTAAGCAGGGATTTTGAAAGGGCTGAAACCCTTGTACAAAAAGATCAAAGAAAAAGAATAAAAAAAGTGGGAAACTAGGGTCCCAACCCTTTACAAAGCTGCCAAAAGCCAAGGGAAAACAGGCCCAATTTGGCCAGATAGAATAGAGAAACATCACCATCAAAAGTGAGGAACAACAGTCGAACTGCAAAGAACAACAGCCGAACTGCAAAGAACAAGAAATGAATGATAGAGTTAGGAGCCTTGGGGTCCCTCTTAGACAATGTGAAGCCTAGAACGGGTTGGCCTCTCGCCCAAGACTCGAACATGAGTTTGGGGAAATGATTTAGGAAGACCTTTCTTCCTCCTTTTTAAAACAGTCTAGGATACATTAGCATCCAAATTTTCAGCCCAAATAACATAGTTGTTTGTTGCTTACTTTTAAAATAAAAAAAAATAAAAAAAAATAAATATAAATATGTATACTATGTTTACCGTTTTCACATTTGTGTTTATATATCTGTATTTATATTTACATATCATATATTTATATGTATGTTTATATTTGTATATTGATATTTGTACTTATATTTATATTTATATATGTATGTGTATGTATATTAATTTATATACATATACTTGCATTTATATTTATATTTACATATTCATATTTGTATATTTATATATGTTTACTTTTTCTACATTTCTATTTATATATCTATATTTATATTTATATATTTATATTTACATATTATATATGTATATGTATATTTATAGTTGTATATAAAAATATTTATATTCATATTTTGTATATGTATGTATGTATATTTTTTTATATATGTATATTTGTATTTGTATTTATATTTGCATATTCATATTTGTATAGTTATAAATATAAAGATACAAATATAAATATGAATATAAAAATGCAGATACATATGTAAATGTATATGTAGACACACATATACATATATACATACATGTACATACGTACATATACATATGTATGTATGTACAAATGTAATATGCACACATGTATGTATGTACATATGTATATGCATATATACTACAAATTATACATATACATACATACATATAAATACATATATACATGCATACAAATACACCTATATATACACATACTGTGACAACAACCCCAACGAGATCCAAAAAAATTGCACAATTTTTTTGACAACGTTACAATCATGATATCAATGATTAATAGACAACCCAAGGCAACAATACAAGTTTATTTCCAACAACAACCATGCACAATTTTTTTGACAACGTTACAATCATGATATCAATGATTAATAGACAACCCAAGGCAACAATACAAGTTTATTTCCAACAACAACCATGCACCATTCATGTCTACAATATGACCAATCATTAATGCCAATGATTTAGAATAGAAAGATCAATGAAGTAATTCCAACTAACATTACCTGAATCTTATCATAAGTGTCCTGCAAGGACATGTGGGCTTCATGTCTTCAACCTGCCTTAGTTCGTCTTGGGGATGCAATACAATCCCTCCAAGTGGATATAATCCCTATCCACCCCTCCAAGTAGATTATGTGGCTCGGGATGAGAGAGTTGACATCTATAGCAGCCTATTGCGAGTAAGGTCAACTTCCTAATGACCATCTACCCAAGGTGTTCCAACCATTTGTAACTAAGATACCAACACCATATTATGTTATACCACCTAATTGCTACAAAGTATGTTTAGTGTATTACCTACATTAAGCCTCATTAGAAATTCTCTTCCTACTGTCCATCAGATGGCTAAGAAAGAAGGCGGTCCATTGTCTACATGTTGTTGGCCTTATGGTCCACATGCTACTGGTGGAAACCATCCAACCTTTAGTGTACTTTGGATGTCCATCACCAACATTTCGTTGGCCACAAGGCCCACATGCTCTTGGTTGAATCTTCCAAAATTCTAGAGTAACATGGGGTATGCCTCACCAGTATGCCACGAGCTCCAAGGTCCACATGCTCTTGATAGTATCTATCTTGCTATCTAAGGGGTACAAATAATAGTCTGGAGACAATATGCTCCTTGAATTTTGTCTATCTTAAGCATGGATAAGCTTATCTCTGAGCAGGTCATATGCTTTTTCCCCATTGGTGATCACCCTCGAATGGATAGGAATAGCCTACGTATTAGAGGATTACAACCTCTACCTATACCCTCCCAGGGTCCTACTCCATATGTTGTCGTAAAAGTTAGTGCCTGCACCCAACGTAGCACTATAACTGGAACAAATGTTCCTAACTTGGAATAAGTAGGTTCTAAACCCAACCACCTCAAAAGTTCAACTACCCATTTTGGTGTTGTGATACATGTGGGGTTTCAAAATCCATTCATTCCCAAATTGTAAGGTTGTGATGGTTTACTACTACCATTTTCTTTTGCTCAAAAGGTATTGTTGGCAACATGTGTTGTCATTGATGTCAACTCAAGATGTGTTGTCTTCGATGTCAAGTGTGTGTGCTGAGGTTTGTATAATACTCTAGAGTTAGTTGATGTGTAGAGATATCTATTGGTACAATCAACAATGCAGTATTTCAAGAGTGGTGATCAATTTGATGTTTAAGTGTGATGCAGAGGTGGGTACACTTGTTCCAATATGTTTCCAACATGCCTACATTGATATCTTACCGGTTTGGTATACCACATGAAAATAAGTTGCAAAAATTATGCTAAGGCGTTTATAGTGTATACTCTATGACAAAGTCATGGTAATGTGATCTGCATCCCTCCACAGAGCAAGATTTTGTCTTGTAGTTCAGAAGATAAGATGGTCAAGATGTGAAGGTATTATATTAAAGAATTCAAGTCATTACACCTTGCACTGTGAAAGTTATAAGTGACAGTGTTATGGTTTATGCTTTGGAAGAGAAAAGTATTGGTAAAGCCATGTTGGGATGCTTCGCATTTCTTCAGAAGTGAAGTGATGGCCTTGCGGGTTTCAATACATGATTAGTAATGTTAAATGTACACCACTTTGAAGTATCTAGTGTTTTGGTGGTTTGCAAGATCAGTTTTCAAATGACAGTTTGCTACAATTTGTCTAGAATGCTCTATTCCTATGTATTCAATGGGTTTCTTTAATTGCACGAGCATATGATGATCAATTTTTTTTGAAAAAGTTTGAAGAGATTGTGCATGGACTACAATGCTTGCAGCTTGGTCCTCATGAAGGTTTTGGTTTCTCCTGGGTGGTGCAAAGTTGAACAATTAGTAGTTTTGGTGGTATTATCATTGTTTAGGTTGATATGATTGTTTTCCTTCACCTTTGGTTGGTCCTTATTAATTAATATTTCTTTGGAGGATGTGTTGAGATGGTTTTTGGTCTTGTTATGCCATGTGTTGATCCACAACTTTTTTCTCTTCATAATGTATACGTTTGGGCCGACCTATGTAGTATCATGTGTTTCATCTAAAGGTCATCTTGGAGTTGACCTAATTTGGGTTTTGAGTTGTTGCAGAGTATATTTATAGATGATCAAAATCGTTTGTGAAAAGATTAAGGAATGATGAATAGATACTGAGCAGTGTGTTGAAGATGAAGTGTGTGACGTTAGTGTGAAGGATTAATTGTGCGAAAAAGGGATTGCAACATCAACATATGTTGGATGCTCCTTTATAGCAGTTCATATTCATATTTTTCATCATAATTTTCATGTATCCTACTTTGCGATAGTGTGTCTCATCAGGTCTTTGTATCTTTCCCTAAGGTTGCACACCTTAGTCTGCAAGTCCATAGGCATTGAGCCTTAAACAACATTGTAATCTTTGTAAGCAATGAGCTTCATATATTGTGAGTAAACTCTCATAGTGGTTTTTCCCTCATTGAGTTTTCCACATAAAAATTTTGGTGTCCTTGTGTGGTGAATGTTTTCCTTTTATGCTCTCCTTTCAATTTATGTGATATGATGTTTAGTTTGCAAATGGGAATGGTTAAGTTTTAATATATGCTAATTCACCCCCCCTCTCAGCACTACAGTGTGTTCAATAATTGGTATCAGAGCCAAGTTCCTTTGAGAAGCTTAACAACTAAGGTTGATCTTTCTCTTGAACACATGGGGTCAATACCAAAGATCAATGATATGTTTATTCCATAACCAAATCTGGAATCAATGGAACCTGAAGATTGGGACCCCAATCCAGATGATTGAGAAGTAGCTTTTGGAGAACTCTGCTTGCTCTTGAAGATTTGGATGAAGCAATATTGCAAAATATCAAATATGAGTGCATGTTTCAAAAATCAAAGGAGAAAATTGACAAATTAAGAGCAAAAGCTAAAGAATCAAAAGAAGAAATTGACAAGCTAAAAGCTCAAATAGAAGGAGAAAATAATTGTGAGATTAAAATCAAAGAAGTGAAAGTTGCGATATCTAAATTGGAAGTTAAAATTGAAGAAGGCAAGAGGATTGAAGATCGTTTGAATACTAAGCTCAATGATAAAAATTTTGAATGCTAAAAGCTCGAGGAAGAGATTATATCTCTGAGAAAAGAACTTGAAAAAGAAAAATAGAAAATTGACAAGGGCCGAAAATTGAGAGGAGGCTATGAAATTCTTGATGAGTTGATTAACTCTCAAAAGCCATCTAAAGAGAAAACTAGACTTGGTTTTTAAGGGAAAAGTCCTATGAACAGTGCATCTGCAAACCTATATGATAACTTCAAAGAAGGAATGCCTAAAACAAGGGAGGAGAGAGCTTGCATTGAAAACCTATGGAGACATCCTCTAGAGATGCAAAGAAAAATCAAGACATCAAGAGAGGAGGATCCGTTCATGTCTAGAACAAGAAAGGAACTTCAGAAAGCTTGCCCCTAAACAAACCGCTCCTATCAGGTTCAATGGTAATTGCTATGCTTGTAATAAATTTGGTCACAAGGAAATTGAGTGTAGAGGCAAGATGAGTTAGAATTCATTTAGGCCTCCAAGGTACAATGCTACGAGCTCTGAATCATTTCATGATCAGTGTATGCTTGCAATAAATTTGATCATAAGGCTAATGAATGTGAAATTAAAATGATAAGGAATAGTAATTCTATGACTTTTCAATCCTTGTATGGTTACTGCTACACATGGAACAAGTTTGGTCATAGGGCTATTGATTGTAGATCCAATGTGAGAAGTAATTATGCTCCACAAGCTAGTATCACCTACTACAATTGCAATAAACTAGGACACATTGCAAGGTTCTACAAGGGAAGAATGCAAGATCTTTTTCTCAAAAGAAATATGAAACTAGTTAGCAAAAGAAGGAAATGAACAGAGTATGGCAGAAGAAGGAAGAAAGTGAAACAAAGAATGAATTTGTACGTTAGCCTAGTGCTCAGGAGTTGCAATTGCAAGTTTTTCAAACCCATGTAAAGTACTAGATGTTGAAGACTTCAACATAATGGTTATTGGCGACATGGATATGTTTTCTCAAGGTTCTAGACCAAATAAACTCTCTACGAAAGTGTGTAGAAAGATTATGGATCTTTGTGATATCTTAGACAATGAAAAGTTGCTAGTGTCAAGTACTGAGAATTGCATTTAATGTGGAGTGACTAGGGTTGGTGTGAAGTATATTTAGTTCCTATTTGATCAAAATGTATTTCATTCGAGAGATATCACATGTATGCAAGAGCTAAGGAGGTGAAGAAGGTTTCTATCAATCTGTTGCAAACCCTAATAGTAGTAATTCACAGGTAATTCACAGGTATTTCTCTATTTTGCTTGTAAAACCCTAAAGTGCTATCATGGCTACACCAATTGTCATTGATGTTGTTGAGAAGGCAAGGCTCAAGTACAAGAAGTTTTCATTCAAAGAAATGGAAGTGGACAAATATGGCGTATTTTCAAAAGTTCGAGCGGATGTTGTGTATTGTGAAGATAATAAGGATTTACATCCATGCCTAGTTGAATGAGATTAACCATACCTCCTCCTTTAAAGTGGTCTAGCATGAGCTAATAAATGAGAATGGAGTATACATGTCGAAGTATGCAAATATAGTTGTGAAAGGGTTGGACATTTGGAAAGACTTTCTAGACTTCTTCGAAAACAAGGAATGGGTAAGGATTGTCTTGAGTTGTATTCATGAGAATTTCAGTTGGCTAGACAAACATGATCACAAAGGATGAAATTAGGGCAGTTATTGATCTTTGTGCCTCTAGACTAGTCCTGGTGCTAATATCTGTAAAGAATGAAATGGTTATGGAGCTCACTGGTGCTAAATTTGATAAGAGAATGCTAATAGTAAAGGATATCATTGATCTTGGTGTTTGATATGCATCAATGGGGATTGCATATAAGATTTACTTCACAAATAGAGAAGGCTCTACCACCACCACTACAATTCACACCACACATCAAATGGTAAAATATGATACCAACTTTAATCTATGTGAACTATTAAGAGAGCAACTAATGGAGAACCTGAGGAGAACAAAAGAAACCAATTATAACTTCAGGTCTGGTTCTTTTATTATATGCCTTACTTTCTTCTTTTTGAATGAGCTACCTGGTTTTAAGGGTAAGATTTGGGACAAATTCACTCTAGAAGTAACACCAATTAAACAACATATGAATAGTTTTCAAAATAAGCAAGCATACACTACTTGCTATTGGAGATTTTTCAAGAATTTGTAAAATGAGATGCAAAGCAGATGTAGGATACCATCTAGTTTGGTCCAAAAGTATGAGAATGAGGTAAATTTTATGGTGAAGAAGGATCATTGTATCTTGGAAGCAATGGAGCCCATAACCTCATGTATACTTGAGCTACCTTATGAGCTTGAGAATTAATTTTTACAAGGTTATATAGATATTCTATAGTCAAAACCTAAGGATCCCAAAGTAAAAAGATTTGGTACATATAGAGAAATTATGGATGAAATCTACCAGAAGTGGAGAGAAAAATCTAGTGAAAAGAAAGTGGAAAGAGTGGTCAAGGAGATGGGTGCTCCACCATATTCAAAGATAAAAGATAAAGATGAGCTTCACAAAATATTAGGTACTTCTTCAAAGACTACATTTGATATCCTTGCAGAGGTCTCCATTGCCAAATTTGTTCCTCTGGAAGCCAGTCAAGTTATAAGGAGATTCGGTAGATCCTCTCCTATTGCTACATCTACTATGCAACCCTCTAAGTCTACACAAACAACTATTAGTTAAAGAAAAGAAACATTTGTAAACTCTGTAGAGAAAAAACCCACTAAAGTTGGGCATGCTAGGGCTAAACGAAAGGAAAAGAGATAAAATACAAATGAGGAAGAACTAGATGATGTTGAAGAGGTTGACAAAAAAGATATCTCCTAGCAAAAGAAGAAAGGAAAGGAGATTGCAAAAGATGGATTTGAGCAAACACCTCCAGTCACACATGAACCCCTTGATTTTGGGGCCATCCTTAATGAAATTGGTGAATACAACCTACTGGATAGTACAATGGAGCTACATTTGAATGTCCCTTCAGAAGACAAGAAGACAATTGAGAAGGATGTCATTGAATGTATGCTCACGTAGAACATCTTTCAATAAGATTGTTAGAAAAGCTTTGGATAGCCTTACTAAGGTTTTAAGAAAGAGAAGAGAAGAAGCTATCTAGACTAATGAAGAAATGAAACAAGCAATAGACAAATCCAAAATCTCAGTCTCCAAGGAAGAAAAAAATAGATAGTCTGGAGAGAAGTCAAGGAGCTTCACACTAAGAGGAGAATAGATTTCCTGATGAGCTTGTATGAAAGTGTCAAAAGGAAGATCCAAAATAATAATGATGAGGCCATAAAGGAAATTATCAATGCATTGCACAGTGAAGTTGATATGGAAAACACAAATGAGAGAAACATATCTAGTCAAAAAGAAGTACAAGAACCCTCCAGACTGCAAGAATAAGAAGGTATCTCTGGTGTGCATGAAGTACAAATAGTCTATGGCATGGAGATAGAAAAAGAAGAGAAAGAGTAAGATGAAAAGATAGCCAAAATCCTTGAAGAAATGAAAATGGTTGAGGTGACTTGTGTGGATCAAGTTCCTTCGTATGACATTATCTTGCAAGATATACTTGATGTGTCTACTCAAGACATAGATCTATAAGTTTTTTAAGGAAATGTGAATAATGATGATGTAAAGCAAAATGAGGAGATTGGTCCTTTGTTGAATACTAATGCACAAGGTGTAGAAAATCAAGATGAGGTTGGTGTCCCTACTCTAGAGAATTCAAGGAATAATGAGTAGAGAAGAGAAGACAATATTGAGACAGTTTAGGATGCAAAAGAGAAGACAACTAAGAAGCAAGATGCTTTTATAGGTCAAGGTTTCTTCTTCATTAGATTCCTTTAAGGACCTGCTAGGGATGCAGATGTAGTTTCAATGTGTGGTCACACCCAAACTTCTTTAAATCCCTACTTATGAAGCGCAAGTTGACTTGCCAAACATTTCTCCCCTCCACAAGTTACAACTTGGAGATATCTTGCATGCTTCTGCAAGGAAGGAAATTCTACAAGAACACATGAAGAAGACTGAATTGATTGATGATGATGTGAAGATCATTCGAGAAAGTTTACCTGAGGTGAACATAGATTTTTTGTTGCCTCCAAAACAAAAAAAATGATGATGCTAATGGATTATTTTTAGGATCATTCTTCACACATTGAGAAAAAGGAAGAGAAGGAGGATTTGATGATAACTAATAAGAGAATGGTTGAAGTATTTGATTGGTGTGCTAGTGCACACAATAAATTGCAAGAAAATTTGAAAATATTCAAGGGTTATGTTGATGAAGTCACTGCTCTATATTAATTTTATTTGAAATGGACAAACTCCACCAAGAACATCCAAGGTCAGATTAACTCTATTGAGTCACATGTTACTCAATTGGTTGAGTCATATGATTTGTCAAAGGATAAGGATGGATCAACAAGAGCTCAAATAGAAAATCTTCATTTGCAATTGACATTCCTTTAGAGCCAAAGAGAACAAGTAAAGTAGTTTGATTAGCCAAGAGACATAGTTAATTTCTGGCTTGCATCATTATTTGGGTTGGTAGCCAAAGCAGTGCAGGTGGATCAAAAAATGAAGGCTCCTAGCACTATAGATGAGGTTGAGGATTTGTGCATGGAATTTGAATGCCAAAATCACATTCTCACCTCAACTAAAGCAGATTGGGTTGCAACTATGGAGCAACTTAAAGTAATTCACAAGAATATTCTACCTTCTAAAGAAGTTGCAAAGGCAATTTTGTCTTTGTATAGTTTTGTGGGTTTTTGTTTGTACGTAGTATCTGTTTTTGAGGCATCTCCATCTCAATAGGAGTGTACAATAAGGGGAAGTTTATACAAGTTTGGGTTGTTACAAATAGAAGATATCTTGCCCTTTGCCCTTGATGTCAAAGGGGGAGAGGAGACTTGTAGATAAATGAGTATTTCCATCAATGACAAAGGGGGAGATTGTTGGAAATATGTGTTGTCATTGATGTCAACTCAAGATGTGTTGTCTTTGATGTCAAGTGTGTGTGTTGAGGTTGAAGTATAATACTCTAGAGTTAGTTGATGTGCAAAGATATTTGTTGATATAGTCAACAATGCAATATTTGAAGAGTGGTGACCAGTTTGATGTGGAAGTGGGTACACTTGTTCCAATATGTCTCCAACATGCTTACATTGATATCTTACCGGTTTGTTGTACCACACATGAAGATAAGTTGATTTTTTTTTCTAAAGCATTTACAATGTATACTAAATGGCATACTCATGGTAATGTGATCTGCATCCCTCCACAGAGCAAGCTTTTGTCTTGCGGTTCAAAAGATAAGATGGTTGAGATGTGAAGGTGTTATATTCAATAATTCAAGTCATTACACCTCACACTATGAAATTTTTAAGTGACAGTGTTTTGGTCTGTGCTTTGGCAGAGAAAAGTATTGGTAAAGGCATGTTGGGATGTTCCACATTCCTCTAGAAGTGAAGTGATGGCCTTACCGTTTTGAAAACATGATCAATAATGTTAAATGCCCACCACTTTGAATTATCTAGGGTTTTGGTGGTCCACAAGATCAATTTTCAAATGATATGTTGCTACAGCTTGTCTAGAATGCTCTATTCTTGTGTATTTAGTGTGTTTCTTCAATTGTGCTAGCATATGATGATCAAACATTTTTGGAAAAGGTTGAAGAGATATTGTGAATGGACTACAATGCTTTCATCTTGGTCTGCATGAAGGTTTTGGTTTCTCCCCGGTGGTGCAAAGTTGACCAGTTGGCAGTTTTGGTGGTATTATCATTGTTTGGGCCGACATCATTGTTTTCCTTCATTTGCAGCTAGTATTGATTAATTAATCTTTCTTTGGAGGATGTGTTGAGATGGTTTTTGGTCTTGTTATGTTGTGTGTTGATCCACAACTCTTTTTCTCTTCATAATGTATACATTTGGGTCAACCTATGTAGTATCATGTGTTTCATCTAAAGGTCATCTTGGAGTTGACCTATGTATATTTTTCCTCTCATGTCCTCTCAGACGCTTTCCAAAGAATGCAGAGACACATAAAATCAACTTAGGATAACTGAATTATAATGTTACATATCCTAACATTCTCTGCATTCTAGAATATTTTCTCTCAACCTCCTTCGGTCAATCAATCCAATCCATTCTTCCACCATCCCTTGAGGATCTTCAACTTCTGCTTTGAGTAGAAGGGGAAATGACTTCTTTCTTTCCTAATAGTTTCTTTGTAGTTTCCCTCTTTGATATTCATTCCATATAAATGAGGCCATTGCCTTGATTCAAACATCCCTTGGAAAAATAAGTGGGATCCAAGTGGAGTTATAAGGGATGACTAGATTATGTAGGTATAACTCACATAGTTAGACTTGCATATCTAGGGTAGCACATTGGTATGCTTCTAAAAATAAGGTCGGTAAAGCCAAAGAAACTGGAAGATCACTAATCAACTTACTAACTTGAAAGGTTAAAAATATTTACTGCACATATAGGGTGTAAATCCTTGCAGGTGGTTTGCATTTTATGAGTTGCATTGTTTTGTCAACCATCTTCTCCATTTTTACTTTTAATTTCTTAATATCCACATCCTTTCTTTCAATTTCTCTGGTAGGTGTTGATATCAAATTAGATTTGTATTTCTCCCAATTCTTTTGCAATATGGAAAATTCTCTTACTCTATTCCATAGCGCAATATCAAGGGTTACCTAAGTAGGGGTTTTAGACATTCTTGGGGGTGCATTTTGGTTTACTATATATAATTTTTTGAGTTGCTCATCACCACTAGGAAACTTCTATTGGAAATGTTGTCATTGATGTCAAAGTGAAAAGGTTGGAGTAGTTGATGTCAAGATGAGCATGACTAAAGATATCATTTTGCAGATGATAAGTTGAAGGTCCATCATTACACAGATCTATGTCATAAATACAATCTTCAGATTAAAACACAAGTCTTAAAGACTATTGAAGTGTTGATGTCAAAACAATATATTGTTGAAACAGATTGATGAAGTTGGATGAAGTTGAATCAGATTATTGAAGATGAATAAGTCATTGTGGAGCAACTTCTGATAAAAAATACATGTGAATAAATCATGTTTGATCTGTACAAGTGATCTGATGAATGAAGATCAATAAAATAATTGTGAAAGTCATTTTTTAGTCATAGATTCGATCATATTAGCAAAAAGACATGTGAATAAATCATCTTTGATCTGTACAAGTGATCTGGTGAATGAAGATCAATAAAATCACTATGAAAGTCATTTTGTAGTCATAGATTCGATCCTATTAGCAAAAAGATTGGTATAGACAGGGTAATGCAGTGTCAAAAGATTCTAAACTCAAATAAATAACATCTTCAGGTTGAAACTTCCAAATTACTTATTATTTATCAAAAGATATGAAGAGCTTTTATCAAATGACTCATGTTCAGATTGAATTTAGATTATTGATCAGATTTGAAGATCTTTTCGATACACCAATAGACTCTTGGTAATCTGACAAAAGCAGAGTTTTGAATGCTATCAATCCATGAATATGGCGTTTGATGTTAAAAAGAGTGAATCCACAATAAAGATATGCTAAGTCATCAACCACTGGGTATCCACAGGATTTCCACTATAGCCGTCAATTTAGAAAACATTATCATTATCAGTTTACTTAGAAGAATATTTCGATTGGAGTAAAATGCAGGGGATGGTATTATTGATTTACATATTTTTGGGCCATTATTTTTTTATCTGAAGGTCCGTATTATTTCAAATGCACATTCACATCTATTCTTTGTTGTGGACGTATTTTCTTCACAGTATGGATAAACGTATTTCCTAAAAGCATGATCTGTTAAACGTGTTTATCTTCTTTGATAAACTAAATGGCATATTTTATGAATAGGTGTGATTACTAATAAGGAGATACATATTAATGAAAATATGCGATTACTTCAAATGGTTCAGATTTGTTAACAAATGAAGCGCCACAATTATATTAAAGACTTCAGACTTAATAAATAAATGAAAAGAAAGAAGTATGATTAGTTCTTTAAAGGAAATCAAATTAATCTATTTGGGAAGTCATAATCCTTTTCAAAAAGGTGCGAGTATTGAATGAAAGGCAGTTTTTGAAAGATGTTTTAAAGAAAAAATTTGAAGTTGAATATAGAAGATCAATTAAGGTTAACAAATGATTTATCTGAAAAGGTGTGAATGAGGGGAAGAGTTATGTTGTTTCATCAAGTGTTGCAATCTTTAAACAAGTTATATATTCAACTTTCAAATCAAGTTTGATGGTGTGGTTGTGAAGTTCAAGAAGTCTACATCAGAGACCCATCTTCTTGTGAGGGCTAAGTGAGAGTTTGTCATCACTAAAGAAAATTGAAGGTGTGGGAGATTGCAGATCTGACTAAAGACAATTGCTTCATCCATCAAGTTAAGGTTGGTGCCTTGCATTAGGGGTGCTCCTTGTATGTTGGTGCCTACTAAACAGTTAAAGAGGTTTGGGTGTCCCTTGTAGGTTGTAGCCTACTAAATCATCTCACTTGTAAATCAAGTAGGTTGGTGCCTACTTCTATTTGTAAAAAATATTTTAAATATTTCAATAGATTGGTGTAAACTTGTGTAAATTGATTCATATCAAAAGGTTGATGTTGATGAGAGTTTAAGTTTGTGTAGAAAGTTGTAAAAGTGAAAATTTGTGTTGATTTACTGATTCACTCCCCCCCCCTCTCAGTAAATATTTTGTGCTCTTCAATTGGTATCAAAACAAGGTCCTTCTTGAAAGCCTAACCGCTTGAAGGAGATCCTTAAGAGCACTTATGGAAGATCATAACAATACGGTGAAAGCACCCATCTTTGACGGGACTAATTATGCATTTTGGAGTATCAAGATGGAAGCATATTTGAATGCACTTGGATTTGATGTGTGGCAATCTGTTGTTGATGGGTATACTCCTCCAGCAACCCCTCCAACGGATCAAGCCGGGAAAAAGAGAAGTGAGAACAATGCCAAAGCTAAGCATGCTCTTCTTTGTAGCCTAACAGATTCTGAATTCACAAAGGTCATGCATTTCAAATCAACAAAAGAGATTTGGGACAAACTTCAAAACATCTATGAAGGAGATGCAAAAGTTAAGTAGGCAAAGTTACAAACTCATCGAAGGAAATTGGAGACTCTCAAGATGAATGATGATGAAGATATTTCCTAATACTTTCTTCGTGTTGATGAAACAGTGAACATTATGAGAGGACTTGGTGAAGAAATTGATGATGCTTTTATTGTTGATAAGATTCTAAGATTTGTATCTACAAAGTTTGAGGCCAAGGTTGCAGCATTAGAAGAATTGACAAATCTAGACCAGCTAACAAAAGATGAACTACATGGGATTCTTGCTGCTTATGAGATAAGATTGAGGGGAAGACACCACAAAATGAAATTTCTTTCAAAGCATCTAATAAAGGAAAAACTAAACGTGATACATCAAATAAGAAGTCAAGTCATAATGAAGCAGAGACCTATTTTAGGAGGAAGCTTAAAAAGGGAAAAGGAAAGTATAAAGGGAAATATCTTTTTAAATGTTTCAATTGTGGAGAAGTTGGACATTATGCTTCAAATTGTCCTCAAAGTGATAGCAAGTCAAGTGACATAAGCAAGGATGAAGAAAAGATATACACAAAGAAAAAGGGGAAGAAAAATTCTAAGCACAAGTCAAAGAGGAGATCTCAAAAACACAAAAAGAGTTTCTATTCAAAGAAAGATAGCAGCACTTCTGAAGAACAAAGTGAAGGTTGCTCAAGCAATGGTGAAGAATAAATATTGTTCATGGCTGAATATGAAGAACAAGATGCTGATCAAGAATGTAATGAAGAAAAATAAGTTGATCAAGAATGCAATGAAGAAGAACAAAAAGATCTTGAGGAAGAACTTCATTATGCATACAAGAAAAATGAAGAATTGAAGAAGAGGGTTACCAAGCATAAACTAAAAACCAAGGAGTTAACTAAAAGTTTGGAGGAATTAAACAAAATAATTGAAGAGTTAAGGGCTCAACTTGTAGAGGCTGAACAAGTTGAAAATGAATTAAAGAACAAGTGCAAAAGAGAGAGATTGTGACAAGTTGGAACAAGAAATTGTCATGTTGAAAAATGAATTGAATAAGCCAAAGAAGAAATGTACAAAATGTGATGAGAATGTTACAAGTTTCAAGGAAAATGAACAAAGATTTAACTCTAGGCAGTTTAATTCTTTCTATGGGTATTTCTATTCATGCAACTATTTTGGTCACAAAGCAAGAAATTGCAGATTTCAAGCAAGAAATACTTCAAACTTCACTAGGAGAAATTATAATTCATTTAGTCATGACATTATGTGTTTCAAGTGTAACAACTTTGGGCACATAGCAAGATTTTGTAGATGTGACTTTATCGAATCACCTAGACTAGATATGAAGAAGAACACCATGGAAAAGGAGATAAATCTTACAAAAGTTTGGAGAAAGAAGATAGATACAAGAAATGAAGAGTCCAATGCAAATTCAATATGCCTTTTCTAAGAGGAAGCATGAATTTAGGGGGAGTTAAGTTGAACAATATCTTTCAGCCCCTTGGAGGAGATGACTCAAAAATGAAGTACCTCAAAATGTTGAAAATAAATCTACTTATGGTTTGATATCTAATGAAGATGATGAATTGTCCTCCATCGTTGGAAATTGTATTGATGTCAAAATGTTTTTGAAGGCAAGAAATGAAGAAGTTAGAGAAAGATGAGTATTAGTAAATGGGAGAATACATTCAGGGGGAGCTATACACAATATCTTCTAGCTCCATGGAACAGGAAAATAAAGACATTGTTGGAAGACCCTTTGCCATTGATGTCAAAGGGGGAGAGAAGTAGAATGGGGGAAAGATAGAAGTGATGAGGAAGAATATGTTGCCATCAATGACAAAGGGGGAGATTGCTGGAAATGTTGTCATTGATGTCAAAGTGAAAAGGTTGGAGTAGTTGATGTCAAGATGAGCATGATTGAAGATATCATATATTGCAGATGATAAGTTGAAGGTCCATCATTACACAAATCTATGTCATAAATACAATCTTCAGATTAAAACACAGGTCTTAAAGACTATTGAAGTGTTGATGTCAAGACAATATACTGTTGAAATAGATTGATGAAGTTGGATGAAGTTGAATCAGATTATTGAAGATGAATAAGTCATTGTGGAGCAAGTTCTGATAAAAAAGACATGTCAATATGTTGCCATTAATGACAAAGGGGGAGGTTGTTGGAAATTTTGTCATTGATGTCAAAGTGAAAAGGTTGGAGTAGTTGATGTCAAGATGAGCATGACTAAAGATATCATATTGCAGATGATAAGTTGAAGGTCCATCATTACATAGATCTATGTCATAAATACAATCTTCAGATTAAAACACAGAAGGTCTTAAAGACTATTGAAGTGTTGATGTCAAGACAATATACTGTTGAAACAAATTGATGAAGTTGGATGAAGTTGAATCAGATTATTGAAGATGAATAAGTCATTGTGGAGCAAGTTCTGATCAAAAAGACATGTGAATAAATCATGTTTCATCTATACAAGTGATCTGATGAATGAAGATCAATAAAATCACTGTGAAAGTCATTTTGTAGTCATAGATTCGATCCTATTAGCAAAAAGATATGTGAATAAATCATGTTTGATTTGTACAAGTGATTTGATGAATGGAGATCAATAAAATCACCATGAAATTCATTCTATAGTCATAGATTCGATCCTATTAGCAAAAAGATTGCTACAGATAGGGTAATGCAGTATCAAAAGATTCTAAACTCGAATAAATAACATCTTTAGGTTGAAACTTCCAAATTACTTATTATTTGTCAGAAGATATGAAGAGCTTTGATCAAATGACTCATGTTTAGATTATTGATCAGATTTGAAGATCTTTTCGATACACCAATAGACTCTTGGTAATCTGACAAAAATAGAGTTTTGAATGCTATCAATCCATGAATATGGTGTTTGATGTTAAAAAGAGTGAAGCCACAATAAAGATACGCTAAGTCATCAACCACTGGGTATCCACGGGATTTCCACTATAGCCGTCCATTTACAAAATATTATCATTATCGGCTTAATTAGAAGAATATTTCGATTGGAGTAAAATGCAGGGGATGGTATTATTGATTTACATATTTCTGGGCCATTATTTTTTTATCTGAAGGTCCGCGTTATTTCAAATGCACATTCACATCTATTCTTTGTTGTGGACGTATTTTCTTCACAGTATGGATAAACGTATTTCCTAAAAGCATGATCTGAAAAACGTGCTTATCTTCTTTGATAAACTAAATGGCATATTTTATGAAGAGGTGCAATTACTAATAAGGAGATACATATTAATGAATATATGTGATTACTTCAAATGGTTCAAATCTGTTAACAAATGAAGCGACACGATTATATTAAAGACTTCAGACTTAATAAATAAATCAAAAGAAAGAAGTATGATTATTTCTTTAAAGGCAATCAAATTAATCTATTTGGGAAGTCATAATCCTTTTCAAAAAGGTGTGAGTATTGAATGAAAGGCATTTTTTGAAAGATGTTTTAAAGAAAAAATCTGAAGTTCAATATAAAAGATCAATTTTAAGGTTAACAAATGATTTATCTGAAAAAGTGTGAATGAGGGGCAGAGTTATGTTGTTTCATCAAGTGATACAATCTTTCAACAAGTTATATATTCAACTTTCAAATCAAGTTTGATGGTGTGGTTATGAAGTTCAAGAAGTCTACATCAAAAACCCATCTTCTTGTGAGGGCTGAGTGAGAGTTTGTCATCACTAAGGTATATTGAAGGTGTGGGAGATTGCAGATCTGACTAAAGACAATTGCTTCATCCATCAAGTCAAGGTTGGTGCCTTGCATTAGGGGTTGGTGCTCCTTGTAGGTTGGCGCCTACTAAACATTTAAAGAGGTTTGGGTGTCCCTTGTAGGTTGTAGCCTACTAAATCATCTCACTTGTAAATCAAGTAGGTTGGTGCCTACTTCTATTTGTAAAACAATATTTTAAATATTTCAATAGATTGGTGTAAACTTGTGTAAATTGATTCATATCAAAAGGCTGATGTTGATGAGAGTTTAAGTTTGTGTAGAAAGTTGTAAAAGTGAATTTTTTTGTTGATTTACTAATTCACCCCCCCCCTCTTAGTAAATATTTTGTGCTCTTGACCTTCTCCTCTTCGAAGTCTATCTCAAATTTAACCAAAAAAACTCTTTTCTTTTGAGTCTTAGCCTTCCCCTTTAAAGGTCTCTTCCTCTTGAGGTTGTGTGACCACCTTCTTGGTTTTACTGGCCTCTTTTTCCTCCTTTTGGGTCCAGAGTTGGAAGCATCACTTTTCCTTTTATGTTGCTTAGGCTTGGAAGGGATCTTGGTAGAGCTAGGGGTTTCTAGTTCCTTCTATGCTACGAGTTTCCCCGTAGAAGCTACAAGTTGTGTTTCTTGCATTTCTAGCTCCACTTGCTCACTGATGTTGTAGGTAGGTGAAGCGATGGGTGAAGCAGTGTAGATATTCCT
The DNA here is from genome assembly GCA_007258455.2 of Sequoia sempervirens. NCBI lineage: Eukaryota > Viridiplantae > Streptophyta > Pinopsida > Cupressales > Cupressaceae > Sequoia > Sequoia sempervirens. The sequence goes on from VDFB02047230.1 coordinate 120,980,799, forward strand.
CTTCTGCAACTATATGAGGCTAATTCGTTACCTGCTCCCTATTCATCTCCTCTACCTCTGGCTTCATGAGAATACCATTAATATTATTGCAGGCTAAAAATTATTACCAAGATACATTGGGGAATTAAGTTCTTCTGCTCCTTTTAATCAATAGGGTGACTAAGTAAAAATGTGATAATGTAGATTGGTTTCTTTTTCTCTTGTGCTTCGCTGGTTTTTCTTTAAAGTGAACTTAATATTTTGTTTTTGTTGTTATGTACTAGGTGAATGCAATGGCTAGTTACCCATGCATTTCAGTGAGATGGAGCACCTACCATACAAACACTTGCATTTCTATTTTGTGGAGGCAACCTTCCATCCTCAGTTGATTAGTTTCTTTAGACTATTGGCACCTGTATTTTTAATTTGCAGTTTACTCTAGCATTGGTTGAGTAGTGTTGTTGGGGTCACTCATGCAGATTCATGTGCCATTTGTATCTCTAACTTTCATATTTTTTTCTTTTTTTTATTTGATCTTTGTTTGAGTTGTGTCATTGGGGGAACTCATCCACATTGTTGTCTTCTTGATGTTGATCTTCATCCTGATTTTAGAGGAGGTTCTTCATTTCAACACTATGACAATTATTTTTTGATAGTTGTGCACTTCTTTGTGCTTTAACGATGTTCTTCATGTTCCTACTCTTTTTGGGACATTATTTTTGGTGTATTTTGAGTCCTTCATTCCTCTTTATCTCTTTTGGTGAGGGGTTTTTCCCATGAGTTTTTCTCCTTTTCTTTGGTTGTGAGAGATCTTTTTTACATGAATACCTTATAAAACCTTAGTTTTTGGGATCCATCCTTTGTATTTTATGCATACATTTATAAGTTTTAGCTAGCCCCTAGGTTGCACTTAAAGGGGAGTGTTAGAGTTCTCTAGTACTCTAGGACTTAAGCTTACTTAGGTCATGTTCCTTTTTGTGTCTCAAGTCATAGGATGATGACACATGTCATGATCTCCTTTCATCCTCACCTAGGGTTTCTCTAGGGTTGATTTTTTTACCTTTTATTTTTTATAAGGATTATTTGTACTATTATTCATATTATTTACATAATAAATATGATTCATCTTTCTAGATCAATCATTCTTTGGTCGAGATAGTTTGGATTTTCTCTCTTTCTGTGACAAGTGTTTGATTGCAGGTGATTCTCAGTAGTTGTGGAATTGAGGGATCTACTCCAAAAAAATCCTTCCAATTTTCTTAACAATATTGAAATGTTAATTTACTTCTTTAACTTGGGTGGATAGGGCATATAAAGATAGAAAATGATATTTTTTTAGTATTTATTATGTATTTTTCTCATGTTTTTCCACCTGCAATCCCACCTCTTCCTAATTATTCTATCAATTGCAACCATAGTTCAAAAAATTGGACTCAAAAAACATACAACCAAAAAAATTGACTTAAACTTAAACTAGGCAAAAAAGTTTGCAGAAACACATTTTTTTTACATAAATGGGAAAAATATACTTAAATAATGCATGATATGAATAATAAAATTTTTAGAGAACGCAAGTATTTTTGAATATCAATTTGCCACAAATCATGATTAGATATGTCATATGATCCATAAAGGATAAAAAATCAAAATTTCAAATATTGTATAATTGTAAAATAGTTAACCATAATCTATAGATTCTTCCCACTCTAGTACTAGTAGCACCCAACTTTGAACTAGGGAGTACATTTAAATAACATTTAAGAGTTAATTAATCCTCAACTATTTCATCTTCGAATGCTTATATTTTTGTTGCTTCTCTCTTCAATTCATTGAGATATTCATTAGTGAACACTACAATTAAATCTTCAAGAATCTAATCTAAATATGGATTTGATGTCATCAAATTAAATGGAATAGTGAAACTCCTTCCCTCTAACCATTTATTGTGAAGGAAATGGTTGTATTAGATGAAGAAAAGTTCATTAAGATGCTCTTGGGTTAATGCACTTCTCATCTTGCTGTGAAAATGATCTCAAATAGTATCCAATTATGCTTAAATCGAGTACTTTAAGGATGACACAAAACATTGATCATGGATAATGTAATGTCCCCATTTTCATGAGCATCAATTTTTTATGGTTTAGCCTATCACTGGCCCTCATAGGCTAACTTAGATGGTTAGAGGGTCCCTTTTGGTAGAGATCAGTGTGTTATTTCTCTCAGAGCTCAGTATATATTCAAGTTTGGCCTTCATTGGACTCAGTTCTACATACTTACTATTTATAGTAAGTTACTATTTCAGGAAGTTAGGGTTTCTATTTATAGTAGGGCACTTGGACAGACCTCAATTGCAGTGTTGATCTCATATGTAGATAGATGAGTGAAATATTAAGGGATTAATGATTAATTATCATTAAAGGGCACTTTAATGATAATTTAATATTATGAAGTTAAATTATAAAGTAAAGTGTACTTTATAATCAATGGGGCCATGACCATCAATTAAAAACAACTTAAAGTACATTTATATTTATTGAGTTAAGCGCCCAAGTAGAAGGAGATAATATAGTTTTTATTAAAAACCTACAAGTGGATTTAAATGCTATTAAGGAGATTGAGGGTATAAAAGGACTCAAAAAGCAAATGCTTTCTCTGTAAAACCCCGTCCTGCAACCTAGAGGACGATGCAACACTACAGAAGTACAACTAATATTTTTTCTTAAAAAGAGTAACAATGACGAGTGAAGCAACCTACTCTAACACATACATCCTCTAGGCCACACAACGTGTCTACATGTGAAATTCCAAACTTACAAAATTATTCTAAAACATAGTATATGGAATTAACTCATGATAACAACATACAACAAAGCAGTAATCCATTGCAAAATAAGTCTAACACATAGAAATGTAATGAGCATATTTCCACAGATACAACACCATATAAACAATATATACTATTTAATCCAACGATAAATAAATCATACATAAGGTTACAATTACATCACAAGGGTTCTACTCAATACAAATGAGGATTACAATTACATAGTGTACATTGTTACAATGAGAAAGAGAAGTACACATCCATAGAACCACATGAGCTCCTCGAATAAGAAGATCTTGCCATCATGAATAGGAAGAGAAACTCAACAGTGTAAGGTGCACGCCACCCAGCCATATGGTACTCGTAGGCCCAACCCCCATGCTAGGAGATAGTAACAGGTAACCAAGAAAAACCTACTATCTCTAGACACATGCAATATACAAGATAACATAGTACTAGTAAACACCAACAAAAGGTCACATTGCTTCCAGAATCATTGAATCAAGAACAACCACTGTACAAAACAACTAACTGTATAATACAAACCGACTGTTGTCATAGGAGTGTCATCACAAATGTTGCATTAGTTATCCAAAGGAGATCTTCCTAGTTCCCAGCCCCCATCTTGGGTTATCTTGGTAACCTCTCACAAACCCAGCCCCACATGCACACTAGTGCGAAATCAATTATCGTTTGAGAAGACAATATAACGATCTTTTCATTCCAGGCCTTTCCGACTCATCTCAAGTCTCATACTAGCCCTTGAGCCAATGAGCGAGGCTAAATTATCTGATTAAATGTATTAAGCTACTCTATTCCTAATAAAGGTTATTTAATTTCCACTGATTAAACTGACTTTCACACGAGTAAACTTGGGACCACTTTGTGTCTCGACCCCTGTTGAAAGCCACTCCCCTATCGAAAACACAATAACTCATTCCACACCCAAGGGTAGACAGTGCACAAACTGATAATAACATAGCACGAGATAACACATCCCTACGGATGTCCAATATTGAAACCAACTACATGCACTACCCAAGGAAATCTCAAGGGAAAATAACAAAACAACCCCTTTTACAATTACAATCTGGAAGACTTACATTTCCTCTACAACAAATATCCCCCACAGTACCCAATTACGGAAATACTAGAAGTTACAATAAACAATCTCATGTAATTAAAAGCACTACTATTTGGATTTCCTAAATCCAATAGATCAATAATTCACACTAAAATACACTATTCAAAACACAATTCCCATTAATGATCCACAACGAAATTATATCAAAAGTTTAATTACAGTTTCACAATCACACATAATATCTAACCCAATTTCACAATTAAACTAATTAATCATTTCTAATTAATTAATCGTGCTTGCATACATCTATTGTAATAAACAAACATTAAACAAATATATTTAATATGTATATATATAATTAAATATAATTATATATAAACATATAAATATATTATTTAATTATAAAATCAACTACACCATAAAAGAAACTCATTTATTTAAAAACCAAATTGATGAGGGAGCGAACCCGAGACATAAAATGATACAAACAACTAGAGAAATTTTATTCTTATTGAGAATGGAACTTCTTACATGCAGAGGATCACAAATCCTCAAGCTCTGCAATACATGCAAATTACAGAAATTACAGAAGTTACAAGAAATTACAGAAGAACCCCTTTTCGCAACATGCGAACTCTTTCCCCCAAAAAGTTACTGAAAAATCAGAAACAAGCCCATAAATAGACCCATTTCGGTTTGGAACCAAAAACAACCTTTGAGATAATATTTTTGGCAGTTTGGCGCCAAAATTACAATTAGAAATTCAAGTTTAAATTCATAGTAAAAAATTAGCACATTTCTAAAATATGCACCAACTTCCGGAAACCATAACTTTTAATCTGACCGTTGGATCTTCAATGATAATACCTTTTCAGAAAGCTCTCAAGAAGATGATTCCCCAAAAATTAGGGCCTATGGTGTCTACTTTGGTTTTTCTACAAATTTTTAGGCCCATCCGGGACTGTTTAGTGCCTCAAACTGAGCTCAGAAGGTTTTTTAGGGCAAAAAGCAGAAACTGGAACTTGAATAAATTTTAGACCATGAATGATCTTGACCTAATTCTTTCACCAAAGTGTGTATTTTTCCATCATGAACCTTCCCATAAATTTTTGTCTTCCCACGCCTTCAAATTCAAACCTGCTAAAAATAGCAGTTGAGCAGAAAAAAGCAGAAAAATAGTTTTGAAAGTTGGAAACTCTTATTCGACGAAAAGGGTATCCAGAAAGGAAAAAACATCTACAAAAATAAAACAACAAGAACATAAATGGAAAACATCTTTTTGGGTGATGCAAGATTGCCCTCACACCATTGGATGCTCCTGCATCAGACACCCAGGGTAATTTGAGAAGTGACCCCGTCACATCTCAGATGGTTGAGGAAAACCCAAACGGTCAGCCTCTGCCTTAGACAGCCAGGATGAATCTTCCACAGGCCTTCCTCTCCACTTCACCAAATATTCTTCATATTGCCTGTTTCTGGTACTCCTTCCCACACGGCTATCCAAGATTTCTTCAATCTGCTCGTTCTCTGAAGTAGGTGCTGGAATGCCACACTGTTCTATTATTGGTACTTCCTCTGTGCCACCTTCATGATACTCTGTCAAATCTAAAATATTGAACACAGGGGAAATGTTGACTCCATCTGGCAACTCTACCTCATATGCATTCCCTGATTCATGCCTCTTCACAATTTTACAGGGACCAAACTTCTTTATCTTCAGTTTGTTATAGGTTCCCACTAGAAACCTTTCTTTCCTCAAGTGGACCATCACTTCATCACCAATCTGAAACTCCTTATACCTTCTCTTCTGATCTGCCTTAGCCTTATACTGCATATTCATCTTGTTAATATGTTCTCTTACCTTCTCATGTATATTCTTGATGTGTTCTGCAAAGTCTCCGGCTTCAACACTAGTCTTCTTCTCTTGGTCCATCTTCCTCAATTCTAGAGCGGTCCTGAGACTACCTCGATACACAATCTGGAATGGTGATCTATCGGTGCTTTTGTTGACATAATTGTTGTAAGAAAATTCTGCCTGGGGCAAGATCAAGTCCCATCCCTTGGGTTTATCTCCTACCAAGAATCTCAATAGGTTACCCAAACTTCTGTTCACAACCTCAGTCTGCCCATCAGTTTGTGGATGGTGTGCAGAACTGAACTTCAACTCTGTCTTCAAATTTTTCCACAAGGTCCACCAAAAGTATCCCACAAACTTGGTATCACGATTTGAGACTATACTGTTTGGCAGACTATGTAGTCTCACCACTTCTTTGAACAACAAGTCAGCAATGTGGACTACATCATGGGTCTTCTGGCATGGGATGAAATGCGCCATCTTTGAAAACCGGTCAACTACCACAAATACTGAATCATTCCCTCTTTGTGTCCTTGGCAAACCAAGAACAAAGTCCATACTTATATCCTCCCATGGCCTCTCTGGTACATGTAAAGGCTGATACAACCCAGTATTCTGGCTCACTCCTTTAGCCATCTGACATACCCTGCAACTCTGCACAAACTTCTTCACATCCTGTGATAACTGAGGTCAATAGTAATGCTCACTGATAATGGCAATGGTCTTGTCCCAACCAAAATTTCCTACCATTCCTCCATTGTGCTTCTCCTTTATTAGGTTCTCCCTCATGGACCTCCTTGGAATACACAATTGGCTTCCCTTAAACAACATGTCATCCTGGATTATGAAATCTAGCCACTTCATTCTATCAACTGTAATAGGCTCCTTGCACACTTTCCAAGCCTCTGCAAAATCAGGATCTTCAATATACAATGTCTTGAGTTCATTGAACCCAACCACTTCAATCTACATCTCTGTCAACAATGTTTGCCTCCTACTTAAGGCATCTGCAACCCTATTTGACTTGCCACTCCTATGCTTTAAAACAAAGGTATAACTCTGCAAAAATTCTACCCATTTCATATGCCTCTGATTTAATTTTCCCTGACTACTCAGATACTGTAATGCTTGATGATCAGTAAACAAAACAAATTTATTTGGCAACATATAATGTCTCCATTTCTTTAATTCTTTAAGTATTGCATAAAATTCCTGATCATATATAGAGTACTTTCTCTTTGCATCATTTAACTTCTCACTAAAATAGGTAATGGGCTTACCTTCTTGGCTCATCACTGCTCCAATGGCACAACCACTGGCATCACAATCCACCTGAAACACCTTATTGAAATATGGGAGGGCTAAAACTGGTTGCTCTGTCACCTTCTGCTTAAACAAATCAAAACTCCTCGTTGCTCCAGTACTCCACTTGAACTCTTTTCTATCCCCTCTCATTGTTTCAGTCAGGGGTGCACAAATACTACTGAAGTTTCTAATGAACTTTCTATAAAAACTGGCCAAACCATGGAAAGATCTCAACTCAGTAGCAGTTCTTGGGGTAGGCCATTCTAGAATAGCCTTCACCTTCTCTGGGTCCATCTTTAGACCCTCTTCTGAGACAACAAACCCCAAGTACACTAACTTCTTCACAAAACTACACTTCTTCAGATTAATCAACAATTTCTCTTCTCTCAACTTTTCAAAGACTCTATGAATATGCATCAAATGCTCACCCAAGGACTTACTGAATGTTAAAATATCATCTAAGTACACAATAACAAAATTTCCCAAAAAAATTTCCAGTACCTCATTCATGAGCCGCATGAATGTGCTCGGTGCATTGGTTAGCCCAAAAGGCATGACTAACCACTCGTACAGGCCCTCCTTGGTCTTGAAGGCAGTCTTCCATTCATCACCCTCTCGAATCCGGATCTGTGATATCCACTCTTTAGATCAATCTTCGTGAAGTACTGTGCTCCACTCAAACAATCCATCAGGTCATCCATCCTTAGCAAGGGAAATCTGTACTTGATTGTTATCTTATTTATGGCTCGAAAGTTTGTACACATCCTCCACTCCCCATCCTTCTTTGATGCTAATGCTGTAGGTACTGCACATGGGCTCAGACTCTCTCGAATCAAACCCTTTCTCAACAAATCATGAACTTGTTTGTTCAACTCATTTTCTGCAGGAGTCATTCTATGAGCTGCCTTATTTGGCAAACTGGCTCCAGGGATCAAGTCAATCTGATGACTGATCTTCCTCATTGGTGGTAAACCCTCAGGTACGTTATCAGAAATAATCTCTTAAAACTCATCCAATAGTCCAGAGACTTCTACTGACACTTTCTCACTATCTTCCTTATCCATTCTAGGAATCAATGCATAACACATACACTCATACTTCATGCCTTCTAAAAATTTCCTTCCATCAACAAAAAAAATTCTAGCACTATTGCATACCTTTTCTTCGTCCTTCTTTAGGGGTTTCAACTTATGACAGACTCCATCCTTCATCAGGGAATAAGTGTTTGCATGGCCATCATGTACAACACGCCTATCAAACTGCCATGGCCTCCCCAACAACATGTGACATGCATCCATGGGGATGATATCACAGAGTACCTCATCACGATAGCTCCCGATCTTGAATTTCACCAGGAACTGCTCATTGACCAAAACTTTGTGGTCCTTCTTCAACCAGGCAATCCGATATGGATGTGGATGCCTTTCCCTTTTCAACTTCAACTTTGTAACCATCTCTTCTGACACCAGATTATCGGTGCTCCCACTATCAATAATGACCTCACAACATTTGTCTTCACACTTGCACCTTGTGCAGAACATATTCTTCCTCTGTTCTGGCTCTTTCTCTTCAGTCACCAAGGCTCTTCTAACCACTAGGGCTTCTCCCTTTTATGCATCATCTAAATGCTCGGACTATGCCTCCTCATATGCATGTGCAACCCTTCCACGACCTTCTAGCCTTCTGTCTGTCCTTCCTTGGTGTTGTGGACATTCATAGGCTCGATGCCCTTCTTCACCACAATGGAAACAAGTTCCTCTGAAACCACCTCTTCCAGGCCCTGGCCCAGATCTTCCTCGTCCTCTACCTCTTTGATCACTGCTGTTTTGATCACGAGGGCGGTAGAAGTTATCATTCCTCTGGCTTCGACTGGTACCCACATCTTCATTTTTCCTTTCATCCTCATTTTGGCTCCCAAAAGATCTTCCACTACCCCTTCCGCTTTGACCTCCTTGGCCTTTTTGCTTGCTATGAAATCTTTTGTTCAGCTTGTCCTCAACTTTCAGAGAAAACTGGTATGCATCCTCAATGGTGGTCATTCTGACCAGGCTTAGGTCCTCTTGAATGCTCGATCGTAACCCATTAAGATAACAGGCTACCTTCTCCTTGTTGGCCTCTGCATGGCCTGTTCTAATGATCATCTTGTAAAAATATTCTGTGTATTCTTTCACAGATCTACTTCCTTGCTTCAACCCTTGCAATTTCTTAAACAGATCTAGCTCGTAGTCTACTGGTATGAACTGCTTCTTCAGTTTCTCCACCATGCGATCCCAACTACTGATCTTTCCTTTTCCTCTTTGATTTCTCTCCAATTGGACCTCTTTCCACCAAATATTGGCATGGACCTTCAGCTTCACTTTTGGAAACTTAACCCGATCTGGGTCCTCTACTTCATACTCAAAATATTCTTCTAGCTCGTTGATCTAGTCGATCAACTCTTCCGAGTTTAGACTTCCAGAATAACTGGGGACTTCTATTCTGGGTCTTTTTTTAATCTTCGAAATGACCCTTATCAACCGCATCTAATCTTGATTGATCAGTTCTTCTTCCTCTTCTACATCTGAATCTTCCACCTCTTCTTCATCCTCACTTTCTCCTCTCCTTCCCGGGTTTAACCCTCTTCTCATTTGTTCTTGTAACGCATCAATTTGTCTCTGGAGGGCTCTGAAACCCTCGACCGCCAATGGATCTCTTCCACCAGCATTTCTGCCACCTTTGCCACCTTTGGCACCACCACGCCTACCAGGCATCACTCTAGTAGGCATCTTGAATACTTCGAACCCATAACCATGGTCCTAGTGCGAACTGCCTCACAATCGGCAATCTGTTCACACGCTCAAGAAAACCTGCTCTGATACCACCTGACGAGGGAGCGAACCTGAGACACAAAAAATGATACAAACAACTAGAGAAATTTTATTCTTATTGATAATGTAACTTCTTACATGCAGAGGATCACAAATCCTCAAGCTCTGCAATACATGCAAATTACAGAAATTACAGAAGTTACAGGAAATTACAGAAGAACCCTTTTTCGCAGCATGCGAACTCTTTTCCCTAAAAAGTTACTCAAAAATCAGAAACAAGCCCATAAATAGACCCATTTCAGTTTGGAACCAAAAAAAACCTTCGAGATAAGATTTTTGGTGGTTTGGTGCCAAAATTACAATTAGAAATTCAAGTTTAAATTTACAGTTGAAAATTAGCACATTTCTAAAATATGCACTAACTTCCAGAAGCCATAACTTTTAATCCGATCGTTGGATCTTCAATGATAATACCTTTTCGAAAAGTTCTCGAGAAGACGATTTTCCACAATGTAGGGTTTGTGGCATCTACTTTGGTTTTTTTTCAAATTTTTAGGCTCATCCGAGACCGTTTAGTGCCTCAAACTGAGCTTAGAAGGCTTTTCAGGGAAAAAAGAAGAAACTGGAACTTGAATAACTTTCAGACCGTGAATGATCTTGACCTGATTCTTTCACCAAAGTGTGTATTTTTCCATCCTGAACCTTCCCATAAATTTTTGTCTTCCCATGCCTTTAAATTCAAACCTGCTAAAAATAGCAGTTGAGCAGAAAAAGCAGAAAAACAGTTTTGAAAGTTGGAAACTCTTATTTGATGAAAAGGGTATCTAGAAATGCAAAAACATCTACAAAAAGAAAACAACAGGAACATAAATGGAAAACATCTTTTTGGGTGATGCAAGATTGCCCTCACACCACTGGATGCTTCTGCCTCACAAATCCATTTACTCTTAAAAATCATTTAAATAATAACATCAATTAAAATAAATATAATTATATATATATATATAATTATGTATATATATATATACAATTATATATATAAAATAAATATATTATATAATATATAAAAATGAACTATATTTACAACCATACAAAACAAATATATATATATATATATATATATATATAGATATAATATATATAATAGACATTATATATTAAAATATATAATATATACTACATATATTATATATATATATATAAATTATATATTAAACAAAACACATAGTGGTACAAAATCGTAGGCTTGGCCAGCCCGCACAGGCAAAGCCTGTGTGTGGGGGTTGGCTGCTACGCAGCCTTCCCCATAGGACTGTAGCCTGTGAGCAGCACTGGGCACTGCCCACAGTCCACGTCCCTTTGTGGGGCAGGTGTGGTAGCCCCGACCTCCACCATAACTATTTTTTAAGCTTGCAATTTTATTAATATAAAAATCGCCGTACAATTTGACAACGAATTTTGTTCATATAAAATTTTTCAAAATAAATTTCAACTGGAAAATTTTATGAAAATATACAGTCAAATATATATATATATATGTATATGTATATGTATATATATGTTGCAATATATAAATATATATAAATTTATCTTGAACAAATTTTCACAATACTTTTCTACAGGAAAAAGATTTATAAATTTATCAGAGTTTCCCTAAATTCTCAAATATTTTTCTTTGAATTTCCTATTGTGTTAAAATAAATCATTTTCTATAGAGATTTATAATTTCCTTTTGTATCAATCTATTTCAAATGACCAATTTACACAGAGGATCTAAATTGTTTTCTACAGAGGTTCAATTTTCATGGCAATCTTTTAAAAGCAAAAGCTTCTACAATAATGAAAACCTCTTCTAATCTTTTCTAGTTTGCATTACAATAATTAAATAACTCTTTCAAATCAAAAATCACAAAAACAATTAAAGAACCTATTCCAAAAGAATTGTTGCCTCGAGGATTGATGCCGAGCTTCTCTGTAATCTTCAATTTGACAAGATTTCCAAAGCTTCCTCCAGAAGAATTGCCACTTCCCAGAGAACAGAAACAATCCACAGCCAAGAATATAACAAACTAGATTCCTAAAATTATCAAAAAAATTCTAAGATCTACAATTTCTTCAAACCACAGATCAATTTTTTTTTTCCCAAAAACCTTTGTTCTTCTTTTTCCCGTGAAAACAACTTCCTCTTTTCTCACCCATTTTAATCAATCTCTCTGTAAATCAATTTTAATACAATAAGAAAACAAATCCTTCTAACTTTCAGTTCACACAACAAATATCTCTTCTTTAACAAACCAAGATATTTCTAAGATCTTTTCCGAAATATGCATTTAAAAATTAAAACAATTTATTTAATCTAATTTACAATTAAGTAACTTATTTATTTTAATTCCCAATTAATTTCATAATTAAAATTACTTTATAATATAACTTAAATTAAATTAATTAATTAATAATAAAATCTCCATATTAATTAAATACTTAATCACAATATATAATTTAATCCTTACAATTTAAACTGGCACGATAAATAAAATACCAAGACCGGATAAGGATCATGACCAACATACGGACTGGCGACATTGTGCTAGGGTAAAGGTTTGACAAGGTTAACCAGTTACTATCTCCCAATCATTACTGTTGAGTAGTGGACACACTTAGACCCGTGAAACCAGGTGAAGCCGTTGTCCTGTACCTGAAAACCTACAACAAAAGCGAAAGTCGTACATGTATATAGATAATAATTCATACACACCATGAAGAAACAATCGCATAAATCATTGGGCACTCGCAAGCGAGTGATGCAATACCATTCTCTTCACCAATACAATGTCACATCAACTGACGAGATAATATATCAATTAAACTACAATGAGCATATATAGCAATATCATCACAACTAAGCATCTATGCAAACATAAAGCATATTAAACATAAGCACCATGCCTATAATGTATCATCACATCCACATAGTCAATCATCGCTCCACTGTCAGTGATAGAATAACAATAACATAAAATAAGATCTAACAAAGTATCAGAGCTATCAAAGAAAATATAACAAATCAGAGGGGTGTCACATTTTCATTTTTGATGTTATTTGACTTGTGCTTTTTGATAAGAGAGTTGAGTGTAGAAATACACAAGGGTTTCAGTCCATTTTCTATAGTGAAGAACAAAAAAAATCTTCGTTGTTTATGCAATTTTGAGGTTGTGAGAGACCAACCAAATTATTTCCATAGTGTGGGCTTCATTCAGGAGTCCATTTGGAGCTTACATGCGAAGAATCAACATAGGGTTTGAAGCAGTTTGAAGGTATATCTATTGCAGACCTAAGCTATTATCATTGGCAGCCATTATCAATCAGATTTCAAGCTTTTTATTGCTGCTACAGTAACATGTGAATAGTAAACGCTATAGTGTTCGAGCATATTTAAAGGATTTCTATAGTAGGTTTGAAGATACTCATTGATAGCCATAGCTAGTGCTATGTTGGTGATTTATGGGCATAATATATTACTTTTGGAAGGTCATTTCATCTCCTTGGTGCTAGACATGTTTCCCTTGCAGCAAAACGTTGGCATTTGGTTTGCTTCTACAACATGGTTGGGCATCTAATCTAATGAGGGTGTGTTGTTGTAAGTTATATTAGACTTTCTGGTACAGGTGCTAATGCACTTTTAGACCAACTTCTTGCTAGTTTGCACACCGGGTATGATACTTATTGTATTTCAAGTAAAATATTATGAATTGGAATGAATATGTTTTAATCACAAACCTTGGTAAAACTAATTTGAGAATGAAAGAAATTTTTTTTACTACAACTACTCTTGAATTGTAATAATCAACATTATTCTATGTTTCCCATGCATTTCTATTTACATGACAAAGTCTTTGGAAAATATCTAACGCATCAAGCATAGTTAATAAACCCAAAGTTTATTTAAATATAAGGCAAAAAATTGGTTTGGTTAGAGTCCACCCGTTGTGGGTTCTTACAGTGGTATCAAAGCGGTTTCTTGCCATCATGTTGGGGTTCATTTTATAAATTCATTGAGCCCACACTATTAATATTTGAGTGACCAACACTCATTCACAATTTAAGCTACATTTTTTTTCCATTCAAGTTTTAAATTGAGTTCCAACAATGGAGAAATAATGGAATCTAGTGATGATAAATGGTTAGCCAGGATATTATATGAACAAGGTAAAAAACTTAGCAAGTCATCACAATCCAGATTGGAGACATTGTGCATTTTGAGTAGGTTGGAAGAACCTTTAAGTATGATAGCAAAATCACCTTCAACATTGCTTCAGATGTCTATGGTTCCTGTAGTGTCAGTGGTGGGTGAGCATAGGTACTTGAGGCATAATGATAGTGAGATAAGGTTTTCTATTGCCCTATGCTACAGCCAGATTTTGAGGCTCACAGTTCCTCTAGCTCCTTATATAGGTAATACCATGATAGAGGTTTTTTAGCTGCTCATTGATTTTATGGTTGGGATAGGAGACATTGGTAGTCCTAACTTTGCACGAAGGGTTAAGGTCTTGGAGCTCATGTCATAAGTTAGATCATGTGTTTCCATGCTTGACTTTTATCAGCATGCTCTTGTGTTGCAGTTATTCAAACTCTTTGTATAGTCCATTAGTTCAAGGCATGACAAGTGTATACAAGACTACATGAGAGATATCATGATCTCCATTGTGGATAACATTGATAGCATATCTCAGCCCATTATGACACTTCTTCTAGCAGTACGTGGGCGTGAGAAATTAACATCTCCAGCTACCTATGTGTTGGTATGCAGTGTCTTTGATCAATGAAAGGACATGTTGGAACCTTTTTGGTTGAGAAGGAGCCTATGGAGGAAAAGAAGGAAAATTTTGAGGAGAAATTGGACATTTTTTAGCACTCAAGAAGTAGTCATTTGTCATGAAGTCTGATTTTTATGACAATAGTTGTCCACTTGAGCATGAAGATGAATTAAAATTCATGGCAAGTCAAGAAGGGGTTATGGGAGTGACATTGGGTATTGTAACTCATGATGCTAGTGTCAAGAATGAAGATTGCATGCAAAGGTTAACCCATATCAGATCTTATTTACATGACAACAATAGTACAACTTTGCATCAACATGGGACAACAGTGACTACAAGTGTACAAGATGCTACCAATGAGTTGTCACACATGAAAGTACTCAAGAATGGGGTACTAATCGTGCATTGTATGTTGTGGATTCATGTCATGATGAGTTTGATTTCTCAAATCAGACTTTAGAGAACAAGTTTGAAGATTCATGTGTTGGCATAGAATCCCAAGATTGAAGATTCATGTGTTGGCATAGGATGGATGCACTTTTAGATTGTGTTTTAGATTGTGTGCACTGATGGTAGCACACATGTTGATGTTAATCATGAGGTGAGTGATGTGGATACAACCTCCTATCACAGTGCCGATTTTGGGTCAGAACACTTGCATGAGAATCATTGGTTTCATAGTCCTCATCATTTGGTTGGGAAACTTAAGGTTAATGATAGCATGATTGCCACAACCACATAATACTTTGATGTTACTCATTAGATGTTGGCTACATTTGGTTGGGGTACTCCTATGTCAGATAAGCACAGTGATAGTGGCCTTTCCCTAGCAGAGTTCCATGCACTTTGAGAAGCTATTGGAATGATGAAACATAATTATTTGTAGTTACTTGTTGATAGGGACTATCTTCTCGAGTGGGATTGTATTTGCCATGATGCACTAAAGGGGAAGGAAGTGCAGGTTGATGAGCTCACTCATGAGCTTGAGGTGACTACAGACTCATTGGGGAGCACCCAATTGGCCCTTCAGGAGTCACAATCATGGTTAGAGGAGCTTACCATGGAGTTAAGCTGAGCACAGTCTTCACCATCTGTAGTTACAATACAGTTTCCTATTGTGGCAGTTGGTGATGATTTGATATCCACAGGTTGTAGTGAGGATGTGGCTACATCCATCATGAATTCTAGCGCAATAGTCTTAGATGAGATGAGTACTTTGATTGAGAGTAGCAAAGAACCACATGTTGTGTCAAGTTCTCTTGAGGTCGATACTATGACAGATGATGCAGGTCAGATTGTTGATAGCTCTTGTGTGGCAATGGTGGATTCTTTTGAGAGTTGTGTGTTGGTACATGACACTACTCCATCATCTTCACAGGACATTCGCATGGTGTCATCTAGATGGGAGTATGAATCTCATGTTGATTTGTTTCCCTCTCTTGGAAGCAAATTTGTTACATCTCTTGCAATTGATGGTGATACACAACTTGCTATGTCGTAGAGTTAGAGTGATCAACTGCAGGTTTCAGAGGATAACATTGATCCAACCTTATTTCATTTTTACTGCACCAATACATTTGCTTAGTACCTACTTGAGAGTTTAGAGATTCAGAAGGGTCTATTTGGGGTCACTAGGGATACTCTCATTCATGGTTCATGCACTATCAAACGTTTTGTGGTAGTCATTGTTGGTACTCTAACTATAATGTTTCCTTATAGAGATTTTGTGGTTAGGTTTACATAGCAGGTTGCCAGAGGCCCTACCTGTAGACACGTGAAATTAGCATAGCATCACATTCATCCACTCATTAAATAAATCAAATTCACATTCATCCATTCATCAGGTAAATTAGGTTCATTTAATTCAATCTCAAAAGTCATTAATTTAAATTAAATAAATTAACTTTATTTAATTTAAGCCTATCATCATCCTTTTAATTAAATAAATCAAACCTTTTATTTAATTAAATCTGAAATCACCTTTCATCTCCCTTTGATTTAATCTAAATTCCTAAATCTAAGTCAAATGGGTCAAGCATCTAATCATCATCTAAGTTAATCAAACTATGATTAATCTAATCTAATCACCCATCACATCCTCTAGTTTTTCCCATTGCACAAATAAATCAATTTATTGATTTATTAATTCATCATTTTCTTTCAACTTAGCATAAAAAAAGAATATTCTCCAAGTTTGAATCTCCCCCCAATTTGGCATGTACATCCAACAAAGCAATTAATAAGCTCTTACATGTCTCTTGCACAATTCAAGCTTAACATTTAACTCATCCTTTCATCAAATTCAAATTTCAAATCTCCCCCTCTTTGGCATATTGACCAAAATGTGCTCATTCCTAAACCTATCACAAGGTGACAAGTGGCTTCATCTCATTGGTCAAATATTTATCCCACATTGCTCTATTTTGAACACTCTTAGCATTTGAGATTCTATTTATAGAAGGCTTATTCTTCATCAATTCATCTACAATCTCATGCAAAGTCACTCTCTTCAATTGAGAACTGATTTTTCCCACCTCATATAATCTTCAAAGTAGTTTCATATCAACATATCATGGAGTTTAACAAGGATTGGGAAAGGGCTTCTTTCCATAGAAGCACCAATCCACTATGAGATAAATTTGGATTCATGTTGTTTATATGCTTATTTAGCTTTTCTTATTGTTTTAATTTATCATTTAGCATATCTAACATGATGCAATATTTCATAGGGATATTAGATTTGTTGTGTTTTGCTTGACTTATTCTTGTTAAGGCGTAGCATATTGCAGATTCAGTATCCACATATTGGCGCTAGAAGGAGGGCAAGTGTATCTTGGCGGTTGAATCTAACATTTGAAATCAACTTATTATTTTTTTATAAGTTACGCTATTTGATCAACTTATTATTTTAGTTGCTTGAACGTATAATCTTGATAAAATCAGACCATTGTCATTTGTTCAAGTAATTTTTAAATAACCGCAGAGGTTTTATAGATCTAAATGTCTAAATATATTTGCAGTAGCATAGTGTACTCACCAAGAAGTCTACTGCAATCCATTCGCTTCAGCCTAACATAAGTTCATTTACCCGATATTGCTTGTACTTGCAAACATGCATAATGTTAAATAGCTCTTTGAAATATATGCTATTGTTATGATATTATGAAAGAATGACTGGGCTGCAATATGTGCAATACAAGTAAGGCCAATGCTAACTTGTTTCAAATATTTCATTTAATACATGATATGGCTTTCAACAAAAGTAAACAATTACAAGGTTGCAAAATTTGGTTGTATGTCTGTTAAAGCCATTTGATTGAAAATTTCTAAAGCCTTTTCAACAAATTTATTTTGTACATATCTTGCAAATTGTTACATTTCTTTCAGGCATTCTAAAAATAGTTGGCGTTCCCTATTCAAACTTCCATTTTGGCACAAGCAGAGAGCTCATAGCGAAGGTTGTCGAATTCAGTTCTACACCTGCTGATAACATTTTCTCAAAAGTGTCTAAAGCCTCTTCCAAAAATGCATTCTGCGCATATCCTGCAATCACGTGACATTTCTTCAATGCATTTTATCAAACCGGTCACTTGCCTTATCTATTCTTCCGCATTTGAATGTGCGACTGTTGATGAATGACATGGGGCGTTGGATTTTTTTTAATTTTTTACCTACCGTTTCCATTTGCTTGAAAGTTCTAAAATCCTTTTCAACAAGTCTACCTTGTGCGTATCTTGCGACCATAGTAAAACCATTCAGATTTGTTTCCTGGTGTTAAAAAAAAAAGGCGTAGAGAATACTGGCGTAGGGATGGTGAAACTTGACTTCACAATGTTGTCTGCATTTGTCTAAAATGTCTAATGCCTTTTAGAAAAATCCATTCAACGCATATCTTGCAATCGTCAAGATGTTTCTTTCAGGCATTCTGTCAAAAGAAGGTGTACAAGATTGCGTGAATACCACACTACAATAAATGGGCGAAATAGATTGGACAATAAAGACAGAAAGCAATGATGCTATAGAGAGGATAGACTGAATGGTAATACAAATCCTAGATTTTTTTGAAGACCATTTGTTAAAGAAAGGTCGGTGATTGAGTAGAACTGATTGGCCTTGCAAACAAAGAAGCAACGAAGGTTGTACCAAAGTGTATCATTAAATGGCTTGTCATTCAGAGAAAAAAAGACAATGTGTAGGGGGAATAGGCCAACTAGAACGAGTAGATTTGGAGATAAAGAGGCCTGCTTTGAGATAGTTGAACCACGCCTTGTAGACACCATGGTTTCTTTTCTCTCATTCTCATTAAATCACATTATAAACATAGAAATCAATGCATTTAATTTCTGGTACACAAGCGTATCTTTTTTCTGATAGTAATCTTTAAAGATATTTTTGCAATCTCCTCTCGCAGCTTTTACTCAGCTTTACTTTGTTCAGGATAGAAGCGACGTTTATGAAGATACGACAAGGAGGTCATTTCATAACATCTCTCTCAAAGAGGCCTCTTTGTAGGAGCCACCGTATTTCCCAGAGCAGTACGGAGAATCGAGTAAAGAAAATATTTGACAAACATGAACGAGCCACTCCTTCATTTCACCCACTCACATGTTCTCTATAATTTATGAGGACAATTAAATAAGTAGCAGATTGCATGTGCAAGGAAGCACACTGGTAGTTGGTTGTGCATATCATTTATTAATCTTCTTTTGTGACAGAGCTCCAAAGGAAAATAAGGGTGTTATAATCTCTATTTTTATTCATATCTGACATCTTGTTATAGATATAGGTGTTGTTTTTGTTCGATGTGGCTATTTGTTATAAAAATATTGCTTGTAAGACAAGTTGTTACCAATGTTGTGTTGGTACCCAAACAAAAGGACAGGGCAATAGCGTTGAAATATTATTGCCATGTATCCATGTATTTATGAAGCTTGACTTGACATCTTTTCAATGGAGGCAATCAAATATTGATAGACCTATCAGATTAGCAGTTCAATGGAACATATCATGGAAGACTGGTGACTTTAATGGCGCATTTTAGAAATTATTGTCAGCTTCTAATAGTTGTATAATGTATAGTTCATCATTTTATGACCAAAATGCACGTGATTTATTGACAACTGTTGTGTCTTCATTCTCAATACAACATGATTAAGTCAAGATTCAGATCACTCAAAAGATTTGGTAGATCCATGATGACGCTACAATGTGAGGTCGACATCTCTACTCAGAGCAAGTAGTGGAAGTGCGACAAGAAATTTCATGTCAAAACAATTGAACGAATAGGGAGGTCATGAGGCAGATTGAATATGCATTGTTATTTATTATTTAATGTTAAGGCAACTTCTTATTAATATTGCTTTCACTGTCAATCTCAATATTGTTGCATATGATTTGAATGCTGACAATGCACATTTTTCTTAAGAAGAAAACAAGTTATTAAGACATGCAAATCATAAAGCTAGTTTAAGTCTGTCTTGAATAACTATATTTGCAGGCTGAAAGTTAGTTTTTTTTTTTTTTGTGTTTTGTGAAGTAATTTACCAATAGTTGATATAAATTGTTTCAAAATTGCATTTTATTATGTTATCATTGATTTCTTGAAATATATTAAATCTTACTTGGGATAGCTTTGTACTATTTGCTGGAGAAAGGGATTTTGTTTACACAAAGAACTTGCAAATTTGAAGCGACGAAAACAATCTTTGGAGAATTTTTTTAATTGAAAGTGGGCCTTAAGCATAGAATTTTGAAATTGACAAAAGCATTTTTAAATGCTTAGAGCGTCCATTTCCCGCTTTTGTTTTCTATTTTAGGCCAACTATATCATTGATTTTTTTCAAATTTGGGCTAAAATTGAACCTTAGAAAATCATTAGAATTTGATTTGGGTTAAAATTGAACAAGAAAAACTTCACATTTCATCTTGGTGCTCTAAAAAGAACTCAATTTTTCTTTGGGATTTAAAACGAACATGTGTCTTTTATGATTTGTAATATTTTTTGCAAAATAATCTCATCTAAAAAGGTGTATGCACTTCTCTCATGCTTCACGGCGATCTTGAGAATCAAAAGTATTTTTGATGACATTAAGTTGCATAAAATATTTCCTCCACACTTCATTTTGGGTTTAAAATTGAACAAAACATTGTGCGAGTGTGAATAGAGCATTATTGCGTACACTCTCTCTCTTTATGTTGCAAACAAAGATTGATCGAGTTGCGAATATTGTCTTTACTTGCTTTTTTTTTTATCTTAGAGGGCCTGCCTTGGGGAAAAAGTACTCACCCAAGGGAACAAATCAATCGGTAACACTCTAAAGCCAAGAGTATTTCCAACCAGGATATAAATGTGGGTATTGGAGTAAACGCCAGTATCATGCGGTTGGCTTTGACGAGATGGATCTGAAAAGGGACTCTTGCTCTATGGGTCAATCTCCACGAATGGAAAGTATGAACTAAAACCCTTGTTTGTAGTAACCAACCATTTCATCCAACGAGTTTATCAAAGTGGTGCATTGGAACTTAGATTCCAAGAAGTTACTCACCATGTACAATCTTGGTTAAAATATAGAGGAACTAAGACTTCATTCTTAACATACCTTTATATTTTTTCCTTGGTTGCATGTAAAATCATCTCTTCTACTGCGAAGGGCATGAGGAAAGCCCACCAATAAAAATGTACCAATTGAGCTAGG
Organism: Sequoia sempervirens; assembly: GCA_007258455.2. Lineage (NCBI taxonomy): Eukaryota > Viridiplantae > Streptophyta > Pinopsida > Cupressales > Cupressaceae > Sequoia > Sequoia sempervirens. The sequence continues at coordinate 121,002,165 of VDFB02047230.1, forward strand.
ATGTCATATTGCTTGTGAGTCAGTTTAAAAACATAGTGCTTGGATCCAAAACATCGAAACCAACATTCAACAAATCATCAGAATTTCAAACTCTTTGAGAGGAACAAATACCTTTGAAAAGTCCTTGTGTTACTGCTTGTCCCTAGGGGTTCTTATCCCTAGAAAGCTTCTAAACACTGAGACCTATATCTCAATTTGTTCATTTCAAAGTCAACATTAGGAAACCTTTGCCTTGATTTCCTTGATTTCCACATAATGTATTTTGTGGGATGAAAGAAAATTAGGACATTGGACATTTAGTTTGAAAGCTAATCAAGAAGTTTTTGTGATAAAAAGAACTCATTAAGCAAAGATTAAATCAATTGGACCCCACACATGTTCTTGGCATCTTTTGGTCAAATAGTTTTCATGCAAACATTGGTTTTTTGATTTTGAATTACTCTTAGAGAAAGGCATGTTCTTCACTATCTTGGTCTCATAAACAAATCCTTCTTTGGTTCATTTAGGATCAAATCAAACACTTCATCCATTTCAAAAATTTATCATCCCATCCCAAAAATAACTTTAGAGCTTTGGAAACATCATTCTAGACATGGGTAAATCATCAAAATCAAAATCACCTTATTTAGTTAGGAGTATGGGAATGCATCATTTCTCATACCTCTAGTTAAATTAGCACCCCTTTGAACAAGTTCATCCTAAGATAACATCTAACATCTTAGGGTTTACAAGTTCATTATCCAATTCAAACAATCAAAATCAAGCCCTAAGTCTAGCATTGATACAAAGTCCCTAAACGTTCAACACTCATATCATTCACCCCTTTTTATCCTTCATCTCATCATTGGTCCTAAAGATCCTAGAGGTCACTTTTACAACAAGATCAAAACACAAGAACATGGAATACAAACTTGCTCCATACATTATGAGTAATCCAAACCAACCAAACTATCAAAGCCTTATAATTCCAATTGATTTTCAACACTCACATCTATACAATCTATACATGGGATCATTATCTCCCACAAACCTCAATGGTACAACAAATGTGAGTATGCCTAGTCAAAAGATTGGAACACCTTTTTCGATGGTAGATTTAAATCCAAGTCCAAAACTACAAATATATCAACCAAACACCCAATGCATGAGCCTTCAAACGAACAATGTCATCTCATCAAATCCCTACATGCCAAATGTGAATGTACCAAGTACAACTTTACCAAACATGAAAATTTTGAATCCAAACTTGACAAACTTTGGGATAGATATGTTTGCGAATCACACAAATGTTGTTCAAAGTCCAAACACGATGATAACGACTCCATGTATTGATCCAAGACAAGGTAACACCATGCAAAATAAAAGTTACCTAAATCAAGACAATGTTCAATTTCAACCTATAATGCCAAATTTCAACACCATCCCAAATCAGAGCATTGTCGAAAATCAATTTTTCGATGATCCCATGCGAACACCACGAGGGTACATCCCAAATATGCTTGAAAAAAATCCAAATCAAGGGAATCAAATTCAAAATCAAGATCAAATTTCACTAGAGAAACTTGCTTCACATGCCAAACTAATTGAATTATTGAGCCAAGAGATATCTTCACTCCAAAATCAACACACTCATCCATTGGTTAATTCATGTCATCAAAGCATTGAGTTGTGTCCACAACCGCATCAAGAACAATATCTCCAATGTCAAAAAGTTAGATATCAAGATCAACAACATCAACAACAAACCCAATCACCATGTCTCAAGGATCAATCACCACATCTCGAAGATCACTCACCACATCTCCAAAAACAATCATCACAAGGTCAATTTAAAGTACAAGTCTCACAGGGTAATAAGCGAAAATACACACCACTTGGGAGACCAATCAAATCAGTCTTGCAAAAATTGGTACAAGAAAATCTCATCAAAATCCCCATTTATGTGAACTATCAAGAACCAGACATAAAACCGCCAGGCTATAATGAGAAGCACCTTTGTGATTATGATAGAATAAAGGGACACAGAACATCAGATCGTGTTCGACTCAAAAAACTCATCCAAGACTTGATTGATCAAAATATAATCACTATTGGGGACAATGACAACATTGGCAATCTCTCCACCACAACTATTAAGAACAAGGATCAAGATCAATCCACCACTGAGCACCATGAAACTATGTCTACTTCATCTAATGATCAAATCAACATGTACATCAAGAGTCACTTCTCAATAATGATAAAAATCCACCAACAAAACCAAACAATGATCCAATTCAAGAAATGTCAACATCACTTGACTCTATGGTTGAAGACATTCACAATCTCTCCACCACAATTTTTGAAAACAATGTTCAAGATCTATCAATTAAGGAGCACATTGAAGATGTTTTTACCCCACTCGATGATCAACTCACCATACATCAAGAGCCACTTTTTAGTGATCTATTTCAAGGAGTATTAGGATTATTTGATCCTATTGACATAATGCGTGATCCGTCGACCAATGATCATATTGAAAATGTCTCTACATTTCCTTATGAGTTAGAGGACATATCTCAAGAATTTATTCCAAAGCATGATCAAAATCTTTCACCAAGGTCTAGCAATGGTCCTTTCCAAGACATGTTGACCCCCTTTGACCTCATGATTACAAATACTGAAGGAATCCTCAACTCGACACTTGATCCAAGCTGACTCAAAGATCAAGAGGATAATGAACCACTTTCCATTCCTAATGAAGATATCCTAGAATCCTTTGTAAGCAATCCATCCTTTGAAACTGACCCATGTCAAGAATTCAATCCAAAGCATGTTGAAAGCAATTCTGAAATCATTCAAGATCAAGAGTTTGTATCTCCAAGCTACTACAATGGTCTAATGGATACTCTCCTATCTATACAAGATGATCATATCGACATAGAACATACTCCATATACCCATGAGATGCTTTCTTTGGGTGGACACGTAGATGATCTTCATTCAAAAAAGGATTCCTTTACTCCTGACATTATTACACAAAAAGAAAAGGTTAGTGATTCCTATATTCAAACTGAGTTTTCAACATTAGGATCAGATATATCTCAAATTCAGACTGAGGACATCATGTATGAAGATATCCAACATTATCCACTCAAAGAAACAAGTCAGACAGAATAGGATATACCAGAGTCAACAGAGCAGCAAATCAAAATAACATCATCTGCAGTGGTTATTTATCAAAGAATGCATTCTAAACAAGAGCTCTCGGAATAGGCAGAATCAAAGCATGAAGGTACTACTACCACCATACTAGGTGCAACTTTATCTAATGCAAGCATCAACATAGGGAGCACAAAGAGTCCTTATGATGAAATCGATGCCAATACTACAACCAGTCGTGTCATGAATCTTCATCCACCCATCACCCCATCCATGAATTGGGACCAACATCAAAAGACGGTTTTGAATCAAAGCATAAAGAATGTTATCAAAGAAAAAGAAGCTATGAAGCATATTAGACAAACCAAATGCAAGTGGATACCAAAGAATACAAAGAAAGATCATCCCTATCAAACTCCATCAGTCAAAGAAACTATGGGGAAAAATAAAAAAGGGAAAAGTATCCATCAAAGATGTCCACAAAAGAAAAAGAAGGCTTTTCAAGTGACATACAAAGTGTATCAAGCAGTTGGTCCTAATTTCACGCACACTTTCGTATCCACCCATCATTGCTCATCTTCCCAAGTTTGGAGAGTCAAAGATTCCAAGCTATCAACCAATCCATCTTTTATCCATAAACACACTCCATCCACGCCTCTGCGTATGATATCCAATTCTCAAATTAACCATGTATTGGCAACAACCCTTCATCATAAGGATTTTGAAGGCACTCTATCGCGATGTGCGCACAAAGTCAAAGTTAACTCCAGTATTGACGAAGCAGATTAGGAATCTAAAAAGTTGTATTCAAGTGCACGCATCTTAGCAAAGAAACTTCTTCAAGTAGGATATCGATGGAACATTATGATAGAAGTATCTACATCAACAACACCTTGTGGTTCAACATGAGCTTTGAATCTTTCAGAAAAAAAACAAAAAAACAAAAAAGCAAAAAATCCAAAAAAATTAGAAAAAGGATTGAAAACAATAAAGAGAAAAATCGTCCTCTAGTGAAAACCACTATAGTGGCACTTTGGACAAGGCCATGATGAAAACCTGGCAAATAGGAATCATGAGTAGAATCGAGCATCTACATGCACCAGTTTAGTTGAAAGCATCTCATCCCATCCATAATAAAATCCAACATTCTATCCCATCCATAATAAAACCAACATTCCATCAGTCTTATCCATAATAAATCCATTCATCCATGAACCATTTATCCAATCCATCATCATCCATTTGCATCCATCAGCCAAGTTATTTTGATCTTGATGAAAGTTTGGGGCACACTTTACACTTGCTTATGGTAAATATCTTGACATGGGTCATTTTCATTGATCCTATCCTATGTAGCATTATTTGAGCTATGAAGCATTATCCAACGAAGCATTCCTTTGTTCAAACACCTTATCTTATTATAAGATAATCCATATCCATCCATCCACACACCTATCCAAGCATCCATCCATGACATTCCATACATTGCTAGACACTGGGGGTAGATATTTGCATCTTGCTTTAGGAAATAAATCTTGATATATATCTTCCAACTTATGTGGTGATCCAAACATTGGCAAACGTGAAATAAAACTAGTCCACCACTTGTGAGCAAAAATCCAAATCACTAGCCCATGGCATATTTTTACAAGAAGACATTCCTTATCAAGCTTCATCTTTCATCGAACATCAATCCAAACAATCGATATTAGTCGCATCTAATTTGCATGTTAAACATCACATCAAATCATTCGAACAACTTTTGTTCCAAATCAAGCTTCATCAATCATGATCAATCAAATCCAATCAAAAAATCATCATCTCAGGATATCCTTGTGTTGCTTAACACTATCTTTGCATTGTTGTGTATCCTCAACAATGTTATCATCATCAATCTGATCGACATCTCAATCCTTGTGTTGCTTAATACTATCCTTGCATTATTGTGCATCCTCAACAATGTTATCATCATCAATCCTAATCAATCAATCCTTTCATTGCTGTGCATCCTCAACAATGTTATTGTCATAAATCCTAATCAATCAATCCTTGCATTGTTGTGTATCCTCAACAATGTTATCATCATCATAAATCTATCAATTCGATCAATCAACCTTAGCTTGGTTTTCAACAAAATCCCAAACAGAGCACTGATATCATCACACACATCCATATCCAAATCATGAGAAAATTCAAAAACATTCAAACATATCAAAAATCCAAAAACAAGTCAAAAAGTAAGAAAACATCGAAAACATGGAATCCGAACTACGTCGTCTCTGAGCTTAAACGTAGGCAAGGCTAATCTTTGATCAGCCCTCGACGCACAAAATCCAAAAACATTCATAAAATCTCACAAAATCCAAAAACATTCATAAAATCTCACAAAACCCAAAAACATTTAAAAATTTGGAAAACCAAAACATTTGCAAAATCTTCAAAAATACCAAAAACAACCTCAAAACATTTCAAAAAGATAAAAAACATTCAAAAAACCCCAAAAATCCATCCGTCTTGTTTCGCTTTCACCCACGATAATCAATCATCCATAATAAATCAATCATCGCACTCACCCTTTGGAAAAACAAACATAAACAACCACAACAATCAGCAAAAGCAAGCTTCAAACATAAAATCAAAAGAAAACTTCAAACTTTTAAATGCAAAATCAAAATCTTGATCATTTTCAAACATGTCAGTCAACCTTATATCAACAGCTTATCAAACAACTTATTAAACCATCATCATCCTATAAAATGCATGTCCTAGGATATATCATTCTGACAATGGGCATCATTTTGGATATCACCTTGGATTCTTATCCTATCAAAACACATCCCTTTGGCTGAAGGGCTATGTGTAGGATCATGATGGGCCAAAAGTGGCAATATTATGGGTATTTGTAGGGTATGTGGCTGACGACTTTTTTTACCCAAAATTGATGAAATGAAAAGGGTTTTTAGAGGAGATTATCGGCTTTCCACCAATATAAATTATGCCTTTAATTTGAATTTAATAAATAATTATTATTCATTTTCTATTAGAATTACAACTAAAGTCGATCGATAGGCTAATTGAAAAACATCTATAACTTTCAAATGGTATCACATTTTTTGAATCAAAACCGTGTCACATTCAATAGCTACATACTATAGGATTAAAAAAACTGAATTTGGGAGGATTTTGACTAAATGAGGTGGTCAAACATCACGAGTTTTATATTTTTTAAAGTTGTAATAAAAATTCATAATTAATTATTTACTTGGAAACAAATTACAAAAATATGCATCACATCAGGACATGAGTCTCCTTATATATAAAATATTATAAAAATATTATCATTTTATTATGGTTAGGGCAGAACTGACACCTACTTCTTATTTTTTTCCTAAAATTTAAGTACTACTACATTGAAATTTCAAATTTCACCAAATAGATTTTATTTATTTTTAAATAAACCTAGTAGTTTAAAAACTACATTCAATTTCTACAAATTCTATTCTTACATATTTTTGAAATAATATAGATAACTTATTCAAATTTTTACGTCAAGTTGCCTAACACTGATTTTTCTAAATTTTTTGCCACTTAAGGGCCTGTTTTTTCCATGATGATCCTGCACATACCTGAAGGTATGAAAAACATTGGCTTGTTTGCATACTTGATCTTTTCTTTTGATTTATCTTATTGTGCTCATTCCAAGGACCTCTCGATGATATCCGAACGAAGGATTTAGAGAGATAGGAATGGGGCAACGATCATTATCTTTTGTCTATTGTGCTTGTTGGACATTCTTGTAAAATAACTTGGTGAATACTTACTTTGTTAGGTACGTCCTAACAAGGTTTTTGTATGTCAAATGTGAACAAGAATACTTCTATCTGGTTGTCGAGTCAAATTCCATCGCACTAGGTACAACGCCATCCTAGTTCTTTATACCTTGATGCATTGTATCTATGTGTATTATCAAACATAAGCTAAGTAGCCCTTTTAAAGTCCCAATCCTTGATAAGCGAATCATCATCTATCATCATCATCATCTCTAATAAAGTCTTGTTAGATCATGGGCTTGTTGGATCCTCTTGTCATCATCTTATTTCTTCTTTCTTCTTTTCCACACTAACACCACATCATGAATAATTAATCATTATCACTAGTGCATCCATCCTGCATCCACAAACCATCAACATTCTGCATATCATCTCTCATACATGTTCATCATCATAATATAGATTTGTTAGTCTAAGCATCTGCATAAAACATCCATTGCATAATCATAGCATATCACATCATCCATCTCATCCATCTCACATACATTGCATCATCATCGTAACCATTCGTATGTCCATCTTGAACCTCTTTATCGCGATATCTACCCTCAAATCATATCTTTTCACTCGATCTCTCGAGGGGGAAATGCACTAGTGTTCTTCTTTCTACCGGGGCATCTGAAAAAATAAATGTTTTTTTGAATTTTGATCGTGGCAAGTTTATTGTTTGAACCAACGCAGCAAGTACATTACTTCAAAGAGGGGAAAAATGTAGACACGTGAAATTACCATAGCATCACATTCATCCACTCATTAAATAAATCAAATTCACATTCATCCATTCATCAGGTAAATCAGGTTCATTTAATTCAATCTCAAAGGTCATTAATTTAAATTAAATAAATTAACTTTATTTAATTTAAGCTTATCATCATCCTTTTAATTAAATAAATCAAACCTAAGTTTATTTAATTAAATTTGAAATCACCTTTCATCTCCCTTTGATTTAATTTAAATCCCTAAATCTAAGTCAAATGGGTCAAGCATCTAATCATCATCTAAGTTAATCAAACTATGATTAATCTAATCTAATCTAATCATCCATTGCACAAATAAATCAATTTAATGATTTATTAATTCATCATTTTCTTTCAACTTGGCATAAAAAGAGAATGTTCTCCAAGTTTGAATCTTCCCCCAATTTGGCATGTACATCCAACAAAGCAATTAATAAGCTCTTACATGTCTCTTGCACAAGTCAAGCTTAGCATTTAACTCATCCTTTCATCAAATTCAAATTTCAAATCTCCCCCTCTTTGGCACATTGACCAAAATGTACTCATTCCTCAACCTATCACAAGGTGACAAATGGCTTCATCTCATTGGTCAAATCTTTATCCCACATTGTTCTATTTTGAACACTCTTAGCATTTGAGATTCTATTTATAGAAGGCTTATTCTTCATCAATTCATCTACAATCTCATGCAAAGTCACTCTCTTCAATTGAGAACTAATTTTTCCCATCTCATATCATCTTCAAAGTAGTTTCATATCAACATATCATGGAGTTTAGCAAGGATTGGGAAAGGGATTCTTTCCATAGAAGCACCAATCCACTATGAGATAAATTTGGATTCATGTTGTTTATATGCTTATTTAGCTTTTCTTATTGTTTTAATTTCTCATTTAGCATATCTAACATGATGCAATATTTCATAGGGATATTAGATTTGTTGTGTTTTGCTTGACTTATTCTTGTTAAGGCTTAACATATTGCAGATTTAGTATCCACACTACCCAATCATCTATTTGGAATTAGAGACCTATGCCATCTTCTGATTCCAGTGTTGTGAGTGGTGAGTATGATGTCGAGGGTATTGTAACCCAGGACTATGAGAGTTAGCCATTGATTGACAAAGGTTGGAGCATTTTACTATGATTGCATAGTGAGGAGTGCTACTCACTTCTCCTTTAGTCTACATACAGAGGACTTGATGATGCATCAGTGTGGATTGGCTCAAGGTTTATACCATCCATTATGGGATGGAGATTTGCCATCTTCAGTACATGGAACTAGTAGTTGCAAGTACCCGACTCAGTTGTTGGCGGGTGAGTGCTTATAGGATCGGTATTTTATTTTCCATTATGCTAATGTGTATCTTGCAAGGTTTTTGCTGCTTCTTTGTCTTAAAGACTACATGTGATACATGGTTATAGAGGGATTATGATGTCAGCAGGCCGCATGATGGCATGGGTGGATATCACATCCATGAGAGTTTAGCAGAGGTTGGGGAGAGATGTTGTGTAGCAGATGCTTCCAGATATTCTCACCTCCTCCTAATGGATGGATGTGAGTTTCATTTATATTAGGATCTAGGTGGTGACATAGTTAGTGTTGCAGTTTGGATGGGTCCCATGGGTTTACTTCACAATTCTCAAAATGGTGAAATTGAGATATGTTTTGCATAGAGGAAGTTAGAGGGTATCATATATGGTAGGCTTCCATTCTAGGTTTGGGATTTGGGGATATCTTGTGTAGTTGTGTTTATGTTGGTGCTATGGGAGTCAGTTGGAAATGTGTGGAACATTTCATAGTCTTCCTTTGGATTTCCAGTGTAGTGGAGTTTCTTTGTAGTCGCGATTTCTTGGGGACAAGCAATCTCAGGGAGGGTGGACTATAATGTCCCCATTTTTGTGAGCATCATTTTTTGATAGTTTAGCCTATCACTGGCCCTTATAGGCTAACTCAAATGGTTAGAGGGTCTCTTTTGGCAGAGATCAGTGTGTTATTTCTCTCAAAGCTCAGTATATGTTCAGGTTTGGCCTTTGTTGGACTCAGTTCTACATACTTACTATTTATAGCAAGGCACCTGGATAGGCCTAAGTTGTAGTGTTGATCTCATATGCAAATAGATGGGTGAAATATTAAAGGATTAATGATTAATTATCATTAAAGGGCACTTTAATGATAACTTAATATTATAAAGTTAAATTATAAAGTAAAGTGTACTTTATAATCAATGGGGCCATGACCCTTAATTAAAAACAACTTAAAGTACATTTATATTTATTGAGTTGAGTTATTATTAAAAACCTAAAAGTAGATTTGCAAGTGGATTTAAATGCTATTAAGGAGATTGAGGTTATAAAAGGACTCAAAAAGAAAATGTTTTTTCATTCTTGATGTTAGTTGACTTGTGCCTTCTGGTATGAGAGCTAAGTGTAGAAATACACAAGGGTTTCAGTCCATTTTCTACAGTGAAGAACAAAAACTCTTCATTGTTTATGCAATTTTGAGGTTGTGAGATACCAGCCGAATTATTGCCATAGTGTGGGCTTCATTCAAGAGTCCATTTGGAGCTTACAGGTGAAGAATCAACATAGGGTTTGAAGCAATTTGAAGGTATATCTATTGCAGACCTAAGTTATTATCATTGGTAGTCATTATCAATTATATTTCAAGATTTTTATTGCTACTACAATAACACATGAACAATAAATGCTACAATGTTTGAGCAAATTTAAAGGATTTCTATAGCAAGTCTAAAGATACTCATTGATAGCCATAGTTGTTGCTATATTGGTGATTTCTAGGCATACTATATTGCTTTTGGAAGGTTGTTTCATCTCCTTGGTGCTAGACGTGTTTCCCTTGCAGTAAAATGTTGGAATTTTGTTTTCTTATACAACATGGATGGGCTTCTAATCTAAGGAGGGTGTGCTGCTATAAGTTATATCAGACTTTCCAGTAGTACTGCTAATGCACTTTCAGTCCAACTTCTTGCTAGTTTGCACACCAGGTATGATATTGATTGTATTTCAAGTAAAATATTATGAATTGGAATGAATATGTTGGAATCACAAACCTTGGTAAAACTGATTTGAGAATGAAAGAATAAAGATTTGCTACTACTCTTGAATTGTAATAATCAACATTATTCTTTGTTGCCCATGCATTTCTATTTACTTGGAAAAGTATTTGGAAAATATCTAACGTATCAAGCATTGTTAATAAACCCAAAGTTTATTTAAGTATAAGGTAGAAACTTGGTTTGGTTAGAGTCCACCTAGTGTGGGGTATGTGCAGGATCATGATGGGCCAAAAAGTGGCGATATGATGGGTATGTGGCTGACGACTTTTTCCTACCCAAAATTGATGAAACAAAAATAGTTTTTAAAGGATATTCTCAACTTTCCACAAATATAAATTATGCTTTACTTTGAATTTAATAAATAATAATTTTTCATTTTCTATTTGAATTATGACTAAAGTCCTGATTGATAGGTTGATTGAAAAATATCTATAGCTTTCAAATGATATCACATTTTTTGAATCTGAAAAATGCATCACATTCTATGCTTCACATACTATAGGTTTAAAAAGAGAAAAATTGAATTTCATGAAGTTTTGACCAAGTTAAGGTGGTCAGACATACGAGTCATTTTTAATAAAAAATTCATAATTAATTATTACTTGGAAAAAAATTACAAAAAAATATTCATCACATCCGAACATGAGTCCTCTACTTATATTTAAAATATTATAAAAAAATATTATCATTTTATTGTGGTTAGGTTCGTCAGACAGACACCTACTTATTTTTTCCCTGAAATTTAAGTACCACTACATTGAAATTTCAAATTTTCACCAAATAGATTTTTTTTTTCTTAAATAAACATAGTAGTTTAGAAACTACATTCAATTTTCTACAAATTATATTCTTACATATTTTTGAAATAATATAGATAACTTATTCAATTTTTTATGTCAAAGTGCCTAACTCTGATTTTTCTGATTTTTTTGCCACTTAAGGGCATGTTTTTCCCATGATGATCCTACACATACCCTGTAGGTTCTTACAGATAACTTGTGAAGATTGGTGTTCAAGCACATAATCTTTTGGCAATAAATATACAAATAAAGAATTTAACAAATAGTAAGTATTGATTAAAATTTTGTAGTATTAAACTAAAATTACATTCATTAAAGGAGAGTGAATGAAGGACTCATTTTTTAACATGGTTGTTGGGTTTCCCTCCTTCAAATGCATAAAAATGATAAGGAACAATCACCTTTTGCAATATTGTAGACTTGCAACTCATGTAGAATTATCTCTCTTAGGCCTTTGTTAGTGTCATCCACACTATGCATGTAGTAAGGTTGCCATAACATCCTCATTAGTTGTAAAGGAATAATAGTTTTTTTTTTTTGGTTAAAGTAGTACCTAATGCCATATTGGCATGTGGAATTGGTTCATTGGTTTGTGATCAACAATCTACTAAATGATTTAATATTTTTCTTTTGTTTACACCATAATAATGTTATATGGCTATCTAGGCCTTATTCATGACCTCACAAAAAAAAGAAATTCCATTGGAATGCTTTGCAAAGTGATGAAGTTTGTGCAAAGTCATGTTATCCTAAATATTATAAGTTCTTTGATTTTGACATGCTCTCTAATCAAGCTAAACAATCAATTATGGTTGTAGATAATTTTTTTAGTAATTCTAGAGTTTTTTACCATATTTTTTATCCATCCAAATTTACTAATACCCTCAAACATTAAATCAAGGAAATGAGCAACACACAACTCCAAAAAATGGTGGTATGGATCTCTTGAAGAAGTTTCCTCATGGCTACATATGTGGTCGTGTAGTTGGTGACAATTTGGAGAATTTTCTCCAATTCAACCTTTTGAACAATATATTCTAATTGATTGCACAAATCTTTATGTTCTTGATTTCACAAAAGGAATATACAAACTTCATAAAACACCAATATGACACAAGAAAATTAATAAAGGTTGTGCCTTTGCCACATATCAACCAGAGTATAAGATTTAAAACACTCTTAAGTTAGTCTCTTTATGGCATCAAAGTGCAATGTTTTAGGATGTGCGCATTCACTTAGTCAAGCTTGTCCAAATTCCAACTTTTGTAGAGGTATTCCTAGTTCAAATTTAGTGCAAATTCTTTTGGAAATGAAAAACAACACTTTCAATCATAGATTATTCTCTTCAAAAAGAATAAGACAATCAAACATGGATGAAATAATAAACATAAAAATATCACACTTTAGTCAAGCCTTTAACAATGGAGATAATATGGAATTTTAGGAAAAAATTAGCAACAACGCATTGTCAAGGATTATGAAAGAAAATTTACATTGTTAGCTCCAACATTATTTGATTGCAAATGGGTTGTGGTGTATGACAATACCCAAGGTTGCTTGCACTGTCTTGTGGAAGACTTTCCACTGTCTCCTGCCTGGAACCTGACTCCAGTGGGTTCCTCTTGAGCTTGTAGGTTGACCAAACCCTGCTCCAACTCTTCTCAAAGAGTTCTTACTTAGTGCTTTACCCTGGGTGGCTCAACAACTTCTTTTGAAATTGCTGTCTCCTTTGCACCTAGAAGGATCTAGATGCTAACGTCACCCAATGTGTTTGATCTGTTGGTAGGGGAATTGAAGTTACTGTCTAAATTCTTTTTGCATCCACATTGTACCATTTTAGAGGTTCTTTGGTCTCTACTTCACCCGATCTCAAGATCTAGCCTAGATGTGGCCTAGAATTTACTAGCCCTTACCAGTCACTAATTGGATTTTCCTGCCTATATTCTCCAAACAACCTGGAAAACAAAGAACATATTCAGACACCCTTTTCAGGGTTTTAAATCTTCCAACTAGTCTCTGGCTGCCAGCTAGTCCGTACAGGTGGTTCCCACACCTTTGGAGAGGAGGCCTAATTGCCCTAGAAACTAGGGTTTCTCTGGTTCTTGGGTTACACCTAACTTCAATTGATTGAAGGAAGCCTCAAAAATTTTTGGAATATAAAGGTCCAATCTTGCCCTTCTTGGAAATGTACGGATTCTGTACAATGTTCTTTTCCCTTGCCTTGGTTCCTTGATTTTCACCCTAATTCCCTAACCGGGCAGTCCTAGCTCGCCTAGGGTTTGGGTGTAATATTCTCTGCTCTTTGTTCCATGCTATCTACTGTCAAATATGTACAAACAACTGATTCTTCCCCCATATTCCACTAGTTTCAGGAGGACCCCGTGGTCAGTGGCTATGGCGGAGTCATTCTACAAGAGACTGTCCCAAAACTGCAATTGTAATGCTTCCCAAACTATAATCTATGAAGACTAAATTACAATTCTATTCTAAACAACCTGTACACAGAGTGAAAATGACACAAATCTACACTAGGAACTCCAATGCAAGGTTGAAATAGTATTTACAAAGTCTGTTATTTCACTGTCTTCAAAACTCTCGGGCAGAAATAGGAAAAGCAGTCATAGCTCATTCCTTGCCATACTAAACTTTAACTACAACGCCTATATTCTAATCAATGAACTATTTTCAAGTAAAGAACCTAGAACATATTAAAATAATCCTCACCCAACACTAAGTAAATGCATAAAGATCATATATTCCACTGTCCTGAAAACACACGGGATATACAAAAATAGAAAAATATATCAGAAACTGCTCACTGTCTTTTATTATTCACCAAAAAGTTCTTTACAATGCAAAACTGACTATCTACGAGCCACTACTTCCCTCTTGGAGTCTTTTTCCAACATTCAAGGAGAGATTGCACGCCTTCCATATCCCTGATTTCAAGGGAATCCAAGACAACTACCAGACTGCATGTAACCCCTCAATGTTATCATGCAATTTTTGCAATATTCCTGCAACCTCGCCATTATCCTTCTTTTTAGGATCTCCCAACTCATTATCCTCGAGTTAACAACCCCTCAACTGACCTTTAGCATCTTCCATCAATGAGAAAGTGGCTATAACACAAGTTGATGCATCATATCCTCAAACATAACAGTCCAAACCTTAATAAAGAAAAATCTACCAACATACCAATAATGATAACCAGAATGACACCTAGGCAAAGATTAATTCAACATACCACACAAGACCTTCTAAGGTCCAACCTAAACACAACATGCTGACTTGGCCAAGGTCAGTACAAGCCAAAACTTTTACAAGCCAAAATTTGTGCAAATCAAATTGGGGTTTGGCTTAGGTGCTCCTGCACCATCCTCCCCAAAACAGAAAATTCAATCCATCCTTGGATTGAGTAAGTTAGGATCAATTCCTAACTTCTTGAACTCTGCCTCCTTAATCCATACTGCATCTACCTCTTGTTGTCCATGTCTTTGGATGAGGTGTTCTTTGTATTCCTTGGTCATGGTTTTCTTGTAAACTCTAGTGTCCAATACCTTATTAGCTTGAGTAACTGCAGTGGAGGGTAATTTGAGTTCTTCAACATCTTGACTGACTTCATGGAAGGTCTAATCCAAGTTTAATGGTGGTCCTTTGTAGTGTACAAGGTCTGCAACATTGAAAATAGGGGACAGTCCACTGTCATCAGGCAATTGAACTTTGAATGCATTACTTCCATACTTCTCCAATATAGAACAGGGACCTATCCTCTTCATTTGCAGCTTGTGAGGAACTCCTTTCTGCAATCTAGCCTTGTTCAAATGCACCATCACTAAGTCACCAACATCAAATTGAACCTTTCTCCTATGCTCATCCACTTTGGTCTTATGCTTCATGGTATTCTCTGTCAAGGTTTTTCTGACTGTGTCATGTATTTCCTGTATTGCATAGGAAAAATCATCTGCATATCCACTTCCTTTAACTCCATCCTTCAACTCTCTCAGCTCATAGACACCCCTGGGATGTAAACCATACACAATTTCAAAGGGGATTTTCCCTGTTGACCTATTCACTGTATCATTATAAGCATATTTTGCTTGACCAATAATCTGATCCCATTGTTGACCATACTCCTTGGTCAAGCATCTTAGAAGGTTTCCAAGTGTTCTATTTACCACTTCGGTCTGACCATCAGTTTGGGGATGGTATGCAGATCCAAAGGACAGATTGGTGCCCATTCTTTGCCAAAGAGTCTTCCAAAAATGACTCATAAACTTGGTGTCTCTGTCTGATACAATGCTGATTGGTAAACCATGAATTCTAACTATTTCCTTGAAGAAAAGTGAGGCTATTTGACTGGCATCATTGGTTGTTTTGTAGGGTATAAAGTGAGCCATTTTGCTGAATCTATCAACTACAACATAAACACTGTCCATACCTTTCCTTGTCTTGGGTAAACCAACTACAAAGTTCATGCTTAAGCATTCCCATGGCCTAGAAGGGATTGGCAGTGGCTGATATAAGCCTGCATTTGAAGAAGTGCCTTTGGCCTTTTGACACACTACACAACTCTCTACATATTTTCTAACATCTAGGTTCATCTTGGGCCAAAAATAAAATCTTTGAACAAGCTCTTGAGTTTTGGTGACCCCAAAATGACCACTTAAGGCACCATTATGCTTCTCTTGAATTAAGTTCTCCCTAATAGAACCTCTAGGAACACAAAGCTGATTCCCTTTAAACAACAAATCACTTTGCAAGGTGTATTCAACATACTTGCTATGGAAATGGTTCTTAAACTCAAGGAATACCTTATAAATTTCTACAAAGTCTTCATCATCTACATATAGATCTTTGAAGTGATCTATTCCCATGCTCTTCAACTGGATTTCTTGAATGGTAAGAACTCTCCTGCTCAATGCATCAGCAACTTTATTGAGAGCTCCTTTCTTGTGCTTGATGTTGAAGGTGTAGGCTTGCAAGTACTCCACCCATTTCATGTGCCTGTGACTCAAATTCTCTTGTGAATTCATAAAACTGAGTGCTTGATTGTCTGAGTACACAATGAATTCCTTGGGAAGCAAATAGTGCCTCCACTTCCTTAGTGCTTGGACCAATGCATACATTTCAAGGTCATACGAAGAGTACTTCTTCTTGGCTTCACTTAGCTTCTCAGAATGGAAATCCACCGGTCTGCCCTCTTGGCTGAGAACAACTCCAATTGCTACATTACTGGCATCACATTCAATGGTGAATAGCTTCTCAAAGCTTGGCAACACTAAAATAGGTTGGGTAGCTACCTTTTCCTTCAGCAACTCAAAACTCTTGTTAGCTTGCTCATTCCATACAAACTTAGTTTTCATTCCTCCTTTAATGGTGTCCAACATAGGAGCACAAATTGCACTAAATTGTTTGATGAATTTCCTATAATAATGAGCAAGACCATGGAAGCTTCTTACCTCTGTTGCTATCTTGGGAGTAGGCCAATTAAGAATGGCTTCTACCTTGCTGCTGTCCATCTTCAAGCTGCCATGTGATAACACAAAACAAAGGTACACCAGCTTTGTTTTGATGAACTCACACTTTTCCAGATTAATCTTCAGCTTCTCCTGTAGCTTCTTGAAAATCAGCTCAATATGTTGGAGGTGCTCTTCTTTAGTTCTGCTATATATTAGTATATCATCAAGATACACTACTACAAACTTTCCAATGTAGTCCTGGAGAATTTCATTCATAAGTCTCATGAATGTGGAGGGGGCATTAGACAAGCCAAATGGCATTACTAGCCACTCATAAAGACCCTCATTGGTTTTGAAAGCTGTTTTCCACTCATCACCCTCATGTATTCTAATTTGGTGGTAACCACTCTTTAAATCTAACTTGGTATAGTACCTAGCTTCACTTAGACAATCCATGGGATCTTCAATCCTAGGGATGGGAAACCTATACCTGATGGTTATCTTGTTTATTGCCCTGGAATCAGTGTAAAGCCTCCATTCTCCTCCTTTCTTAGGTGCTAAGACAGTGGGAACTGCACAAGGACTAATACTTTTCCTAATAAGACCTTGGTCAAGTAGTTCTTGAATCTGCCTAGCTATCTCCTCATTCTGTTGAGGTGTCATCTTGTAGGCTGCTTTTTTTGGAAGGGTAGCTCCTGGTATCAAGTCTATCCTATGACTTATGGCTCTTTTAGGGGGTAAGGTTGCTGGTTGACCACTACTTACAATGCTTTCATAGGTCTGCAACGAGTCTTGAATCTCCTTGGGTAACTCTTGCTTTTCAACTACCTTCTCCTTGCTTACTTCTCTTGGCTTGATCATGACTGCATAGCCAACTCCTTCTCCTTCTCCTAAAGCCTTTAAGAACTCTTTTTCCCCAGCTAATAGCAGCTTAGAACCTGCTGTCTGCATTTCAGTGTCTTCCAACAAAGATTGAATCTTGTAGGTTACATTGTCCTTCTTGAAGGTGTATGAGTTCTTAGCTCCATCATGCACAGCTTGAAGGTCAAATTTCCATGGCCTACCTAGGAGCAAGTGGCATGCATCCATAGGTAACACATCACATAATACCTTGTCTTTGTACTTGCCAATTGAAAACTCCACCCATGCTTGTTCATTCACCAAGACATGCTGACCCTTGTTGAGCCATGTGACCTTGTAAGGATTCTTGTGAGGTATTCTTGCTAATTTCAATTTTTTGACTGCCTCCTCTGACACAATATTGTCAGTAGAACCTGAGTCTATAATCACCTTGCACACTTTCCCCATCATCTTGCACTTTATCTTGAACAAGGATCTTCTTTGGCTTGGTTCTTCTTTGACCGGTTCTTTGATTAAAGTCCTTCTCATCATGAGATTCTCACCTTCCTCTGAGTTCAATGGCACTTCATGTTGTTTATTTGCTGCAGCTGTATCATCTTGAATCATATTGGTTCTCTTATCTCCTCCATGAGAAGTGCTTCCTTTCTCAGGACATCTATAGGCTGGGTGTCCCAACTGGTTGCAATGATAGAATTTCATGTTGGTGAAGTAACTGCCTCTTCCTTGTCCACCACTTCTTCCTCTGGAGCTGAAACCTCTTCCTCTACCACCTCTACTAGAACTTCCCTCTTGCTGTTCTAAGAATCTGACTTCTCCTTGGGCTCTTGGTTCTGAGCTTCTTCCACTAGAGCTTCCTCTTTGTCCTCTGTTGTCTTTCCCTTTACCTCTACTTTTGGGATTTTGTTCTTGTTTCTTTTTTCCTTTCTCTTCTATTTTCAAAGCCATTTGATAGCATTGGAAGACTATTTTGAAGTTTACCAAACTCATATCTTCTTGAATAGACCATTTGAGTCCATTTAGATACCTTGCTAACTTTATGCTTTCATCTTCAACCACCTTTGTTCTAAGGCATAATTTTTGAAATTCCTCTGTATATGTTTGGACATCCATGTCCTTTTGCCTCAGATTGTGTCTTCTCCTGTGCAACTGGACTTCATAATCATCAGGGAGATAAGTTTTCCTTATCTTAGTCACCATTCCTCTCCATGAGACTATGGGACCTTTGCCTTCTTTCTCTCTTTTAGATTGTACAAATTTCCACCATGTGAGAGCTGCTCCTCTCAACCTTGACTTGGCCACCTTTACCTTTTGGGCTTCTGTTATGCCATCACACTCAAAGTGATTCTCAATGCTCTCAATCCAGTCTACAACTGAATCAGGGTCCATTTGTCCACTGAAAAGTGGCACACCCTCCATTGCTTTACCACTCAAGGCTTGCAATGCCTTCAAGAATGGTTCCTCTACAAGAACAAGGTCAGGCTTTGGAGCTTCCTCCTCCAATTCCACTTCTTTTTCCTTGGCTTCCTGCTCTTCTTTCTTCTTTATCTTGTCCTTCACAGTATCTACTGTCTCTTGGACTTCATCCAGGAGTCTTTCCATCTGAGATATCCTTTCTCTGAGCAACCGGTTATCTTCCTCTTGCTCTTCTACTTTCTTTGCTAGCTCTGCATTTGTCACCATGGCTTCTTCCTCTGGTGTATTCTCTCCTACTGACTCAGTGGATTGGCTCATTAATCACAAGCCTTGAATCTAAAATGGCTCTGATACCAATATGGTGTATGACAATACCCAAGGTTGCTTGCACTATCTTGTGGAAGACTTTCCACTATCTCCTGCCTGGAACCTGACTCCAGTGGGTTCCTCTTGAGCTTGTAGGTTGACCAAACCCTGCTCCAACTCTTCTCAAAGAGTTCTTACTTAGTGCTTTACCCTGGGTGGCTCAACACCTTCTTTTGAAATTGCTGTCTCCTTTGCACCTAGAAGGATCTAGATGCTAACGTCACACAATGTGTTTGATCTATTGGAAGGGGAATTGAAGTTACTGTCTAAATGATTTTTGCATCCACATTGTACCATTTTAGAGGTTCTTTGGTCTCTACTTCACCCGATCTCAAGATCTAGCCTACATGTGGCCTAGAATTTACTAGCCCTTACCAGTCACTAATTGGCTTTTCCTGCCTATATTCTCCAAACAACCTGGAAAACAAATAACATATTCATACACCTTTTTCAGGGTTTTAAATCTTCCAACCAGTCTTTGGCTGCTAGCTAGTCCGTACTGGTGGTTCCCTGCTACGCCCTTAATATTATTGTACATCGGGTTATGAATAGTTGGCTTGTGGCTATCTTAACTCTCTATTAAGTCATATTATCATTAGTATATTATTATTTAGTTGTTTAGGTCGGCCTAAGTCTTATATAGGTGTGTCTAAGTCGGCCTAGGTGATATCCTTGGCATAAATAGGTATATATAGGAGGTTGTGAGTCTATTTCATCATCAAGTTGTGAAGTGTGTTCTCATTAGAGATATTTGGAGGTTTTCCCCCTCGAAGTGGCTTGTTATTCTCAGTTATTATCAAGTATTTTTAGCATATTTCATATCATATTCTTCCATTGTGCAAGTTATTTCATAACAAGTGGTATCAGAGCATGATCTTGGCACCATAGAGGGAAGGTTTTTCTCAAATTTGGAGGCGATTTTGGGAAGAGCATATATTTCAGAATTTGTTGAATTTTTTTATAATTTTTAAAGGGTTTTTGAAGAACATATTGGAGAAGCTGCAGTCCAGATTTTAGAAGAATTGGAGCAGAATTAAGCGAATTATTGTAGAATTAGGGTTTCTACACTATTTTTTTGGAATCTACATATCTCGCACATCTTGTTGAATTGGAATCTGATTTTTATTGGGTTTTTGAAGATATACCAAAGGAGATTACAGTAAAAATTTGAGAGAATTTAAGTTTCATTTGTGTGATTTATTTCAACATTAGTGGTTTCCATCATGATAGGGCCTGCAACAAGGGGTAAAAAGAATGTTGTCACTCCGGGGAAGACTCCTGATAAGGATGGTGAAACAATCGAGGATATTACTCATAATGAAGAAATAAATAAGGTCAAGGAAGAAATTTCCTCAATTAACAATAAGGTCAAGGAAGAAATTTCCTCAATTAAGATGGATATGTGTGACCTACGAGGAGATATGTCGGACATGCGAAACATGTTAAGCACCTACATAGCAGAATCAAGAAAGGAGTTCTCAAGTGACCAAGGTGAGAATTCTAGGTCAGCCACTACTAACACAAGCTTTAGTACTCCTATTGGATCTAGGAATTTATTTCCCAAGGTGGATATGTGCAAGTTTGATGGTAAGGATCCTCTAACATGGATAAACCAAATGGAGATTTTTTTGAAGTACACCAAATCCCAAATGGACAAAAGGTCACGATGGCTTCCTTATATTTAGAACCAGATCAATTCATTTGGTATCGTTGGCTTTGCACTCATCGAGGTAAAAAGGGGCTCACCGTCTCATGGTCAATTTTTACAGAGGAACTCCAAGCACAATATAGCAATAGCGTCACAGACAACTTCTTCAGCCAGCTAGCTAAACTTCAACAAACAAGATTAGTTAAGGATTATATTCAGTAATTCCAAAATCTATCCTTAAGGGTGGATTCAATTACGGAGGAAAACTTGAATGATTATTCTTGGGTGGTCTCAAGGATCACATTCAACATGAGGTACGCATGTTTAGCCCTAGTTCCATAAATGAGTCTTTTATCTTAGCACGCAGGGTAGAGGAGAAATATTTGATTCCTAAGAAGCAAGGGGCTAATGTGACAAGAGAGAAAGGATATTCAACACAACCTACTAAGTTGACTCCACAACAAATTGAGGAGAAAAGAGCAAAAGGCTTGTGTTTCAATTGTGATAGCAAATCTGATCGAGGACATAAATGTAGTGAAAAGAAATTGTTTTTATATTGAAGGTCCCAATGAGGGAAGAAGAGGAGGAACCCATACTAGAAGATGAAAGGAGTCAAATGAGGAATCACATGATTCTCAACCAATCATTTCTTGTCATGCACTCGAGGTTTTAGGTGCTCCACAAACTCTCAAGGTGGTGGGGTTCCTAAAGAAGTAGAAGGTAATGGGTGTTGATCATTTCGAGGTAGTACTCATAATTTTATCAACAAAAAGTTAGTTACTCGTCTAAATTGTTTCATATATCCAGCTCAGAGTTTCAAGTTTTGATTGTAGATGGTGGTATAGTTAGTTGTTCAGGGAAGTGTCATAGCATTAAATTATCCATGGGAGATTATCAACTTGATTACCCCAATGTATCGATATCCATAGATGTGAGATATTGTTTGGGATTACAATGGCTTACTACATTAGGAACAGTTGAGATGAACTTCCAAGAATTATTCATGAGATTTCAATCAGAAGGAAGGCTAGTAGAGCTAAGGGGGTTGAAGGAAAAATCCCCACAAATGGTAAGCTCTCATCAAATGCAAAAGTTGCTTAAGAAAGGAGTGGATGGATTTGTGGCCCAACTATGTTCATTAGAAGTCTCTCAATCTATGCTCCTACTCATCTAGATTTGCAAGCTATAATTGATTGTCACTCAGTTGTTCTTGGAGATATGCCTAAAGGACTTCCTCCTAAGAGGGATCATGATCATGCCATACAATTAGTCCCAGGGAGCCAGCCACCGAACATCAGGCCTTACAGGTATCCACACATACAAAAGAGTGAGATAGAAAAAATTGTTGAAGAGATGCTAGAGGCAGGAATCATTAGAGGCATAGCTAAAGAGGTGCTTTTCCCTGGCCCGATTGGTGATCAGTGCTACATTAAGAAGGATGATACTTGGCATGTGTCAGTTATAGAGTGCTCAACATGTACACCATTAAAGATAAGTTTCCAATTCCAGGTCATTGATGATTTTCTAGATGAATTAAATGGAGCTATGTTTTACCAAGTTAGATCTTAGATGGAACATCACCAGAAACCAGTTAAGAAGGAGGAGGGATATTGGTAAGACAGCATTTCGGACTCATGAGGGTCATTATGAATTTTTGGTGATGCCATTTGGTCTTACCAATGCACCATCTACATTCCAAAGTTTGATGAATTCCATTTTTAAGAAGTTCTTGAGAAAGTTTGTATTAGTATTCTTTGATGATATATTGATTTACAGCAAGACTTGGGAAGAACATTTGCAACATGTGGACCAAGCATTACAAATACTTGAAGATCATAAACTCTATGCTAAGCCATCCAAGTGTGCTTTTGGTCTTACAGAGGTGGAGTATTTAGGACACATAGTTTCACATGAAGGAGTAAAGGTGGACCCTAACAAAATTAAGGCTATCATGGAATGGCCTATTCCAAAAACCATTAAGAAACTGAGAGGATTCTTGGGATTGACAGGGTACTATAGAAGATTTGTGAAGAATTATGGTAGTATAGCAGCACCTCTCACCACTCTATTGAAGAAGGATTCTTTTCATTGGAATGGGTCTGCCAATACAGCATTTGAGAGATTGAAGGAGGCTATGTGTTCAACTCCGGTACTTGCCACTCCTGACTTCACCAAGGAATTCATTGTGGAATGTGATGCTTCTGGAAATGGGATAGGAGCAGTGCTTATGCAAGAAGGTCGACCAATTTCTTTTGAGAGTCATCAATTAAAAGGTAGGAATCTACTAAAACCTATTTATGAGAAGGAAATGCTAGCAATACTCCATGCAGTGAAACAATGGTGGCCTTATCTATTGGGTAGACATTTCAAGGTTAAGACAGATCATGATAGCCTAAAATATTTTTTGGAACAACGACTATCTTCTGAAGAGCAACAAAAATGGGTCACTAAGATGTTAGGATATGACTTTGAGATTATATATAAGAAAGGGAAAGAAAATATTGTCGCAGATGCACTGTCAAGGAAGGATGAGAAAGATGAAGCCTTATTGTGTGCCCTTTCAATATTACAAGCAAATTGGGTGGAGGAAGCCAAAGTAGAGTGGAAAAATGATGTTGCGACTAGTAATCTCATCGAGCAATTAAAAAGTGATCCTAGTAGTTCAGATAAGTTTTGTTGGAAGGGAGATACTCTTTGGTATAAAGAGCGTTTGTATCTCTACAAGAATTCCAACCTTAAAATCAAGATTCTCACAGAGTTGCATGAGTCTCTAGTGGGTGGTCATTCAGGATTTTTGAAGACATATCATCGAGTCAAGCAAGATTTCTTTTGGGAAGGGCTAAAGGGTGATGTTCAAAAATTTGTGGCTGAATGTTTGGTGTGTCAAAGGAATAAAGGGGAGACAGTGCAGACGCTGGTCTCTTTTTGACACCTCTATTCCTAGCCAATGTTGGGGAAGACATATCCATGGACTTCATCCGCGGGGGCTTCCCAAAATCTAAAGGTCATAATATTATGTGGTGGTAGTTCACCTAAATATGCACATTTCATTTGCATTAGCACATCCTTTTACAGCAAGTGCAGTGGCTAAATCTTTTTTGGAGAATATCCAAAAGCTACATGGTACACCTAAAGTTATTGTTAGTGATCGTGATCCTATCTTCACTAGTCACTTTTGGAAAGATTTATTCTCATGTTTGGGTACTCAATTAGCTCTTAGCTCTTCATACCACCCTCAATCAAATGGGAAAACAAAGGTTGTTAATAAGTGTTTGGAAGGATATCTATGTTGTTTCACTTTAGAGAAACAGTCTCAGTGGGTAGATTGGCTACCACTTGCGGAATAGTGGTATAACACTTCTTTTCATAGCTCATCAAAAATGTCTCCATTTTTGGCACTTTATGGATATCATCCTCCTTCCATCATCATCAATTAGGTGTCCCCCAAGAGTTCGGTAGTAGAAGACCGCTTCATCAACAACAAGATACTTCGAGGGACTCAAGGAGAATTATATGGCACAAATCGAATGAAACAGCGAGCTGACCAACATAAAATAGTGAAAGAAGTTTTGAAGTTGGGGGATTTAGAGTACTAACTG
This sequence comes from Sequoia sempervirens, assembly GCA_007258455.2. Classification (NCBI taxonomy): domain Eukaryota; kingdom Viridiplantae; phylum Streptophyta; class Pinopsida; order Cupressales; family Cupressaceae; genus Sequoia; species Sequoia sempervirens. The sequence continues at coordinate 121,027,098 of VDFB02047230.1, forward strand.
CGATTCGCGACCTTATAAAGAAAATCTCACTAAAGTAGCAAAGAAAGAATAATAAGTTTTCTCCAAAGTATTATGGTCCATACCAAATCATGCAAAAGATCGGTAGTGTTGCTTACAAGCTTGAGTTGCCACCAACAACAAGGATACATCTAGTTTTTCATGTTTCCTATTTGAAGAAGGTAATTGGGCATAATATTCCCACTCAAACAACACTTCCCGAGCTGGATGAAGAAGGAAGAATCATTTTGGAACCAGAGTGCATTCGTCAAACACGCACAAAGAAGCTAAGGAATAGAACTATCAATGAGTATCTCATCCAATGGAAGAAGTTACCAGTTGAGATACATGGAGAGCGAGTTCATTCAAAGTTTCAAACTTGATTAGCATTGAGGACAATGCTTCTTTGAAAAAGGGGCATGCTCGCCATTAATATTATTGTACATCGGGTTATGAATAGTCGACGTGGCTATCTTAACTAACTCTCTATTAAGTCATATTATCATTAGTATATTGTTATTTAGTTGTTTAGGTTGGCCTAAGTCTTATATAGGTGTGTCTAAGTCAGCCTAGGTGATATCCTTGGCATAAATAGGTATATATAGGAGGTTGTGAGTCTTATTTCATCAGGAAGTGAAGTGTGTTCTCATTAGAGATATTTGGAGGTTTTCCCCCTCGAAGTGGCTTGTTATTCTCAGTTATTATCAAGTATTTGTAGCATATTCCATATCATATTCTTCTATTGTGCAAGTTATTTCATAACATGCTCAATAGATAGACTTAACACACTTCATCATTTTCTCTCTTCTTCAATGTCACATTCACAACTGCCTCATCAATTACACACACCATCCTCAAAAAATGTTCAACATATATATACTCGGTCTATCCACAAACATCAATTAGGTCAACCTAATTAGATGCATTTCCTTTCTTACCAAAAATACCAACTTGTCGACTTCAAGCATTCACAAAATCTTCCCAAATGAAAATTCAAATGCTTAATATGCTACGTCATGTTGGCATAGAACTAAGACAGGTCGCACATATATCCACATAAAAAAATTAATTCACCATATTATGACTTATCCAAGAAGTCGACCAAAAATATAATTCATTGCAAAAAGAAATCAACAAAATAAAGCCAATACGCCATATGAGCACCGAAGCACGATAAATTTTGAACATGCATGCCTTCAACATCCATAAAACTTTTCCCAAAACCATAAGCAACAATTGTCAACTGTGGAGGATTGCAGACTAGAATACCAAAGTGTGTAACTTGAATACTGGTTTAGATACTGGACGAAAATATCAGATCAAGCAATGACTTAAACTTGCAATCACAACATGATGAAATCAATGACAACACAAAACTATAGAGATGGCCATTCTTCTTCATTCTTCCAACAATTCCCCCCTTTGTCATTGATGGAAACATGTGCCAATATTTTCAAAACACAATATTCTCCCATCTCACATGTCTCTCTCCCCATAACTTTATACTCTAACTCTCTCCTCCTTTGACATCAATGGAAAAGGGCGACCAAAAAGGTAGGGTGTAAACATATGTATATACAAAAAAATTCCAACTTCCCATTTCAAACATTCATACAAAAATGACACATTTTATAAGAAATATTTTCTTATACTTCTCTCTTAAGATTGAAAGAACTCTTTTCCATGCAAGCATAGCTGAATTCATTCTTGCACTCATACCTTCCAACAAAGATAACTACATAAAGGAGGATGTTTGGTTAGGAGATGGATGCAATCACTCACAATTTTCTGCATCAGAGAGAATTCCAGAGAGATGATCTAACCGGACCTCGACAACTTCCTTAACCAACTAGAAGGTTCTAACCATATATTCTCTTTGCCTTTGAGTAGTCAACAATTCTACCTACAGTTCTCCAACTCTTATTCTTTGTTTTCCATCCCTGTCTTTGAAGAAATAAAAGTTATTTCCAATACTATTCATCTCAACTTCAATAGCTTCAATCTTGCTTCTAAATTATCAACAGTTTCCAACCACTGGAGACAATATCTATAGATATCTGATATTTCTTTAATGCATTATTTTATCTCATTCATATGTTTAGATAGTACTTTCTTTTCTTTGTTACACTTTCTTTCAACCATAGCTTTAAATTTATGTCCTTTGCGTCCTTTGAGCAATGTTCTCTCTTCAACAGTATCTACAAGATCATCTAGTAAAGAATTTGACAAATCTAAAATAGGTATACCTTTATTCAAAAAATTATCAACCAACACATCATCAATTTTAACTTTCTCAACCAGAGAGTACACATTCCACATTTCACCAATCTTCTTCATCTCACCCTTATCCAACAACTTTTGTATATCCTTTGTATCAGATCCAGACATAAATTATTCTTTATTCTTCTCTTCTGAGATAATTGTTACAATAGTTTTCCTCTTTTTCAGTTCTGAAGGAGACTCACCAATGATAACTTCCAACTCTCTCTTATCGGAGGATGAACCCACTTCAAACTAACTCAGTGCTAATATACCAGAGCATAGATTTGTTCTTAAGCATGTGAAATATGATTTGCACACACTTACATTATCTGCCAATGATTCCAAGTATCTGTAGACTTGTTTCCCAATAGGAATATCAGATTCCCACACTACATTTTCTCTTCCTGGTAGGGAGTTCAAAAAGTAAAATACCAAGCACACAAGCAAAGATCCAAACCAAAATGGATAACCCTCAACCAATGAAATTTGAGAATTCTCAAATATATTTTCAAGTAATAGGCTACACAAATTAAACTTCATGTTTTCCTTAACCATCATATGTGCTATATATACATCAATAGCCGAAGTAGAGCCTTCACGATTTCTGAAATAGATTTTGTAAGAAATGCCATATGCAACATACCTTACTGTTGAATCTGCAAGAGTGTTTATCAATAGAGCTCAAGGGTCTTTATTAAGGCAAGTAAGTTCCTCCACATCTTTGTATTTCACGTTCTTCTTTCTAGGAAGATCCCCAATACTGCATAAGCCTGTAATCGCTTCGATCGCTTCTTTTGTAATTAGGTAGGGTTTGTCCAATATAACGTTGCCATTCTTGAAATGATTCAATGAGAACAAGATGAAATTTTTATCAGAAAATCAAGGAAATTCTCCCCATAAATCCATACCTAGGGTTTTTATGCTCTGTAATTTGTTTTCCTTCAACCCTAGTTTTGTTTCTTTCATATTCCTATGATCAAATTCTTCTAATTCAACTCCTTTCATCTTCATTGGAAATTTTCCACTCAATCCTCTATCCATTGTTGTGCTTAAATTTCTTGAATTCATTAATGTACAGTCAAGACTTCTTCTTTTCCTTCACAGACTGAATAATTCATGCGTATTTGTAATAGTTTCTTCAAATTTCTTTAGAAATGCTTCATATCACTTCTAGATCACTCCACGACACCTTTCAACCTCTTCAAATGCTCAACTAATAAAAAAGGTTTACAAATTTTATCTTATACACCATCAATTTTCTCTAAAATACATTAAATGCGGTAGACATCAAAAAGCTACTAAAAACATTCTTCTCAACACATAAAAACCTAATTCGATCCACAAATTATCATGTCAACATGTTTTCTTCTGGTTCCTTTTCCAAAACCTCTAATTATTCATTCTTCACATTTCATCCTTGTGCCAGCCTCTGACACACCATTCATCCAGAGGGTTTTTACAGTTTTATGATAATGCTCCCCCTAAGACCATGCTAGGTCTAATTACTGAATAAATGATCCATACCAGATGAGGGCACAAACACATTAGTAGTTTCAGGTTCTTCTTCCTCTTTCTTCGTCCATATCTTATTCATTTCTTTCTTCATCTCTTCTTTGTCGATCATCTTTACCAGTTCATTCTTCTCTATTGAAGCAGACCGCTTTCCCTTCTTACTTCTACAAACCTTTGAGATATGTTCAAGTTTGTTACAATTATAGAAGACAACACTTTTCAATTAGTATGACCTCCATTAATTCTTGATCTACATTGATTTTCTTTGTGTCCAATTTTTTTACAGGTATAGCAGCATCCATTAAAAGATTGATTCATTCTACCTCCATTAAACCTATTCATCATCACCCGATTGATCATTCTCAGCTGAGATTTTCATTCTATATCTTTATGTCCAAATTCTTACAAAAAAAACATTGTCCAGAGAAAGAACCAGTAAACTAATTCATCTTTCTCCTACATTTCGTTTCCTTGTGACCATAGTTTCTACAAGAAAAACAAATATTATTGGAGGGATACCTTTATGCATTAGGCTATCTCACAAGTTGTCTCCTTGCAAAATTTCTTTTCTACTTCCTTTTGTCCCGACTCTTCTAATTGTTCATTGTATTCTGCACAACTTTGGAACTTTCACCTATATTAATTATCAAGACACCTTTGTCTTTACTTTATTTCTATCCTACAAGCAGTTCTTCAAGCTTTTCATAACTAGATCTGAAATTATTCTCACAAAGTTATTTCTTCTCTAGTTCTATTCTCAAGTTTACTATCTCTTGTTCAATTCTAGAGCATTCATTAGACTTGTTTTGCACCATTATATTCAAACATTCTTCAATTCTCTTCTTTTCTTCTATAAGCACTTTCATTCCAATTATCTCTTGTTTCAGCTACTCACTCACTTCTCCATGTCTTTCCTTGAATTTCTTTAATTGTTCATTTTCTCGACACATTCATTTTCATCATCAAGATTTTCTTTTAGATCTTTTTTTTCATTTTCAAAATTTTCAAGATCCTCAAGTGCAGTCTGAAGTTCTTCTTTATCATCCATTTAATCAACCTTCAAGATATACCTTAAGTGGTTAAGCTCTAAACCAAGGAACCAAAGCTATGATACCAATTGTTAAAAGGTGCAGGACAACTGAGAGGTGGGGTGAATCAATTGTCATAAAATTCAAACTTCAAACTTCAACACTTATCAATTCCACAACCACACTATTTTGTTATTAAGTATGAACATGAAACACCAATAATAGAAAGTAAAATCAACACACTGAATACTATATTTTTACATGGAAAACCCAATGAGGGAAAAACCATGGTGAGGATTAACTCACAATATAAAGTAGTTCCAAAATTGAATGAATAAGGCTCACTGCCAAGGACTCATTGCCTGAAAAGGACTCACTGTCTAGATAAAAAAGCTCAGTACCTACAAAATATTTACAAAGAAAAATTGGGCTACATCCAATATGAACTGAAAAGAATGCACCTAACAAATATTGATACAGTTCTGGTGATGCTCAATAGATAGACTTAACACACTTCATCATTTTCGTTGTTCTTCAACTTTGCATTCACAACTACCGAATCAATTACACACACCATCTTCAAAAACTATGCAACATATATATACTCGATCTATCCAAAAGCATCAATTAGGTCGGCCTAATTAGATGCATTTCCTTGCTTACCAAAAATACCAACTTTTTGACTACAAGTATTTATAAAATCATCCCAAATGGAAATTCAAATGCTTAATATGCTACATCATGTTAGCATAGATCTAAGATAGGTTGCACATATATCCACATAACAAAATTAATTCACCATATTACGACTTATCCAAGAAGTCGACCAAAAATATATTTCATTGCAAAAAGCAATCAATAGAATAATTCCAATACATCGTATGAGCACCGAAGCACGAGAAATTCTGAACATGCATGCCTTCAACATCCATTAACTATTTCCCAAAACCACAAGAAAAAAATTTCAATTGTGGAGGATTGTAGACTAGAATACTAGAGTGTGTAGCTTGAATACCGGTTCAGATACTGGACCAAAATACTAGATCAAACATTGAATTAAACTTGCAATCACAACATGGTGACATCAATGACAACAAAAAATTGTAGAGATGGCCATTCTTCTTCATTCTTCCAACATGTTTTTCATGCAAGAAGTTTGGACATAAAGCTATAGAGTGTAGAAGTTAGATGATGAATAGATGTAATACTGGTAGAATGATTCATTCTTTCAATGGTTACTATTATACATGTAATGTATTTAGACATAAGGATAACCAATGTAGATCAAGATTAAATGGAAGTTAGTTTGGTGAGAAAAATGTTGTATGCTACAATTGCAACAAACCTAGACACATTTCAAGATTTTGCAAAAGTAAGAATGGAAGGCAGACTAATCTAGGAAAGAAGAATGAACCTATAAATAAAATTGATCCTACAAAAGTAAAGTAAATGGAGAATATTTGGAAAAAGAAAGAGGAACCTAAGAACAATGTGTATACACCTGAAAATGGTCACATCACAATAGCTTGGTAATTAATTAAATATTTTTAATATTTAATTAAATCTC
>VDFB02047230.1:121033563-121137033 GCA_007258455.2 Sequoia sempervirens
GTATATATTTTCTTCTGAATGAGAATTCTAAGATAGTACTTAACACTAGAAGCTCACACGGGTAAGTCTGAGTTGTCAGCCATTATTAACTAATCTTTAGTCCAAGGCGTGGTATGCCTAGTAAGTCAAGATTTGACTCTTACTTCAAGGTTGATAAAACCGAACTTGTGAACCATAAAGGACCTTGGGTGGTGATTATGGTCATTTTTGTAATAAGTTAAAAGTGGAATTGGGTGACAAGGATTCACAATTTCCTAATCCTATAGTAACCCAGTGATTGAAACAAAATCAAAATTGGGCATCACTGGAATGATTTACCTCAAGGTGAGATAGAAGGAGAGAGTCGTAACTTAATTCAATATGATGGTGGTAAACTATAGTGATTGATAAATTTTTAAGTAATAAAGGAAGTTATATATGAGTTCATAACTTAACCTATGTAGAAAGTTAGTAGACTCAAATGACCAAGGGGTCGAAAATAGATTATTATCTTTTATAAGTAAAACCTTCTTAAGGCTTGGAAGATTAACTTAGATCAAGATCATTGATATGAAATATTAGTATCCTCTTGATATTATATTGGTGAGGGTAAACCTTGAAAATTATGTTTGTTCATGTATGTATAGTGTGAACTCAAACAATGCCAAGTGGTCTAGGAAAGACTAAAAGCATTTGGTTCTTATGATTAGTTATACTTATGTTATTACCTTTGGAGAATCAAGGATGTTGATATTTCCATGTGTTGGGTTAGAGAAGCTAAACTCTAGTATTGAAACAAGGAGGATATAGAACATCTATAACTCTTATGTCAGATATGAAATTGAACTTATATATTGATTGATAGTGAAAGGTCGAAGAAAACCATAGATCAAGACAAGAAGTCTTTATTATACCTTAAGAGATTCTACGATAATGTCGAAACTCATTTTAACGCATCAAGATGTCGGGTATTGAATCTTGAGAGTAAAATGATAGGAAGTCATAAACCCTAGATATTGCAAGGATGCAATAAGGGACTCTTAAAAGGGTTGAAATACCTAAATCATTACATTGAATGAATATCCTAGATTAAGGATTAGTTCTAAGTCAGATTGGCTAGAATGGATTTTCTTTAATGACTAGTTGAGTCTAGAGAACCAAATAAAGTAAGAAAAACTAAAGGATGAGATAGTTTCTAAGACGAGTCAGAGGTGTGTGTCTAGTTGGAACGACCAATCGGAATGATCATACTTAGCTAGAAGGGATCTAGAGTTGTATGGTCGATTGAGTTTTGTAGGACACATCACTAGGACTCAGATGGTGAAACTTGGCAATTCCTTATATCTATACTCTTTGAGAAGGGCCGGGTTACTTCCAGTTTGGAAGTGTGCAGGGGACCACTTGAGTCCGTGGTTGGAGGAAAAGCGCTCAGATGATGCTCTCCCTCTATAGCAGTAGACTCTCTGAGGCTTGTGAAGATCGAGATTGACATTCCAGATGCGGTGAACTCCATGTTCTGGCTTATGATAGAAAAACCTATGAGGTAAAACTATTCTTTATGCTAAATTTCTTATATGTGATATAAATGAATTCTGTAAGGAATTAGCTTGATTCTAGTTATGATTACATGTGAATTCAAGTTTGAATTTATTTATCTGGAAAAGTTGTACTTTATTCTTGTGCTTATGCAAATATTTTCATTTAAAAAAAAAAATTCTCCCTCATGTTTACTAAGTTTATTTAACTTCTAATAAATTCTTGAGTTTACTTGTGTATTAAGTGGATGGATGTTACAACAATACTCACCACACAAAAAATAATAAAAGATAAAAGATAAAATTACTCCTGAAAAAGAAAACACAACCCGAGTTATCAACAAACAAAAGGGTAAGTATTTCATCATTTCATTTGGAATGTTAATTGCAAGAGAGGTGAACCATTGAATGGGATAGGGTTTGAGTAGAGATTTTTGAAAGTTTTTAAGGTATTTGGTCATGAAATTTTTGATGGATTTCAACATATTTTTTTCATTAAGGGTAGTGCCAAGGTTGTTTTATTTTTAATTTTTTGCAATAATTTGTGTTCATCATTCCATTTCATATAAAATATTTTTAGTTTAAACAATATATTTTCATACTTGAGAGAGGATTTTGTGGAAGTTACATCTTACTAGGGTTTTATTAAAAATTTAGGTTTTCACTTAACACAAATGAGGTTTCATTTAAAAATGGAATATCATTTTATTGAAACAAAACTTTTGCTAGTAAACAAATGTCCCTATATCAAGGATACCTTGATTATTATTGATTTGCACCTTATTGAAAAGATAAAACAAGGTAGAAAATTTACAAAAAGGTTGAGAGATAGTGAGTCAGTGCAAGCAACCTCTTTTTGGTTTCCAATTGGTTTAGAATTAGTAAGCACACATCAACACATCTTAGAGAAAGGGAATCCATAATTTTTTATTACCAAGTGGTATACAAATTCAATCACAATTTCTTTGAAGTTTCCCTAGGGTTGTATCCATATCAAGAAAATCAAATTGTTTTCCTAGAGAAGACTAGGTTTTTATAGATAATATTTGTGGTTGGAATATTGAGAGGGAATGAATCATTTTTATAAGGGTCAACAATCCTTTTTCAATGGGCATAGTAAAGAGATTAAGTCCAAACAAAATTATGTTAGGGTTAAAATCACACCAAGGTAGTTACTTAGAGTGGGCTTATTGGTTTATTCAATTCCCTATGTTTACTTACACACACATATATATTCGGGCATGCATATTTGTTTATTTTCTTAAAAGCTTCCATGTATCCCATTGATCACATTGCTCTCATGGAGTATTACTAGAAACTGACAAAGGTCCAATTTTTCTTGAAAGAGACATAAGATAGGTCCAAAGTTCACTATCCAAATTGTTGTGTACAAATGATCTTCATCATTGGATTCTTGACATAGGGTCTATGACATGAGAGGCTATGTGTTTTAGAGACTTGATTCTCAATTGGCTCACAAGAGATAAAACATTAATGAGAAAATTATATTGATGACTACAAGGTTTGAAGAAGGAAACATAACTACTTAACATTGCATCAATTAGCCTTAAACACAATGAATAATGTACCTAAGGATTTGGTGGATTCAGAAGATGATGTTTTATTTCCACACTTCATATTTTCCTAAATTGATCAACAACCTTTTCCTTTCATTAATTGTATTTTAAAATAAAATAACCGATCTAAAACAATGACCAAGGTGGTCATGGATGGGTCATCCCACAATAATGGGTCCTAAACTTGGGAGATCAACTTTTTGATCTAGGATGCAAGTAAAAACTTAAAACACTTTTGGTGGAAGGTAAACCAAAAAGTACCTTCATTCGAAGGTTGAAAATTTAATAAGACCTTGGAATGAAGGTAATTAAAAATGGAAAAAAGGGACCTTCAAATGAAAGGACTTAGGTAGATGCTTTCAATGTTTGCTTCAAATCTTCCTTAGAAATTCTAGTTACAAATCTTGGGTTGGACCTTCAAATGGAATTAACTTGACAAGATAATTTGCAAGATCGTAGTCCTCAAAATGAGCTTTCCAACAACTATAATTTTAATATATTTTTATTTTATTTGTATTTATTTTCTAATTTTTACTGAACAAAGGTTTTTCACCGAACATCAAGTTATTTGTTCTACACATGGGAAAATAGTAAAATACTGGAAAAAAATTCAAAAAGAATCTATGCACAAGGTATCAATGTTCTTGTTTCAACAAAAAAGAGAATTCCAATATATACAAAACACATTATACATTACGACATGCACCTATGTCCAAATTATAATTACATTGACTTAAAAAATTAATTAAAAATGAAATATGCAACCAAAAAATATGAAAAATATCTATGCACTAGATATTGATTTTCTATATTTTAAAAATTATAATTTTATCCTTTCTAGAAAAAAAGATGTGTTACAACATAAATGTCACTTTTTAAACATGTTTACTATAAGAAACAAATTATTAAAATATACGTAAAAAAAATCACAATTTATTATTTAAAAAAAATATATTTAGAATCTACATACAAATCATCACAAATCACTAGTTCACATCAAATTCATATTCTTAATAGCTTAGTTGCTATATGTCTCAAAAAGTGGAGATTTAGTTAAAAATGTTGATTTTAATGTTCTACTTTGGTAAAAAAGTGGGACTCATTATTGTGGGATTACTCATATAGGAATAAGAGATTTTTGAAGTAGAATTTTTGTAAATAAGCTATTGGGGCAACCAAAGGAAGAAAGAACAAATCCCTCAAATCATTTGCAAGGTTATTCACAAGAAAAGAGGACAATTTCAATCTCACAAGCATCACTTGTATTATATGCAAATTCCATAAGAAGTAGTGGCAGAGATGAAAATTTGTCAATCTGCCATTTTATATTCTTCTCTTATATGCTCTAGTTCTTTTACTTAGCTTTCAGTTTCATTGTATCATGATGATTCTCTCCTATCATCTTCATCACCATCCAATGCTCCTAGTTAATACTCTTCTAATACACCCCTTCTGATAACTCAACAAGTTCCCATTCAATCTATAGAGGAAACTCTCCCCATAGTTTAAATTCACAAGAAAAAAATTGAGGATTCCCTAGAGTGCGTTAAGGGGACACTCACCAAGAAGAGAGGAGACAATTAGGTTCCTTCATTTGGGAGCTACCTCTTCTATGTTGGAGAAAGAAAAAATCATGAAAGTAAAGGGATAAACTAGGTTAAAGAAAAATGAGGAGGGATGGATCATAACCAAAATTACCATACCTCTAGAGGGTAAGGATACATAAGAAGTGTGATATGCAAAATTCTAGATCACTCAAACTAATTTGGAATCTTCTAATAGGCAAGGAGACATGGAAGTGTTGCAATTTACAATAGATAACATCGATGAAAGGGTCACAAAAGATTTTTACATAGTGATTTTCTATTTGTGGAGAGCCCTCTAATTTTTTGACTGCCACAAGTGTATTGTTTGGGAGAGCTCCTTTGAAGACAAAGACAAATGCTCCTTTCCCTATCTTTTCCTTGAAATTGTTGGTTGCAGTTCACAACTCCTTGTAAGTGAATGTTCTCAGGGAAGCGGGTAGCTCATCTTCAATGTTTCCTCCTTATCCAATATTTGACCCCTCTGATAGAAAAACATTACAAGAAGCAAAGAAAAAACAAGAATAAAATTAGTTTCGACGAGAAGTGAAATTGATAGGACATGATCAATTCATTTGCAGTCATCTGTAGAGACCACACTATTAAATTTAGGAATCAAGCTCTTTAATATAATATCTCAATGGCATGCTTTTCATCTATATATTCTCTTAAAATTTTCATTTGACTTATAATCCTTCTACCATTGTCAAAAAATCATTCACAAAGTCATTAGTAGTCATCTTTACATTTTCAAAAAATTCCCCATTGTTTACAACTTTACATTTTGTGCACTTTGATATGCATTATTGAGTATTTCCCATGCCTACCTAGAATGAATAACACCACTTATCCTAGGAAATTTTTGCTTGATTAATTGCATCTTGAATTCGAAAAAGGGTTTCATTATATTTCTTTACATTTTCTTTATACTTTTTTGTTGATCATTTAATTTATTGAACATATTTATATATGCTAATTCTACATAACCTTGTTGTACAATATCCCAAAAATCTTTAGATTTGAGTAGGTTTTGCATTCTAGTACTCCAATATGTGAAATTGTCTCTAAAGATGGAAATTAGCATGTTAGAGATTACATTTCCTGCCATATCTTCCATAAAAGAAATATTCCCAATGACTCAAATGCTCAACACAAAATACTAGAAAGATCTCTACAAATGAATACTCCCCGTGTCTCTTCACATTGGATAGACACAAATAATCTTTTATATATATATATGTGTGTGTATATATATATATATATATATATTGGTGAATAAGTGTTGGCTTCAATCAATAATGCACTTAATTAAAAAATATTTATATATCAATTTACAAAGAAGAATAGTTTGAAATGCTTGAACTTATAACCCCCTCTAAAAGAAATTCCAATCTCTTAATATTTCACTTCACATATAGCCATATTGTTATGATTTACAGACAAAAAAATAAATCGAATTCATTAAAAATTAAACCATACTTTAGTACTTCTAAAATTTCTTTGTTTTTTTCTAAAAGAATGAGCTGTCTTCCTCTTGTTTTAACACTCACGAGAAAAATAGTTTCTTAAAAAAAACTTTTATATAGCATATGACCATCCACTAAATTTGAGAGAACGTTTTAAATAACTAGCATATATATATTAAATATTAATATATATAAAATATGCTGAGAGTTATCCTTCTCTAATTTTCTTTTTTGGTTGATATATCTTTGTGATCGAATCTTTGATTTCTCTTTGTCATCAAAAATATTATTTATTTATTTATTTGTTCTTTCAATTTATGTAAATATTTGAATTATTTTTATTATTTATTTATTTATTTGTTCTTTTTGTTTCATCAAATCTCTTTTATTTGATTTTTTTGTTAATTTTTCATTATTGTAGTTGCACATGACTTCCACCTATCTATCCTTTTAAATGTAACTTCAAAAACTTTACATAGATTTTTGAATGCCATTGTAGATGTCTCTGGACGTAAAGAAACACTAAAGTAGATTTGTAAGTGGGAATATAAAATCTTCGAAAGCTTTTTAGTGGCTTAAAGCTTAAAACCATGTGAATAAAGCAGGGGATTGCTTAAATTAATGTCAAATTTTAAGATTCTTTTAAAATTAATTCGATACCTCCTCCTACGGCCTCTACGCCCCCTCCCATGATTTACTGTAAACAAAATAAACGGAAAACAGAAATTTAAAAAAAAAAGGTAAAGCCCAAATTAATCCTCAACAACGAACAGCCTTGCTTTCTTCTACAAAATTAACAGAAACAGTAGTTTCCATTGCTTCTTGACGTCTATGCCTCTTGGATGTCTCTGCTGGATTTTACACTCTTTGTTCATAGCCTTTACAACAGTTATATTAACTCTGTATTTTTTTAGGAAAACCTTGCTCAAGCATGACATCTATCATATAGAGTTTCAAAATATAGATGACATTATAATACACAACCATCTTCACTAATAATCCAAGTAGAATACTTATTACATATACCTTATTTATAAGGTACATCTATATTATTTATAACATAAAAAAGTCAAGCTAAACATTTTAACTGTAGTATAGGGCGTAAAACTTTAAAAAACAAATGGACAACCGGAATCTATTAGAGGTCTGCTAGATACTGTAGAGATCTCATGACTACCTGCGTATTAGCATCCATCTTTCCTTGGAGCATCAGGAGAACTTGACCCATGCTTGGCCTCTCGTTCTCATCCCTTGCAGTGCAAACCAAGCTTGCAAGAGTAGCTCTTCTCACCTCCTCAACATCCGCATGCTCTGCAATTCTTTCGTCCACAATACTCATCAAGTTTCCCTCTTGAATTTGAGTTGCAGCCCATGAGGGAAAGTACTGCTTTGTTTGTTCCTTCACTCTCATGTCCACATTTCTTCGACCTGATATTATCTCCAGCAGCATCATGCCGAAGCTGTATACGTCTGCCTTGGAAGTGATTTCTAAGCCTTCGAGCCACTCGGGAGCAATGTACCCTCGAGTTCCTCTCATGCTTGTCAAAACCCTGCTGAAATCTCTTCCCACTAACTTTGCCAGCCCAAAATCAGCCACCTTTGCGCTGAAATCGCCATCCAGCAGAATGTTTTCGGGCTTTATTTCGGAGTGAATGATTTGATCTCTGCATTCTTCGTGGAGATAAACTAAAGCTCTTGCAGTGCCTAAAGCGATCTCGAATCGTGTCTTCCACTCCAACAGCTTTTGTGATCCAGCGAATAGAAAGGCATTGAGAGATCCATTGGGCATGTATTCGTAAACCAGCAACCTTTGTGATCCTTCTGTGCAAAATCCGCAAAGCCGGACCAAATTGACATGCTGTATGGTTCCGATTGTGCTTATTTCTGCACGAAACTGCTTTTCTATCTGTGGAGAGCCCTCTAATTTTTTGACTGCCACAAGCGTATTGCCTGGGAGAGCTCCTTTGAAGACAGAGCCGAATGCTCCTCTCCCTAACTTATCTCTGAAATTGTTGGTTGCAGTCCGCAGCTCCTTGTAAGTGAATGTTCTCAGCGAAGTGGGCAGCTCATCTTGCATGTCTCCCCCCTTCTCCACTATTCGACCCCTCCGACCAAAAAACATTACAAGAAGGAAAGCAAAAACAAGAATCAAAGCAACGCCGGCGGGAAGTGAAATCGAAAGGACACGACCTCGGCTACTTCCTCCATTGGCTATCAGCTGTGGCAACTCAGAAGCAGCCATGCGAAGGAAGACGGGTTGGCTATTTGATGCATCGCGAATATTAAAGAGATCGCCAAACCACATTCTACAAACCGGGGAAGCAGAATTAATCAGATCGTAGGCTGTGCAGGAGCAATTTTCCAAACATGCAACTCGGCATGCTGGTAGAGATGGGTATTGGGAATATGGAACAGCTTCTTCCTCAGCTAAGGATATGTCGTTCCTTTGCAAGAAACCATCGGTAGTGCCGTTGGTGGGAGAGCAGTGGAGAGGGCTACTACGAATGCATCCGCTTGACCACCAATTTTGTGAATACCAGGCGCGATTGTCTTTTGGGTTAAAGCCCTCCAGACAGCTGCAGAATTGAAGATTGTTTCTGTTGCATGCTCCGTAAGTCCCGCATACATGGTAGACATAGCAAATGTCTCCCGGCACAGACCTGACAAGGTTCCAGCTGCTATTACGTATTCGCATGTACGCTCGTAGATCTCCAGACTTGTCCACGACCACGCGCTCAATGAAACTATCGAATTTTGATATTTGAGAAAACATGAAGTACATCGCTGTGGGAGAAATCGTTACAAAGGTTGTCTTAATAATTAAAGAAAAGTCGTTATTATACATATCTGGAATATTGATCCAATGGTCAACATCCCACTCTTCACTGTTCCAGTAAGTAATATTATTATTATATACCAGTAAAAACTGCGTCTTGCCTGGGGTTGGATCCATTTCGAAAGAGAATGGTCCAGGTGCTGGATCCAACGAGCTCTTCCAAGAAGTTAGCTTTATGCCTTTCCATATCTTCATTCCCGACAACTGCGTGTCCCCTGGATACAAGAAACTCTCCCAGACAATCTCAGATATGTTACGTACACCCAACAAAACAAAACTACCAGTATCCAATATCATAGCTCTCAAGGCTATCGCTTTCTGGTTCTTCCTAGTCGACCAAATTGATCGTCCCTGGGAATCATACAATTTGAGATAGCCGTCTGTTGAAAGCTTCAAAACACCCGGCTTGTTTTTGATGGGAGTCTCTCTATTAGCCACCCAAACAATGGTCTTGTCGGTGATTTTGGCATACCAGATACCGATGTACCAATTATTGGTTCCATTAGGAGAGAAAAATCCCAATTCGAAGGTGCCATTCTTTGAAACTATGCTCTGATTTCCAGTGAGAGAGGCCCCCAAAGAGATGCTGTCTCCACCATCAACGGCCAGCGAATCACAATTGTGAGGTAGAGAAAACATATAAAGCACTGAAAGGAAGCAATACCATGCAAGCAGACTCTCTGTGGCCATTTCTAAACTCCGTATGAAAAGTTAAAACACTCTTGGAACAAAGCCAGATAGATATGCCTCTTCAATATCACGCACAGGTTTGGTGGTGTCTTATACATGGCAAATGGACAAAACGAAGGCACGTAGACGTCTCGTTTTCTTCGAGTTTACAAGTTGGCCGCAACGTTATTTTCGTTTGCGGGAGACGGCAATGAGTTTGTCAAACTAAGCTTTGAATGAGTTTGTTAATTTAGTGGTTAAATTCATAATTAAAATTTACAGGTTATTTTTATTTATTTTTACTTTAATGATAATAGATTTCTACAATTCATAAAGATTATTGTTAAATATTTTTAGATTAGATTGTGTTAGTATTTTTGCATCAACGTTTTGGAACACACTTTGTAATCCATCATCAGGATGAAGTACATAGCATAAGTAGGAAAATAAATAGTTGCAAATCAAGAATTTCAAATCAAAGTAAGAAAGAGAGAGGTAAAAGAAGGGAGGCACAAGATACAAGGTATCAAGATGGACTAAATTGACCACCTTGACCAAAGAACTAGAAAGCAAAAACAAGGGAAACACATAGAAGGATAGACATAAAATGATCTAACAAGATAGAGAGATTGGAAAGAAAGACGAAGGAACCAAAAAGAGAGAGTTCAAAAGAAGTTCAAAAAAAAATAATAATAATATATTTATATATTATATGATATTATATATAGATTATATCACAAATTATACTTATATAATTTATAGTATAAGTATATAAATATAAGAAAGTGAAAAAAAATATTATTTTAAAAATAAAAATAATTTATTAACTTATAATATAACGAAATAAAAAAATTATTATAATATATAATATAAAATATCTACATAAAAATGAAAAATATGAGAATAAATTATATAATCTATGTAGTTTAAATTACATACCTTATATTATACTAGAAATCACACCTTGTTGTGTAATGGGCACGACGAAGAAGTGTGGAAGGTCAATTAAGGGAAATTTTGGTCTATTATTTGCATACATTTGTGTAGTACATGAGTTCAATTCATAGGAAATTTAGCAAATGATGTTGTTTTTGCAACAAAGGTCTTAATGGAGAAGTGATAGCTTCAAATCAACTATGCATCTACTTACAAGGAGACAAACACAAATGAAAAAACCTTTGAATCATGAAGATAATCAAAATCAATTACCAATAGGCTCATGTTTTGTTTGCAATAGGGAGAGAGGGACAGAGAGGTATAGAGATGGATAGAAAGAGGGAGAGATAGAGGGGGGTGAGTGAGGGAGAGAGGGGCAAGGAGATAGAGATAGAGAGGAAGATAGAGATAGAGACAAAGATAAAGATGGAGAAGGAGAGGGAGAGGGATATGAAGAAGAGGGAGATAGAGATAGAGAGGAAAATGGAAATGGAAAAGGAGAATGAGATGGATATCGAGGAGAGGGAGATATATATATATATATATATATATATATATATATATAGAGAGAGAGAGAGAGATACAAAGATGGAAGATATATATATATATATATATATATAGAAAGTGATATATAGAGAGAAGGAGAGCTATAGGGGCAGAGAGATGGAGAAATAACAAGATAGAGGTAGAGGGAGAAATGGAAGAGGAAATATGGAGATATAGAGATAGAGAGGAAAAAAGATATAGATATAAAGGTCTAGGAAGAGGGAGAGGGAGATATGGAGAGATATCGATGGATAGAGAGAGGGAGACATGTCTAGAGATAGAGGGGGAGAGAGGAATATATAGGTAAAGATGAAGATAGATCAAGAGAGGAAGAGGGAGACAAGTAGATAGAGATATAGAGATAGACCTAGAGGGAGATAAAACTAGAGAGAGATAGGGAGATAGTGATGAAGAGAAAAATAAAGTAAGAAGAAGAGGGAGATAAAGACGAAGATATAGAAAGATGGGGAGAGGGAGATAGAGATTCAAAGATAGAAAAATAAAGAGAAGTACAACTATAGACAAATATAGATGAAGAAAGGACAAATAAATAGGGGTGATAGAGGGAGAGAGAAAGAGGAAGATATAGATATATGGGAAGATAAAGAGAGAGATGTATGTGAAGAGAAATGTAGAGAGGTAGAGGTAGATCTAGATAGAGACAAGTAATAGAGAGAGGGAGAGAGATAGAGAAAGGGAGGAGAGATAGAGAGATAAAGATAGAGATAGGGAGGGAGAAACAAGGATTGCATGTGTGTGAGAGAGAGATATAGAGATAGAGATAGGGATGGAGAAATATGGAGAGTGTGTAATGAGATAGATAGAGAGGGAGAGATAAATTTAAATAATATATATAGGGAAAGAGGGGGAGAGATATGGATAGAAAGAGAGATATATAAAGAGATAGACATAGTGGGAAAGATAGAGGGGGAAGAGAGATAGAGATGCAAGGAGAGATAAGGAGTTAGAGATGGGGAAGATACATAGAGAGGAAGATAGAGATATAGATGGATATGAAGATGGAGATGGATCATATCTTTCACATATTTTGTATACATATTTCTCAATGAATGTGGCTTCTAAGGGGCACTGTAATATGCTCCAATAAAGGTATAAATGAAGTGATAGCTTCAAATAAACCATGCATCCACTTAAATGGATCCTAACATGAACAAAATAAAAATTTTGAATGAAGAAGATAATTAGGCTCATGTTATGTTTGCAATAGGGAAAGAGGGAGAAAGATGGAGAGGTAGTGATAGAAAGAGGGAGATATAGAGGATGGAAGAGAGAGAGAGAGGGATAAGGAGATAGAGATATAGAGGAAGATAGGGATGGTGTAAAACCCCATCCCGCAACCTAGAGGATGATGCAACACTGTGAAAGCACAACTATTTTTTTTTCTTAAGAAGAGTAACAATGATGAGTGAAGTAACCTACTCTAACACATACATCCTCTAGGCCATGAAATGTGTCTACATGTGAAATTCCAAACTTACAAAATTATTCTTAAACATAGTATATGAAATAACTCATGATAACAACATACAACAAAGTAGTAATCCATTGCAAAATAATTCTAACACAACTCATGATTACATCAAAAGGGTTCCTTCTTGATTACAAATAAGGAATACAATATATAGTGTCCACTATTACAATGAGAAAGAGAAGTACAAATCCATAGAACCACACGAGCTCCTCGAAAAAGAAGATATCGCCATCACGAATAGGAAGAGAAATCTCAATAGTGTAAGGTGCATGCCACCCAACCATATGGTACCCATAGGTCCATCCCCTTTGCTAGGAGATAGTAAAAGGTAACCAAGACAAACCTATTACATCAAGACATAGACAATATACAAGATAACAAAGTACTAGTAAACACAAAAAAAGGTTACATTGCTTCCAGAATCATTGAATCAAGAATAATCATTGTACAAAAAAAACTAACTGTTGTCATAGGAGGAGTGTCATCACAAAGGTTGCATTGGTTATCCTAAGGAGATCTTCCTAGGTTCTGGCCCTCATCTTGGGTTATCCTGGAAACCTCTTACGAACTCCGGCCCCGCATGCACACCAGTGCAGAATCGATTATCTTTTGAGAAGACAAGATAATGATCTTTCCATTCTAGGACTTCCCAACTCATCTCAAGTCTAACACAAGCCCTTGAGCCAATGAGCAAGGCTAATTATCAAGTTAAATATGTTAACTAACCATTCCCCTAATGTAGGTTATTTAATTTCCACTGATTACACTGACTTCCACACGAGTTATCCTGGGGCCACTTTGTGTCTCGTCCCTTGTTGAAAGCTACTCCCCTATCGACAACGCAATAACTCATTCTATAGCCAAGGGTAGACAGTGCACAAACTGATAATAACACAACACAAGAGATAACACATCCCTATGGATGTCCAATACTAAATCCAACTACATGCACTACCCAAGGAAATCTCAAGGTGACTAACAGAAGTGACAACCCTTTCACAATTAAAATATGGAAGACTTATATTTCACAATAACAAATACTCCCCCCAATACACAATTACAAAAACACTAAATATTATAAACGCAAACTTAAGAAATTCAAAACACTACCATTCGGATTTCCTAAATCCAAATCAATCAATATCCCATATTTAAATACATCATCCAAAACACAATTTCAATTTATAAAACAACAGCCAAATAGTGCTAATAAAACAAATCTCAATTCTTCTAATAAAAATTATTTTTTTAAATAAAATATCTACTAGTGCTTTGCAAGCACTAACAATATAATATTTAATTAAAATCATTTACTTACCTTAAAAAAAAACAATTTAAATAATTATATTTAAATATATATATATATATATATATATATAAATATATACAATTATATATATAATAATAATAAATATATTATTTAATATACAAAATTATATTACATTACAACCATATCAATTAATGTATACATAATATACATTTATAATATATATAATATATATTAAAGAAACTATCGTACGAAAACCCACAACACACAAACTGGCCATGTTAGGCAATCATGAGGGAGACGACTGTTACAATCGAGCCTCCCAACTATGGGTGTCAAGTGTGCTAGCCATGCTAGTGCTGCCCTCACTGCCATCTCCCATGTGGGAGGGACGGCTATAGGGGTAGCTCCCCTAGCCTCACACAATATACAAGCCCTGCGATTATTGAAAATCGCGTACGATGATTTTTCCCAATTTCATTTCAAAATAAAAATTCCTACATGAAAATTATAGTACCTTATAAAATAGAAAATATTTATATATAATATATATGTATATGTACATATATATATTTCAATATATATGTATATATATTTATTATCCAAGAATTTGTTCAAGTTGGGAAATTAATTTACATAGCAGAAGTTTTTTACAGGAAAGATAAATGAATTTTACACAAAGGATCTATAATTTTAATAGAAAGAATTCTTCTACAGGAACAAAGTATAAGTATTTTAGAGAGGTTTTCCTATCACCACAAATATTTTCTATAGAGATCTATAATTTTCTTTGGTATCAATCTATTTCAAATGAACAATTTACACAGAGGATCTAAATTGTTTTCTACAGAGGTTCAATTTTCATGGCAATCTTTTAAAAAAAACAAAAGTTTCTACAATAATGAAAAAATCTTCTAATATTTTCCAATTTGCATTACAATAATTAAATAACTCTTTCAAAACAAATTTCACAAAAATAATTAAGGAACCTGTACCAGAAGAATTGTTGCCTCGAGGGTTGATGCCGAGCTTCTCTGTAATCTTCAATTTGCCAAGATTTCCAAAGCTTCCTCTAGAATAATTGCATTTCCCAGAGAACAAAAACAATCCAAAGCCAAGAATATAACAAACTAGATTCCTAAAATTATTAGAAAACTTCTAAGATCTACAATTTCTTCAAACCCAAGAACAAATCTTTTATTTCCCAATAACCTTTGTTCCTCTTTTTCCTATGAAACCAACTTCCTCTTTTCTCACCCATTTCAATCAATCTCTCCGTAAATCAATTTTTAAGACAGTAAGAAAACATATCCTTCTAACTTCCTGTTCACACAACAAATATCTCTTCTTTAACAAGCCAAGATATTTCTAAGATCTTTTCCCAAATATGCATTTAAAATTAAAAACAATTTATTTAATCTAATTTACAATTTAAATAACTTATTTATTTTAATTCCCTATTAATTTAATAATTAAAATTACTTTATAATATAACTTAAATTAAATTAATTAATTTATAATAAAATCTCCATATTAATTAAATACTTAATAACAACACAAAACTTAATCCTTACAATTTGAACTTGCACGATAAATAAAATACCAAGACCAACATGGATAAAGAAGATGACCAACATACAGATTGATGACACACTGTGCTAGGGTAATGGTTTGACTAGGTAGCCCGTTACTATCTCCCAATCATTACTGTTGAGTAGTGGACATGCTGAGACCTATGAAACCAGGTGAATTCGTTGTTCTATACCTACAAACTTATAACAACAAAAAAAGTCATACATGTATACATATAATAATTCATACACACCGTGAAGAAAGAATCACAGAAAGCACAAGGCACTCGCAAGCGAGTGATGCAATATCGTTCTCTTCATAAATACAATGTCACATAAACTGATGAGATAGTATATCAATTAAACTACAATAAACATATATAGCAATGTCATCACAACTAAACATCTATGCAAACATAAAGCATATTAAACATAATCACCATGGATATAATGTATCATCACATCCATATAGTCTATCATCGCTACACTGTCAGCGATAGAACAACCATAACATAAAATAAGGTCTAACAAAGTATCTGAGTTGTCAAAGAAAATATAGCAAATCGGAGGGGTGTCACATCCTCCCCCCTAGGATCAGGCTTACTCCTAGAAGCCTACAAACAAACAAGGGTAGATCTCCCTTATCCTGATAGCATCCTCCCATGTAGTAGAAGTGTCATCTCTAGGATCCTACTGGACCCTCACCTGCTCCATATCTTGACCCTTGAGGGCAAGTCTCCTGTGTTAGGTAATGGCCACGGGCTCTAAAGCTAGTTGCTCGTCCTCTACCTATAAAGCAGTCCAATCAATGATATGAGAAATGTCTGGATGTTAAGATCTAAGTACAGAAACATGGAACACATCGTGGATGCACAAGAGACTGGGTGGTAAAGCAAGGCAGTAGGCAACTGGCCCAATCTTCTCCAGAATCTCAAAAGGCCCAACAAAACAAGGTGCAAGCTTAGAACCCTTTCCATAATGGATTGAAATCTTCCTTGGTCGCACTCGCAAGAAAACTCGGTTACCCACAACAAACTGGCGATCCACATGATGTGCATTCACATACTTCTTTTTCCTATCCTGTGCAGCTACTAAATGCTCTCTGATCCGAACCACCTGCTGCTCCATATCCTAAAGCATATCAGGACCTAATAAAATCTTGTCCTCCAACCTGTCCCAACTCAATGGAGTCTGATACAACTGTCCATACAAGGCCTGAAAAGGTGCCATGCCAATAGAAGTCTGAAACCCATTGTTATAAGCAAACTCTACAAGATAGAGATAATCCTCCCATTGTGTATGTTGGTCCATGACATACATGTGAAGCATATCTTCAAGGATCTGATTGACCCTCTCAGTCTATCCATTTGTCTCAGGGTGATACGCTGAACTAAAGTTCAACTGTGTCCCCATAGCATGTTGTAATGATGTCCAAAGAGCTGAAGTAAACACATGATCCCTATCAGAGATAATCTGATGCAGAATACCATGCAACCTCACAATGTCCTCCATGAACACTCTGGCAACTGACAAAGTGTTATATGAGGAACAGATAGGTGAGAAGTGTGCCACCTTCGTCAACCTATCTACCATCACCATAATTGCATAATGTCGTTGCGAAGATTTGGGTAAACCAACAATGAAATCCAATGAAATGATATCCCATTTCCACTCAGGAACCTAAATGAGGCTGTAGAAGACCAGCCAGATGTTGGTGTTTAGCCTTAACTCACTGACACTCCAAACACTGTGATACATAATCAGCGATATCTCACTTCATACCTGCCCAAAAATAAAGTAGTCACAGATCGACATACATCTTCTTCACTCTAGGGTGAGCTGAATAAGGTGCCCGATGTGCCTCTATCAAAATCAAGGTACGAAGCCATTTTGAAGATGGAACAAATATGCATCCCATGTATCTCAATAACCCATCTGTCTCCAAAGAATATCCTGAGTATCTACCATCCAAAGTCCTGCTTGACTCAATCTCAAACCTTACCTCCTGGTACCAACTATCTATAGGAAGTGTGGTAAGAATTTGGCTCCTCAAATCTATAGTAAGAGTCATCTTAGATAGTTTGTGCCTCCATCTGCTGAGAGCATTGGCCATAACATTCTCCTTCCCCTAGATGTACTTCACCTCCAAATCGTACTCACAGAGGAACTCCATCCATCGCCTTTGCCTAGCATTGAGGTTAGGCTATGTGAAGATTTACTGTAGACTCTAATGGTCACTATGTAACTCAAAACGGTGCACCAATAAGAAATGTCTCCATTGAGTCAATACATGTACAACTACAACTAACTCAAGATCATGCATGGGGTAGTTCAACTCATGATCCTTGAGCTTGCATGACTCGTACGCAATGACTTGACCATCCTGCATTAATACCACTCATAACCCCTCCAAAGATGCATCTGCACAAATAACAAAGTCTCCTATATGATCTAGTACCACAAGGATCGGTGCACTAGTCAACCTCTCCTTTAATGTCTGAAATGCAGCCTTGCTCTGCTATAACCAATTGAACTTCTCCCCTTTCCTCTGAAGAGAAGTGATAGGATGTCCTACCCTAGAAAAGTCTTGAACAAAACTCCTATAGTAACCTGCTAACTCCATAAAACTACGTATCTCGGCCACATTCATGGGCGCAGACCAATCCATAATTTCCTGGTTTAGCAGGATCTACTGCAATACCTTCTCCTGATATAACATGACCAAGGTACTTGACCTCAGTTTTGAAGAACTCACATTTGGACAAGTTGGAATACACCTTAATATCCCTCAAACACTATAGTACCTACCTCAAATGTTCCTCGTGCTCCTCAATTGTCCTGGAATAAATCAATATGTCATCGAGGAATACCACTACAAATCTATCCAGGTATGTGCAAAAAAATCCATGCATTAGGCTCATGAATATAGATGGCACATTTGTCAACCTGAACGGTACCACTATAAAATCGTAGTGACCGTATCATGTGTGAAACATTGTCTTATGAATATCAGACTCCACAATCCACAACTAATGGTACCCTGACTTAAGATCAATCTTAGAAAAGACCGTAGCACCCTTGACCTGATCAAACAAGTCATTGATCCTAGGTAGAGGATATTGGTTCTTGATGGTGACCTTATTTAACTATTGGTAATCTATGTACAGACGAAGAGAACCATCCTTCTTCTTCACAAAGATCATTGGTGCTTCCCAAGGTGAGACACTGGGGCAAATGAAACCCTTCTTCAACAACTCCTCAAGCTACAAGCAAAGATCTTTAAGCTCCTAAGTCATCATACGGTATGGGGCTCGAGAAATGAGTTCAGAACCAGGTAGAAGACCAACCTTGAAGTCTATGTCATGCTAAGGTGGCATCCCTAGAATATCATCTAGAAAAACATCTGCATACTACTGAAGTATGGGGTGGCTATCTATAGACACCTTCTCCTCTCTATCACCCATCTCCAAGTCATCTACTGTCACAACAAATAACTGACATCCCCGATGAACACATCTTCTCAGCTACATAGCCGAGATAATCCTCAATGATATAGGTCTCTGAACCCCTACTAACTCAACCTCACTACCTGATGCATCAATGCATCGTATCAACTTGCATCGACAATCAATCATGTCCTTATGAGCATCGAGCCAATCCATCCCTAGGACAATGTCATAAGAACCTAATGGTATAACATGAAGATCTGCAGTAGCACTGTGGAAAGGAGAAATCTCTAGTCTACAATCTAATACATAAGAATGTATAGCAACTCTAGCACCAAATACTAACCCAACCTACCACTTACCCTCTTGCCTTACTGGTCCCAATCTATCATGTACCATGACAAATGATGAAATAAATGAATCGAAGGCTCCTGAATCAAATAATATGGTAACTCTATTACCCTGCAACATAGCTGTAGTCTCCACCATTGTACTTTGGTGGTCAGCCTGGCGGTTATCAACCACAATAAATACATGACGTCCTTTGCTTGCATCACCAACAATTCTCTTTGATATCGCTGGCCTCTGTGTATATCTTGATGTACCCTTATTGGGACACTACTGAGCTATGTGACCCTGCTGGCCACAAGAAAAAAATCCGGTACCCCTGCCAAAACCTCTACCTCCAGAAGGTGCACTGGAATGATGTACACTACCCCTAAAGGTAGACTAAGTACTCTATGTTGGTTGTGCATTACTAAAGGGTTTGACATGCCTCCAGTTCTGATCACCTCCTAATTGATATCTGTCATTCTATCTAGGTGGAAAATCCTTTTGTTTCCCCTGAGAGTTCTGGTATTGTCCACTCTGTGTTGGTGTTTGATGTGCCCTCGGTAGTCTAGCTCCCTGAGTCTAGCCACTGCGTGCACTAGGCCTTGTAGTTGAAGTACTGCCCATCTACACTCCTACATGATCGCCCAATGCCATTGCCAAATTCTCCTCTACAAGTCTGGCCTTTTCTACCACGGTCTCCATAGTCTTGGGTTTGAAAACCCACATAGCTCCATTGATCCGGGCATTTAAGCCCCTAAAAAAGTGTTGCACCAACATGCCCTCATTGTCCCCAATGCCTACGTACTATTTGAGCTCGTAAAAATGATGCTCATATTGTTCCACTAACATAGTCATCTATCGTAGAGTATGGAACTCATCACCACGACGTTGTTTCCAATGATCAGAGAGAAATCTGGCACGAAACCTCTCTAGAAACATCTCCCAAGATATGGTACCAATATCAATATGGAGCTTCTGCTTCTCCAATCTCCACCATGTGGAAGCAAAGCCTCTTAGGTGTATAATCATACATCTGGCTCTGGTGTTGCTACCATATGGGTGCATAGCAAAGCATCTATTCAGGTCAATCAGCCAAGTCTCAGCCTCTAAACCATTGTCTAATCCATCAAATAAGGGTGGTCGAGCTCTAAGTAAATCTCTCATGTGTGCAACTACCACTGCCTCTGACTGAGTTGGTACATCTCTCTCTCTAACAACAATATCCTCTACTTCCTGCCTCAATCCAAGATGGGCAAGAGTATCCTCTAACAATTGACGCAACTAAGCGCCTTCGACCCCTGGTGGATCCAAATACTGAATACCGCCTCTCAAAATGTTTTGGGAAGCTTGTTGTTCCTCACGGTCTAAATCATGAGAAACATGCAGAGGTGAGTTCTGCTAGCTACCTCCATGTTTGCCTCTATGACCATGACCATGGCCTCGACCTCACCTAGGTGGCATGATCCTGCACAACACACCAAGGTGTAAGACAAGATATGCAACTTAAATCCTACATAAAAAACTTAATGGTTTCAAATTAACCCAGAGTTTTCAGTGCTTAAACCTAGGCTCTGATACCAATTGTAAAACCCTATCTCGCAACCTAGAGGATGATGCAACATTGTGGAAGCACAACTATTTTTTTTTCTTAAAAAGAGTAACAATGATGAGTGAAGTAACCTACTCTAACACATACATCCTTAGGCCATGCAACATGTCTACATGTGAAATTCCAAACTTACAAAATTATTCTTAAACATAGTATATGGAAATAACTCATGATAACAACATACAACAAAGTAGTAATCCATTACAAAATAATTATAACACATAGAAATGTAATGAGCATATTTCCACAGATACAACATCATATAAACAATATATACCATTTAATCCAATGATGAATAGATCATACATAATGTCACAATTACATCACAAGGGTTCCTTCTTGATTACAAATAACGAATACAATATATAGTGTCCACTATTACAATGAGAAAGAGAAGTACAAATCCATAGAACCACATGAGCTCCTCAAACAAGAAGATCTCGCCATCACAAATAGGAAGAGAAAGCTCAATAGTGTAAGGTGTATGCCACCCAACCATATGGTGCTCGTAGGCCCAACCACCATGCTAGGAGATAGTAAAAGGTAACCAGGACAAACCTATTACCTCAAGACACATACAATATACAAGATAACAAAGTACTAGTAAACACAAACAAAAGGTCACACTGCTTCCAAAATCACTGAATCAAGAACACTCACTGTACAACAAAAACTGACTATTGTCATAGGAGGAGTGCCATCACAAATGTTGCATTGGTTATCCTAAAGAGATTTTCCTAGGTCCTAACCCCCATCTTGGGTTATCCTGGTAACCTCTTATGAACTCTAGCCCCACATGCACACCAATGCGGAATCAATTATCTTTTGAGAAGACAAGATAACGATCTTACCATTCTAGGCCTTCTCGACTCATCTCAAGTCTAACACAAGCCCTTGAACCAATGAGTGAGGCTAATTATCAAGTTAAATATGTTAACTACCCATTCCCCTAATGTAGGTTATTTAATTTCCATTGATTACACTAATTTCCACATGAGTTATCCTGGGACCAATTTGTGTCTCGACCCTCGTTGAAAGCCACTCCCCTATTGATAACACAATAACTCATTCTACACCCAAGGGTAGATAGTGCACAAACTGATAATAACATAACACAAGAGATAAGACATCCCTACAGATGTCCAATACTGAATCCAACTACATGCACTACCCAAGGAAATCTCAAGGCGACTAATAAAAGTGACAACCCTTTCACAATTAAAATTTGGAAGACTTAGATTTCACAATAAAAAATACTCTTCCCCCCCAATACACAATTACAAAAACACTAAATATTATAAACAAAAACTTAAGCAATTCAAAACACTACCATTTGGATTTCCTAAATCCAAATCATTCAATATCCCATAGTTATATACATCATCCAAAACACAATTTCAATTTATAAAACAACAACCAACTAGTGCTAAATGTTTTAATTCCAATTTCATAATTATAATTAAACAAATCTCAATTCTTCTAAGATTTTTTTTAAAAAAAATAAAATATCTACTAGTTCTTTGCAAGCACTAACAATATAATATTCATTTAAAAATCATTTACTTACCTTAAAAAAAAATAATTTAAATAATTATATTTAAATATATATATATAATTATATATATAAATATATACAATTATATATATATAATAAATATATTATTTAATATACAAAATTATATTACATTACAACCATATCAATTAATGTATACATAATATACATTTATAATATATATAACATATATTAAAGAAACTATCGTACGAAAACCCGCAACACACAGACTGGCCACGACAGGCAATCATGAGGGAGACGGCTGTTACAGCCGAGCCTCCCCACTGTGGGGGTCGGGTGTGTCAGCCATGCCAGCGCTGCCTGTGAAGGCAGCACTGGGCACTGCCCTCACTGCCATCTCCCATGTGGGAGGGATGACTATGGGGGTAGCTTGCCCAGCCTCACACAGTATACATTTTTTTTAATAAAAGCCCTACGATTATTGAAAATCGCGTACGACGATTTTTCCAATTTCATTTCAAAATAAAAATTCCTATAGGAAAATTATAGTACCTTATAAAATAGAAAATATTTCTATACAGTATATATGTAGATGTACATATATATCTTTGAATATATATGTATATATATTTATATATTTATTATCCAAGCATTTGTTCAAGTTGGGCAATTAATTTACACAAAATTTTTCTACAAGAAAGATAAATGAATTTTACACAGAGGATCTATAATTTTAATCAAAATAAATCTTCTACAAGAACAAAGTATAAGTATTTTATAGAGGTTTTCCTATCATCACAAATATTTTCTAGAGAGATCTATAATTTCCTTTGGTATTAATCTATTTCAAATGAACAATTTACATAGAGGATCTAAATTGTTTTCTACAGAGGTTAAATTTTCATAGAAATATTTTTAAAAAAACAAAAGCTTCTACAATAATGAAAGCCTCTTCTAATATTTTCCAATTTGCATTACAATAATTAAATAACTCTTTCAAAACAAAATTCACAAAAATAATTAAAGAACCTATTCCAGAAGAATTGTTGCCTCGAGGATTGATGTTGAGCTTCTCTGTAATCTTCAATTTGCCAAGATTTCCAAAGCTTCCTCCAGAATAATTGCATTTCCCAGAGAACAAAAACAATCCAAAGCCAAGAATATAACAAACTAGATTCCTAAAATTATTAGAAAACTTCTAAGATCTACAATTTCTTCAAACCCAAGAACAAATCTTTTATTTCCCAAAAACCTTTGTTCCTCTTTTTCCTATGAAACCAACTTCCTCTTTTCTCACCCATTTCAATCAATCTCTCTGTAAATCAATTTTTAAGACAGTAAGAAAACATATCCTTCTAACTTCCTGTTCACACAACAAATATCTCTTCTTTAACAAACCAAGATATTTCTAAGATCTTTTCCCAAATATGCATTTAAAATTAAAAATAATTTATTTAATCTAATTTACAATTTAAATGAATTATTTATTATAATTCCCCATTAATTTAATAATTAAAATTAATTTATAATATAACTTAAATTAAATTAATTAATTTATAATAAAATCTCCATATTAATTAAATACTTAATCACAACACAAAACTTAATCCGTACAATTTAAACTTGCACGATAAATAAAATACCAAGACCAACATGGATAAGGAACATGACCAACATACGAACTGACAACACACTGTGCTAGGGTAATGGTTTGACTAGGTAGCTCGTTACTATCTCCCAATCATTAATGTTGAGTAGTGGACACACTCAAACCTGTGAAACCAGGTGAAGTCATTGTCCTATACCTACAAACCTACAACAAAAGCAAAAGTCGTACATGCATACAGATAATAATTCATACACACCATGAAGAGAGAATCAAAAAAATCATAGGGCACTCACAAGCAAGTGATGCAATACCGTTCTTTTCACCAATACAATGTCACATCAATTGACGAGATAATATATCAATTAAACTACAATAAACATATATAGCAATGTCATCACAACTAAGCATCTATGCAAAAATAAAGCATATAAAACATAATCACCATGCATATAATGTATCATCACGTCCATATAGTCTATCATTGCTCCACTGTCAGTGATTGAACAACCATACAATAAAATAGGGTTTAACAAAGTATCTGAGTTGTTAAAGAAAATATAGCAAATTAGAGGGATGTCACAGATGGAGATGGAGAGGAACGTTTATTTTAAAATAAAAATTATCCTTAGAGTGCATTGCGCATTAATTAACAAAAATAGATTGTTGGGCATAGGGATTTATTGCATGATGAAGTGACACTCACTGATATTTGAAAGGCCAATAAACCATGTTTGTATGTAATCATGTTTTCCTATATTTTCTGATAAAGAGAACCTTTGAAAAATTATCTCGAACCCACTTATATATGGTAGGAAGTTGGAGTTATCTTTTCAAGTGGGCCTAATCTTTCTTTTAGACCCATGAATAATTTATCTATATTTTAGAAAATTAGTTATATTTAATTAGTGAGAATGATGATTTTTTTGTATTATATCATTTATCAAAGTTTCTTTTTTGGTATAATTGATCTTTATTCGATCCTTGAATCATTTTGATGGGTTGGATCATTTACTTGTGATAGTTTAACCAATTGCTAACTTCTAATTTAGATATATGCTCCCTCGTAATACTATAATCTAACATACAAAAATAAAATTCCTTATATATAAAATAAATTATAATTATCTATATATACCATTATTTTCATTTGAATAAGTACATCAATTTTTTTTCTTAGTTAAAATATTAATTTTAGAAAATAAAAATATTCAAAAATTAAATAATTAAAATCACACTACAAATTAAAGAGTTTGAAATGTTTTGTAATGAAGGTAAAACTAGCACTTGTACCTAAAGGAGGTTAGGATAATGTTGATAGAAAATTATGTGTATGCTAATATGTTAGAGAGTATGTGTTTGTGCATGGGTGTGTATGAATTAAACAATTAATAATTAGTGCTAAAAAATGGAATGAAATAAACTTAGACAAATCTAGATTTTTTCCACTTAGACAAACCTAGATTTTTTCTTTAAAGAAATTGGGTATATTTGATTTTGAAATATTTGCATGCAAATTTAAAGCATACAACAATGCAAATGAAAAATTAAAGTTTCCCTCAAATTGGAAAAAACACTACAAATAAAAATAGAATGCTATCATCTAGTTGGAAAATCAATATGTATGTGGCTTTTACCTGATAAGTGAGATTTTGGAGGATTTTGCTATTAAAAGGCAGTGATTTACCATTAAACGACAACTGAATTTATTTTTTAGGTAACTAAATAGTGGTTTGCAAAGTGAGATTTGTTTCAGGCTCAAACCTCACACTTTATGTAACTTATCGGCTAATTATGATTTATACTATAATTTAGATGTCTATCCTTTGTTTCCTTAAAAATAATTATAATTTAAAAAGGAATGCAAGAGAATGTAGATATTGGATCTCAAAACTATTTAATTTTTAAAGAGTTATTTTATCTCTTCATCACCCTAGTGAAATCATCATTTATATCTTGATCCTCTAAATGTTCTTATAGAGATTTCATGGATTTTTTGCTTATATTAAAATTTATGCATTAGTAATAAAATAAATAGATTTAACAATATTATTAAGTTGGATCATTTAAATTTAATATAGATAGAAAGTAGACATAATACCCATAGTATATTTATTAGTAATTAAAAATATACAATTACTATAAATTTTTTTAAAAAATTAAACAATTTAAACAATACTACAAAATAAAGAATTTAAAATGCTTTGCAATCAAAGTAAAACTATGATTTATACAAAAATCTAGATTTCTTTATTTTTTGTTTCATTAAAAGTAATTGCAACTTAAAAAGGAATGTAATAGTATGAAAATATTTATCTCCATATTATTTCTTATACTATGCATGTTCATGGGATTTCATGTATTTTCTTTCTACTAAATTTATGCATTAGCAATAGAAATTAAAAAAGAAAAACAATAATTTAAAGTTGAACAATATGTAATCAATCTAAATAGAAATTAGATATAATAACCATAATATATTTATTAATAATTATCAAAAACATTACATTAGCATTTATTATCAAAATCATAATATATTTATTAATAATTTAAAATAGATGATTGCATTAATTTTAGAGAGAAAAATCTTAAAAATTGAATAATTAAAATAGTATTAATGATTTGTAATGAAAGTAAGCTATGATTTATGCAATAAGCTATATGCTTATCCTTTGTTTCATTATGAAAAATATAAATTAAAAAAATGAGAGAATATGTAGAGATTTGATTTCTAAAACAAATTAGTTTTTTAAAGTAGTGATATTATCTCTATGATTCATTAGAAAATAATATAATTTTGATTTGATTTCTAAAAAAAAAGTTTTAAATATTGTTATTAGCTATTATTTTTATGGCCAAATCTTTCTCAATGGTCTAGCATCATTCTAGCACATTCTAAACTATTGATAACAAAAGTAGTTGATTGAGTTCATATAGGGAATGCCTTTGGCACAATAATAGCTTATTTTTATTTTACCTTTCAATCACGATAGTACAATGCTAACTATAGAGAAGTAAGGTTAAAAAGTCTTGTTTACTAATCATAGTCAATCAATGCAACATGTTGAGACTATAAATCAAAAACTTCTCCCAGCCAAAGGTAAATTTAACTTGGATAAAGACTTTGAATTGACAAGACTCTTAGGGTAACCATCATTTCATAAAATGTTGACCCCAAAATGTGCAATTGACCATATTTATTAACAAGTGGAATACAAGTTTTCTAACTAAATATAGAAGAAGTTTAAAATTAATTAATGAAATAAACTTGATTCTCCTTTTGTTTGACATTTTCTATCATCAAGATCCCTCAAAGAGCATGATGATGAGAGCATACATTGTTATATAAAAAAAAAAATTCTTATGTTGGTGGCAAGCCACACAACTAAGATTTTTTTCTAAAATATTGTTTATGTGTGCAATTTAGATTACATCCATCTGATCCAATAAGAAAAGAGAAAAAATAGTTTGTTTTTAAAATTTAAAATTAGAACTAAATTATAGAGTAAAAAAATACTCTAATATACTATATATACTATATTATTTCTTCATAATACTGTATATTATAATATATAATATTATTATTTTTTTATCAGTAAAAGGAAAGAAAATCTTGCATGTTATTTTATTGATTTTCAAGAAAATTATAAATGCTATGTTCTAGTAAAAAATGACCACTCTAGATTTCATTCACCAAGCTAATATTAACTTGTATTTAACTACTCCCATCAACGCACAACAACCTTCAACAAAAAAGATTAGCCACCAAAGTCCCTGCCACTACATTCCTTCAACTAGCCAGTCCTTCACCATTCCTTTGCTCCCAACCTTGAGATCCAATAATAGTTCTAGAGAATAACCCTATCCCTTTTACACCATCTAGAATGTGAAAAAATAACTAGTATTAACCTGGTAGCTGCTAGTCACTCTTTGCAACTATGTACATATGTCCTTTATTTCACCCCTAACCTATTAGACGTGAGACATCATTGCCTTGATACCCAAACACCTCTCCTCAAGAAAAATTTGGAACCTCAAACCCCCACTCCTCCACAGGCACTATCTCAATGTTATGAAAATATTCATACATAGGGAGATTGTGAATTGACAATGTTGAAACCGCCCAGTTTGCTAAGGAGCCGGCTATCCATTCCCACTTTGCAATGTATGAGACAACTTAAAGTATTCCAACACACTTAGTTTTTTCCTTATTAGTGAAATGTATTTGTTTATCTTCCACACTTGTGAGCTACCATTAGCTACAACATTAACTATGATTTTTGAGTCTCCTTCCAATTGAATTTTTCAAACTCCTAATTTAGACACCAAGTTTACAACCAACACACAGTTCAAATCCTCAAGTAGGGGTTATAGGATATGAGTGAAGTTGAAAAGGAAGCCAAGGAGTTGATGAACACCTTGAAGTAGTGCTACTGTAGTTGTTTTTGGCTTTTTGGCGGTCCTTTTTTGGACCCTATTGTCTCTCTTTGCTGTCATTTCCTTTTTTGGGACAACTGTCTATTTGTTCGAACTTTTTATGCTCTTTCTTTGTTTATTTTAACTCTGTGGTTTCACGTCCCTGTAAAACCTATTTTTTCCTTTTCAAAAACAAAGCTGCATGTGCTTTCACCTCATTATTTGTACCATCAGACAAATTTTGAGCACCAATTCCCAAAATGTTACCAAGGTCATCCCGCATGATGCATCCCACCCAAGAAGGACTAGGATTCCCTTTTGCAACACCATCAAAATTTCTTTCAACACCCATTTTCTAGTTTATCTACTCAACCATCTTATTATTTGCAGGAATCAAGTTAGCCTATGCACCATAAAAGTTCAAAAGCTTTAGCATTAGCCACCTTCTTTGGAGCATACTATCAACATGGTTGAAAGGATATTTACCGAGCTTGCATCTTGCAACTGCCATATTGACAACTTCTGAAATAGATAGCTCTATTTTGACAATCATAGATTCTATGCTAAGCTATTTTCCTTGGAAAATCCTTCTATTACGTTCCTTCCAAAGCTCCCAAATTATTAGTGAAGGGCTCACATACCATATGATGGAAAAGAGATTTCTTATGGTTCACTCTCCAGCTGGAGAGAGGGTTTACCAATTCAGTTTATTTTGGAAGTGTTTCCAACAATTGTACAAGAATTCACAGTGTAACAACAAATGATCCACCATTTCTTCATGTTGTTTGCAAAGAATACATTGATAAGGGCCCTTAAACTCGATCATTTTGAGTCGCTCTCCCATCAAGATGTGCTAGCGCAGTGCGAACCAAGCAAATATTTCAACTTTTGGAAGGTAAAACTTGTCCCAGCATAACTGATTTGACCAATCAACCTTTAACTAGGTGTTCTCCAACAACTTATAGCCTATTTTAACATTAAACTATAAGATTTCTAGATTAAAAATGTGTGTCAATTTTTACATCAACATTTTAGATCATACTCCATGATCCATCATCAGGATGCAATGTAGATGATCCATCACTCTTCTCTCTATCTGCATTGCATCCTGATGATGGATCATGGAATATGATCTGAAACGTTGATGTAAAAATTGACACACAGTTTTAATCCAGAAATATAATACTATACTATCATGGACTGTGAAAACTTCATGCTTTTAATTTAACTATAATATAAAACACCTCACTCAAACAAGTCTCCAAAAACCATCAACTACATTACAACACAACCCTTGCATTCAAGTATTACCTTTCTTTAAAATTACAACCTTGTGATTTATACATCCTTTACACACTTCTTAATTTTATTTTTCTTCATAACCTTTTATATCTGCCTAATGATCCTTATTCTTTTCCATAACCATTTTACTTGAATGTGTGCAATATTCTACCTCTTCTATTCCTCTACACCATAATGCTCATCTCAAATCCTTATCCACTAGGGCTTAAACTACCTATTATGGAAGATGCACCAACACTCAACTTTCTTCAATGGAAATGATAACTTTGATCATGATAAATACTATGAGAAGGTTGAACAACAAATTTTTCAGATGGTTATTTAAAAATTCCAACTATATCAAGAAGAAATGAGTAGGATGGAATATTGAAACAATACCTCTTCTTTAATTGATATTTACATATTTATTATTCTCTACCTCTTCTTTAGAATCTATATCACAACTAATCCATTTTACTTATTTTAATCCAACATACACATACACATACACATACACATACACATACACATACACATACACATTTAAACTTAATTATATTTATATGGTGTATTATATTCCTTGCAACTGTGAAGAGCAGAAGAAATCCGTAATACCATATGATGTCCATCAGAGTTTTCTTACTCCTTGATAAGCCTCGTTGCAGCGAATCTTGTAGCACACCGGTAGAATTTGGACAAACATCTCCTTAACGTGCGTTCCACGACAAAGTGTTAAAAGGAAAAAAATAACATATATCTGGACTTGTGAGGCCACAAATATTTGCAATCCTACGTTGTCAACTACCTCGGCGTGCTCAGTTTAACATGTTACTTCATTCATTTCTTACCGTCCCTGTCTCTGAAAGAGGAATGCACAACTTTGTTCAGGTATTGGACGAGCACCAACTACTGTCACCTTGTGTGGCGTTCGGGAAAACTTCGAACCCTGCACTGTCAATGTCTCTTTCACTCAAACAGTCAGCTGAATGACTGTTGAAGTCCGTGAAAGGTTTCTTTGGGAGGCTCGTGAATTATACACTTGAACAAATATTTAACAGAGGCTCGTGACATTGATTGTACTAGATAAACAAGACTCTTTTACCTGGTGACACCAACTCATCCATTCTCGTGTTACCAGTTTCTATGGATATAGAAAGACACGGATGAATAGAGAAAGGCACGGATGGACAGGACCTTCTGTGTAGGTAATTCATTTCCATTCTTTCATGAGTGCCCCATTTTTCATTTTCGTCTCACCTACCCTACGCAATAGGTGCATGAATCGAGTCAACGACCTATAGTCTACAGTCAATGGTCATGGGCAGAGGTATCTTGACAAGGTACATTGTCCTATGTGGCAAATGAAAATAATGTTTACAAGAAAATGTGGGGTGTTATATTATTTATTGAGGGTCAAATAAGATTTGAATTGGTTTGGTTTTTGAGTCATTTTAATAGAATCTATGTTTGTAAAAGATTAGAATTTTTTAATTAATTTTAATTAATTAAAAAATTAAAATTTAAAATATTATTATATTTTTATTTTTATTGTTGATGTTGGCATAGCAACATCTTCTAGTATCATAGGGATGGATGGGAGACTAGACCTCATGACCTCTTACTTGCAACAAGATGCTTTAACCAATCAACCTAGGTCCCTCATCCTAAAACATTAATAAATTTAAAATTAAATTTGTTAGAATATTTAAAAAAAAAAAAACAAATATTCAATATTTTTTTTAAAAAATGATTACATAAGAAATATTTTATAATATATTAAAATGTTGATATAATTCAATTAAATCTATAGAAAAATAGTGTATAATCTATTTTATAACTTTATCTTGAAAAAAAATAGGGCAATGGATGTTTCAAGAGGAAAAAATTAGATTGTATTTTTCTAAAGCAATAAATTAGATTGGATGCTTCAAAGAAAATGAAAAATGCAAGTGATGTTCAACTTAATCTAATGTGTGAATTTGAACAATGGCAATATTTTAAAATAGCTTTAGAGAATGTAATAGATTACAAGCATCAAGTTCTCCTTAGTTAATCTTCTTATCAAACCAACTTTATAACCTTGGGAAAATATTGAAATACAATAAGAAAGTGTGCAAGTGGGTTATATGCATATTTTGGAGCAATATATTTCTTTTATATTGGGTCATCCGACAATAGTATGTTCCACCTTTTGATCAAAGTGGAACATTGAAGTTAGTATTTATTTATT
This sequence comes from Sequoia sempervirens, assembly GCA_007258455.2. Taxonomy (NCBI): domain Eukaryota; kingdom Viridiplantae; phylum Streptophyta; class Pinopsida; order Cupressales; family Cupressaceae; genus Sequoia; species Sequoia sempervirens. The sequence continues at coordinate 121,065,455 of VDFB02047230.1, forward strand.
AAATTTTCACTTTCTATCATTCATAGCAACTAAACTATTAAGAATTTGAAGATGATATGAACTAGTGTATTTTGAGATTTCATATTTAGAATATATATATATAATTAACAGTATTTTTAAATGACATTTATTCCATAATGCAAAACATATTTTTAAAAAATAAATAAAATTATAAATTCTTGAACATAAATCTATAACACAATTATCTAGTGTGTCTAATTTTTTATAATCTTTTGTTGCATATTTTATTTTTTATTAATTTCTTAAATGAGATTAATTATGAATTATACATAATTTTATTCCATAATACATTAAAAAAAATCAAGCTTCTTAAATGAGATTAATTATGAATTATACATAATTTTATTCCATAATACATTAAAAAAAATCAAGCTCACGTTTTTTTATGTTGAAACAACGACATCAATATTTAGTGTGCATATACTTTTTAATATTTTAATTTTCCTATTTTTTCATGCATGTGGAAAAATACCTTTTTGTTTGGTGAAAATCCTATGTTCTCTAGAAATTTGAAAGTACATATTATGATTTAATTTTAAATGCATTCAAAATTATGTTAGAAGTATTGTCATTGATGTCAAAATATCACACTGTCATATAGATATGTCAAAGCAAGTTATGAAATGGCATATAGGTGATTAGATTAACATTCAGTTTTTAGACTTGGCTCTATCAAGACTTCAATAGAATCATCAAGTTGCTGGCTCAAAATAGAGCAATGTTGACATATTCTACACTCAGTTTCTAATGATCAATGTTGTTTAAAGCAGTTAGATGATTGGGCCAATATTACCGTGGAATTTATATATTCATTTTTAGAGACGGGCATTGTATTCAACATAAATGCTATTTCAATCTAGTTCGATGTCACTAACAACTAAATTCAATGATTTTCCAGACTCATGTGTTTTCAGATTTCAATAATTCTTGATAAACAAAAGATTAAATACTAAACAAAAGGCGGATTGATAAACAAAAAAATTAAATAAACAAAAAACTAGATACGTATTAACAAAAGAACAAATAGACATATCAAAATCTAAAGGACGTGTTTTTTCAAAAGACATGTTTTTTCTTCAAAAAGACGTATCAAATCTGAAGGACGTGCTTTTGCAAAAGACGTGTTTGTTTGTTGCATTACTAAAAAGAAATATTGTCTTCTCTAAACAAGGTTAAACTAAAAGGGCGTACAAGTTGAAACAAAAGGTTGTGAGCAGTATATACGACTTTCCTAAAGAGATACATTTGATAACCTTAAAAGATGTGATTGCTTCTAATAAAGCAAACATTTCTAAAAAGGGAATGTTGTTTTGGTTATAAACAGAAGATAAATGAATTAAGGAAGATCGATTAAGATTAAGAAAAGGTGTGACTGAATATGAAGAGGCAGAGTTGTGTTCTTCCACCAATAGTTGCAACCTTTGACCAGATTATATAATTGACATCCAAGCCAGGTTTGCAAATGTGGCTATTTTTGAAAATTAGTAGATCAGTCTAAGATTCCCATCTCCTTTTGTGGGCTTAGAGTGATATCATTTATCACATAGAGTAGATTGGAGAGTTGGGTTTGTGCAGATCAGATTGAAGGCAGTCTTACATCCATCAAGTCAAGGTTTGATACTTTGCACTAGGGGTAGGTGCTCCTTGTAGGTAGGTGCCTACTAAATTTGTAAAGGTCTAGGTGTTCCTTGTAGGTTACACTCTACTAAATCATCCTTTTGTAAATCTATAGGTTGGTGCCTACTTTGAAAAAATATTATTTCAATAAAGTTGTGTCAACTTGGGGAAATTGATTCATATCAAAAAGTTGATTGTAATAAGTTTGAAAAAGATTAAGAAATAAAAGTTTGTGATTGATTTACTGATTCACCCCCCTCTCAGTAAATATTTTGTGCTCTTCAATTGGTATCAGAGCAAGGTCCTTCTTGAAAGCCTAACCGCTTGAAGGAGATCCTTAAGAGAACATATGGAAAATCAAAGCAACACTGTGAAAGCACCCATCTTTGATGGGACTAATTATGCATTTTGGAATATCAAGATGGAAGCATATTTGAATGCACTTGGGTTTGATGTGTGGCAATCTGTTGTTGATGGGTATTCACCTCCAATTACCCCTCCAACGGATCAAGCAGGGAAAAAGAGAAGTGAAAACAATGCAAAGGCTAATCATGCTCTTCTTTGCAGCCTAACAGATTCTGAGTTTACAAAAGTCATGAGATGCAAATCAGAAAAAGAAATTTGGGACAAACTTCAAAATATTTATGAAGGAGATGCAAAATTTAAAAAGGCAAAGTTGCAAACTCATAGAAGAAAGTTGGAGACTCTCAAAATGGAGGATGATGAAGATATTGCTTCATATTTCCTTCATGTTGATGAATAGTGAATATCATGAGGGGACTTGGTGAAGAGATCAAGGATGACTTCATTATTGAAAAAATTCTAAGATCTCTTTCTACAAAGTTTGAAGCCAAGGTTGCAACATTGGAGGAATTAACAAACTTGGATCAACTAACCAAAGATGAATTACATGGAATCCTTGTTGCCTATGAGATGAGGATTGAAGGAAGATCACCACAAAAGGAAGTCTCATTCAAAGCATCCAAAAAAGTGCAAGAACAAGCATGAAGAAAAGGATGAAAAATCAAGTGATGAAGCAGAAGCTTACTTCATGGGTAAACTTAAGAAAGGAAAAGGAAAATACAAAGGAAAATTTTCTTTCAAATGCTTTAATTGTGGAAAAGTTGGACATTATGGCTCAAAATGTCCTCAAAATGAAAGAAGCTCCAGTGAAGAAGAAAAGGAAATCAACAACAAGAAAAAGGGAAAGAAGAATTTCAACAATAACTCAAAGAAGAAGTTTCAAAAACATAAGAAAAGTTTCTATTCAAAAAAGGATAGTAGCACCTTCGAAGAACAAAGTGAAGATTGCTCAAGCAATTGTGAAGAAGAGATATTGTTCATGGTTGAATGTGAAGAACTAAATGCTGATCAAGATGTTGATGAAGAAGAGACTGAACAAGAATGTAATCAAGAAGAGGAAGTGGATCTTGAAGAAGAATTGTACTATGCTTATAAGAAGAATGAAGATTTGAAGAAGAAGGCTGCCAAGTACAAATTGAAGGTTAAAGTGATGACAAAAGACTTGGAGAATTCAAGCAAAACCATTGAAGATTTAAGAGCTCAAATCATGGAAGCTGAAAGACATAAAGAAGAAATGAAAAGAAAACTCAATACAAAGAAGATGATATGTGACAAGCTGGAGCAATAAATAGCAATGCTAAAGATAGAGTTGGAGCAAACAAAGGTACAACACACAAAGATTGATGAAGAATCCAGCAAGTTGTTTGAGCTAATGAAGGCTCAAGATTTTCTTCAAAACAAAATAGGGGGCTGTTTTGAAGAACAATCCAAGAAGGTTACTAAATCCAAAGAAGATTTCAAGACCTTCTCAAAGCAAGTTGAAGAAGATTGGATAAGTGTTGATCCTAAGAGAAGACTGAATACTAGGAACTTCTATGCATTTAATGGCTATTGTTTTCTATGTAACAAATTTAGGCACAAGGCCTTAAATTGTAAAAATAAAGTGAAAAATATTCCTAGCTACCTTAGGAGAGATTATAATCCTTTCACACCATTAATGGACTATAATAGTCTATGCTACAATTGTAATAATCTTGGGCACAAAGCACAAGCTTGTAGGACAATTTCTAATGATTCTCCAAAGCAGAACAAGAAAGAAGATAAGTCCATTAAAAGGAAAGAAATGCCTATCAAAGTGTGGAGGAAAAAGGAGAAATCAATGTTCATTCAAACCGCCTTACATGCTGAAAGTAAGAAGGATAGATGGTACATTGATAGTGGGTGCTCAAAGAACATGACAAGTGACAAGAGCAAATTCATCTCTCTTGAACCTACTGATGAAGGAACATTAAGATTTGGTGATAATACAAGAAAACAAATAAAAGGAAAAGGAACAATTAGTCTAGATAATGGGAGAACAAAAATAGAAAATGTTTTGTATGTTAAGGGCCTAAAAGAAAATCTTCTAAGTGTTAGTCAACTTTGTGATCAAGGACATAGTATCACATTTCTTTCTAATACATGTGATATCAAGAAAGATGGAAAGCTGGTTGCTCAAGCTGAAAGGAAACATAATTTGTATATCTTAAAGGAGATAAGTTGTGAAAGTTGCAACTTAGTACAAGAGGATGAAAGTTGGTTATGGCACAAGAGGCTAGGCCATCTCAACTTTGATAATATTGTCAAAGTTAGCAAATCAAATTCTGTGAGTGATATGCCAAGGATAACAAAACCTTCTAATATCATTTGTAGAGAGTGTCAACTTGGAAAGAAAACAAGGTCAAGATTTAAGCCTAAGGAGCACTCTTCATCAAAGCCATTAGAACTCATACATACAGATCTTTATGGGCCAACCAAATCCAAGAGCATGAATGGAGAAATATATTTTATGTTGTTGATTGATGACTTCTCAAGAATGACTTGGGTTGCATTTTTGAAAGAAAAATATGAAGCTTTTGATAAATTCAAAGCTTTCAAAGAGCTGGTTGAAAATGGAGCAAACATCAAGATAAAATGTCTTAGATCAGATCAAGGAGGAGAATTCACATCAAAGGAATTTGAAAATTTCTGCATAGAGCATGGAATTAAAAGGCAATTTTCTGCAGCAAGAACCCCTCAACAAAATGGGGTTGTAGAAAGAAAAAATAGGACGGTTCAAGAAATGGCAAGGGAAATGCTAAATGAAACCAAGATAGCAGATTCCTTTTGGAAGGAAGCAATTCATACAATAGTTTACATCTTGAATCATGCACAAATAAGAGTGAACAATGAGAAGACACCATATGAACTTTGGAAAGGTAGACCAACAACTATCAAGTACTTCAAAATTTTTGGAAGCACTTGCTACATTAGAAGAGATGAAGAAGATTTTAGCAAATTTGACACAAGAGCAGATGAGGGAATCTTTCTTGGCTACTCATCAAAAAGTAAGGCATATAAATGCTACAACAAAAGAACTCACAAAATTGTTGAAAGTGCTAATGTAAGAATTGATGAAGGAAAGAAATTCAAAGAAGTTGGACAAAGTGATCACCATGTTCAAACTATGAATGATGAAGACAAAGAGGATGAGGAATCCAAAGAGGAAGAAAAGGAGGAAGAGGCAAAGGAAGAAGAATCTTCACAAAATACACCCATGAAGACACCATAGACACCTTCCAAGTTTGTTCAAAAGAACCATCCTGAAGATTTGATTCTTCAAGATAGATGTAGATCTACAAGGAAAATGGTGAATTACAATGAAGATTGTCATGCAACATTCCTATCTCAAGTTGAGCCCAAAACTTTTGAAGAAGCAAGCAAAGACAAATGTTGGATTGGTGAAATGAATGAAGAATTGGCTCAAATAGAGAAAAATGAAACTTGGGAACTTGTCCCAAGACCAAAAGATAAGAATGTAATTGGCACAAAATGGGTTTTTAGAAACAAATTAAATGAAGATGGTCAAGTCACAAGGAACAAAGCAAGGTTAGTGTGCAAGGGCTATGCACAAGTTGAAGGAATAGATTTGGAGGAAACATTCGCACCAGTTGCAAGGATTGAAGCAATTAGAATGTTTTTATCCTATGCAAGTCACAAGAAGTTTAAGGTGTATCAAATGGACATCAAATCTGATTTTCTTAATGGAGATCTAGAGGAGGAAGTTTATATTGAACAACCCGAAGGCTTCCTATTATCAGAAGACAAGGATTATGTGTGCAAGTTAAAGAAAGCTCTCTATGGGCTTAAACAAGCTCCTAGAACTTGGTATTCTAGACTTGACAAGTATCTCAAAGAGCAAGGTTTCAAAAGAGGAGATGTAGATAGCAATCTATACATCAAATAAGAGGATGGACATTTATTGATTGTGGTGGTTTATGTAGATGACATAATTTTTGGTGGAGACAAGGACAAAATGTGCAAATAATTTTCATCATGTATGCAAAAATAGTTTGAGATGTCAATGTTGGGAGAATTATCCTTCTTCCTTGGGCTGCAAATTTCACAATCAAGCAAAGGTATTTTCATCTCCCAAGCCAAATATGTGAAAGAAATGTTAAAAGGATTTAGAATGGAAGACTGCAATCCTGTGAGCACTCCCATGGTTATAGGTTGCAAGCTAAGCAAAGATGATGAATCCCAAGAAGTGAATCAAACACTATATAGATCAATGATTGGGAGTTGTTGTATCTAACTTCTACAAGACCAGACATAATGCAAGCTGTTGGAGTTGTGGCAAGATTTCAAGCAGTACCAAAAGAAACACATGTTCATGCAGTAAAGCGTATATTCAAATATTTGAAAGGCACAATGGAATATGGTCTATGGTACCCTAGTAGAAATGATTTCACTCTTGAAGCATTCACAGATGCTGATTGGGCTGGCAATGTGGATGATAGAAAAAGTACAAGTGAAGGATCTTTTTTTCTTGGAGGAAATTTAGTATCTTGGATGAGCAAAAAACAAGAATCAGTTTCTCTATCTACAGCAGAAGCTAAATATATAGCAGCAACAGCATGTTGCACTCAACTTTTGTGGATGAGGCAAACTTTAAGAGCTATCAAGGTGGAGTATGATCATCCTTGCACTATCTATTGTGACAACACTAGTGCAATCAACATCTCCAATAATCTAGTGATGCACTCAAGGACCAAGCATATCCCAATTAAATATCATTTTTTAAGAGAGTAAGTAGCGGAAGGACAAGTACGTTTGGAGTATATCACTACAAAAGAACAAACTGCTGATATATTCACCAAACCACTTCCAAGGGATACATTTGAGTATCTAAGGGACAAATTGGGAGTTGTCCCACATCCATCAACTTAATTGGTGGAAGCATACATTCAGGGGGAGCTACACACAAAATCTTGTAGCTTCATGGAGCTAAAAGAAAAATATGGTTAGAAAACCCCTTGCCATTGATGTCAAAGGGGGAGATTTTGGACACAAGGGGAGCAAAACCAAAAAGATTTTGGTTGAAAGTTGCCATCAATGACAAAGGGGGAGATTGTTAGAAGTATTGTCATTGATGTCAAAATATCACGCTATCATATAGATATGTCAAAGCAAGTTATGAAATGGCATATAGGTGATCAGATTAACATTCAGTTTTCAGACTTGGCTCTATCAAGACTTCAACAGAATCATCAAGTTGCTGGTTCAAAACAGAGCAATGTTGACATATTCTACACTCAGTTTCTAATGATCAATGCTGTTTAAAGCAGTTAGATGATTGGGCCAATATTATTGTGGAATTTATATATGTGTTTTTAGAGATGGGCATCGTATTCAGCATACAAGCTATTTCAATCTGGTTTGATGTCACTAACAACTGAGTTCAATGATTTTCCAGACTTATGTGTTTTCAGATTTCAATAATTCTTGATAAACAAAAGATTAAATACTAAAAAAAAGGTGGATTGATAAATAAAAAAAATTAAATAAACAAAAGACTAGATACGTATTAACAAAAGAACAAATAGAGAAATCAAAATCTGAAGGACATGTTTTTTCAAAAGACATGTTTTTTCTTCAAAAAGACGTATCAAATCTGAAGGACGTGCTTTTGCAAAAGACATGTTTGTATGTTGCATTATTGAAAAGACATATTGTCTTCTCTAAACAAGGTTAAACTAAAAGGGCGTACAAGTTGAAACAAAAGGTTGTGAGTAGTATATAGACTTTCCTGAAGAGATACATTTGATAACCTTAAAAGATGTGATTGCTTCTAACAAAACAAAAATTTCTAAAAAGGGAATGTTGTTTTGGTTATAAACAGAAGATAAATGAATTAAGGAAGATCGATTAAGATTAAGAAAAGGTGTGACTAAATATGAAGAGGCAGAGTTGTGTTCTTCCACCAATAGTTGCAACCTTTGAGCATATTATATAATTGACATCCAAGCCAGGTTTGCAAATGTGGTTGTTTTTGAAGATTAGCAGATCAGTCTAAGATTCCCATCTCCTTGTGTGGGCTTAGAGTGATATCATTTATCACATAGAGCAGATTGGAGAGTTGGATTTGTGTAGATAAGATTGAAGGCAGTCTTACATCCATCAAGTCAAGGTTTGATACTTTGCACTAGGGGTAGGTGCTCCTTGTAGGTAGGTGCCTACTAAATTTGTAAAGGTCTAGGTGTTCCTTGTAGGTTACACTCTACTAAATCATCCTTTTGTAAATCTGTAGGTTGGTGCCTACTTTGAAAAAATATTATTTCAATAAAGTTGTCAACTTGGGGAAATTGATTCATATCAAAAAGTTGATTGTCATAAGTTTGAAAAAGATTAAGAAATAAAAGTTTGTGATTGATTTATTGATTCACCCCCCCCTCTCAATAAATCTTTTGTGCTCTTCAAATTATACTTGTTCCAAAGCTGATTTTGAGGGCCCTACAATCTTACAAATTGTCTTGTCATGTTGATTCCATTTGCTAGTCCAACCCAAGGTTTGAAATATAATTTTTTGATCAAAATTTGAACACTAAGGTAGAAATGGAAATATGAGGGTTTTCATTCAAATAACCTTCAAACGAAGGAACCTTTGATTAAAGGTGTACAAGGGCCTTTGTTTGGAGATACCTTCATTCAAATATCCCTTCCATTTGCAAAAGAAAAAATTAAAATGTTAAAATTTGAAGGTGTTGAACACCCATAATACTGATGGGGGGGGGTTGAATTAGTATTATCTTGAACTATTCAAACATTAAGCATCCAATCATCAAAGCATATTAAAATATGATAAAGAAAGAATGAATGAAACATTCAACCACATCACATAACACATGAAGACAAAGATTTTTATGTGGAAAATCCAAAATGGGAAAAACCATGGTGAGGATTAGCTCACAATATATTATAATTAGTTATAGTATATTTACAAAATTGCTCACTGTAGTGACATAAAATGTATCCCTCTGTATTTTCACACTCGTTTGGGCCCTCCCTATTAAATTAAGCATAATGTTGCCTTGATTTGGTGTTGTAATGTTTTTAACACATTCACATTAAGTCTTGGGTCCTTGTAAACTAAATAGACCTAGTTGTGCCTTATTTAGGGTGTTATAAAGTGTACCTTTACACTTTCACACTAATCTAGGGTTTCATTAATAAATTGGGCTTCCTTATGCCTTATTTGGCCCTATTTTTTGCATCCATGAGCCTTATTTAATGCATCTTTCTGAGATTAATCCGAATGTTTACCAATATCCAATCATAAATCATGTGTTTTTGGATTGTATGGCCAATATTTAGTGATTTGGAACTCATACGCCACCTTGGGTGTATGGGTCCCACCTAGGTTTTAGGGCTCTGATCTAGATTTCACACTGAACTAAGCCTTTCTTGAAAAATGTGTCCCAAGCTTAGCGTAATGAGACTCATAGCCACAAATGACGTATGAGTCACACTTAGCTTACACCTAAATTAAATTCAAATTATTGGTGATATTTTATCTTCCTAGATTTGATGTCAGCTTGTAGTGTTGTAATTTTGGGAAAAATGGCATAAAAAAGTCTAAATACAAGGTTATTTCACTCATTTTCACCTAAGAATTTCATGAGAGAATTCCTTATAGAAAATTTGAGTTCAAAAGAGCATACAAGTGTTTACAAGAGAATTCAAGAGCCTTCAAGAGCTGATTATCAAGTGCTTTAGAGCATTATTCGAGTATTAAGCATCATGTCAAAGTCATCATGCATCATGCTTCTTTTTTAGCTAACATTTGTGATGTAGGGTTTTATGATTCAAGCAAGCATTCAAGTCAAGATCCATACCATTCATGTAAGAGTCAAGATCCAAATTCATGCTATCCATTTCATACATGTTTGCAACATCTTTTTCAAGGGTTTGGTAAGTTACAACATTGCATATTTGTTCATTCATAATTCATCCTTTCTATTTCATTTCATTTCAAGGTTTGATTACCAAAATGGGGTTTGACCAAGTAAAACTCGTTTCTACTAACAAAACAAGATTTTCCCCTCTTTTTAGTGTGTGATTTGTAGGTCTAGGTTGAAGATACATTGAAGAGAAAGATTGGAAGAAGTTGTCAAGATTACAAAGTTGCCAAAGTTGTCACCTTGTTTACAAGACCACTAAAAGACACCTACAGTGAAGAATTTAGTAGTTCAAATCTTAAAATCAGGTTGAGAAGGAAGAGCAGAGATAGGAGAGTAGATTCAAATCCTTACATTCCAAAAAAGCTAAGCAAGACTGATACACCACTTGTGGTGTATGAGTCCCAGTACAAACATTTTTCCATATTTTAGGAGTTCTAGACTTGTCACTGCCAAATTTTTGCTCCTATCTAGAAACCCTAATCTAGGACTAAATTGCCTATCTTGGTGTCTGAGTCCTACTGTGCATTAAATTTAGCATTTTCAACATTTCAAACCTTGTTTTGAGCATCTATAGGTTTCCAAGTGCAACTCTATACTTCTCCAATTTACTATTCTGATTTGCATTCATTTCTAGGTCATTTACTTATGTCTTGCTCATCATTAATTTTCATCATTAGGTTTTTCATGTTATCTATCTTTTCAATATCTATCTTGGTGGTGAACCCCCTTTTGGTCTTTAATTATGTACGCTAGGATACGCTATTGCAAGATCTCTTTCCCTCACTTCATCCTTGGATTGAGATCTCTAAGGTTTCCTTGAATGAGATAGGTGAAATAGGAGGTCCTTATCCCTTAGTTCCATCTCCTAAAAGGTGGGACCGTATTTCCCCCCGTTTTACTCACTACAAGTAGAATCACTATCCAAGTGGACTGACTACCTAAAGAGAAAAAGATAGAAGAGAGATGGTGGCTCACAACCTATTTTGAACTGTTACAATTGCATCTGACATATGCATGAAATATAGTTCCAATGAAGCACAATAAACAATCTTTATCTAATTTTGAATTAGTACTTTGCCTTACTCTGCATTTGCACAACTTTGATCTTCAACTCAACATTCACAACTTGAATCCACACTGCTCTAATCAAATTCACATCATATATGTGTCGAACCTTCACAATATACACAACATACATCAAAATACTGAAAAAATATAGCATATATCTACATCAAGTGTAACATCAATTAGGTCAGCCTAATTAGATGTAACACTCAAAATATAACTTTCCGGCTTCAAAAAATTTCATCCATACTACATGCCAAAATTCAAATCTCAAAAAACCTTAAAATAAGTCAGAATGGACCTAAAATAGTTCCCTCATAATACGACAATACTTATTTAACCTTTGCACAACATCAAACATGTTAGGTTGGTATGACATAGGACCTAGAAACAAATTCTTTAATTGTGTATCCACATCCTATACACAAAGAAGTGTAGATTCTCCCACATAAACACACTGTATAGAAAATGACAGTAGTGTAGATTCTCCCACATAAACAATTTTTTTAATTGTGGATCTCAAAACTTAGTGCAATGCCAACAACTTGTCCACGAAGAAGTGTAGATTCTCCCACATAAACACATTGTATAGAAAATAATAGTAGTTTGCCAGGCTGAACTCTATTACTCATATCTCTCAAACCACTTGTGAAAACATGATGAAAAATTGGAATTAGATACATCTAACATACAAAAAAAATGATGTTAGAATCATAAAGTGACATCTTCATTTACAAAGTGGTGCAGACCCAAAAATAGATGCATTATTGCCTTGAATTTGTAGAATTGACACTTAGTCAATTTCCCACACAACTGATATTTCTAGATTAGACCAACTAGTAACAATGTCTTCCTAAAAACCTAAAAACTTGTTAAAACTAATAAAAATGGTCTGCAACTAAAATCTTCACATAAGTTACATTGTTGACATCAATGAAAACATTGCAACACATTGTTATATGCCTTCCATGCTCATGTTGCCAAACATCATCAATGTCATTCTTCTAACAATCTCCTGAAGCTTCAAACAATCTCCCCCTTTGTCATTGATGGCAACATGCCAAAAATCTCCAAAATATTCTCCCCCTTTGACACCAAGGGAAAAGGGCGCCTATACAACTATTCTGACTTTTACTAGAACTCCCCTTGAAAAATGTACAACCATATATATATAATATTGAAAATAATGGATTGACTCCCCTTGAGTCATGTACCAAAGAAAATACCAAAAAAATTATGAAAAATAACTCTATATGGTTTTCATGTGTACAAAGAATCTAAACTGAAATACCAAAAATGTATAAAAAGATAAGAAATAAGTCAAATGAAGGTGGTTGATGCCTATAACTTCTACAAATGGTTTTTCCAAGCTTTCCTTGTTCCCATTCTCTCTTAGCTTCTGTAAGCAACTTACACTTTTTTTCAAACTCAAGCAATAACTCTTCTCCCTCCTCTAGAGTGCTAGGGACCAGATTCATCTTCTTACCTTCATTTGCACTCAAAAAATCTTTTGAGACAAGTATATATTTAGGATTGAAAAGATCCCTCACCTCTCCAAATTGTAGAATAATTTTTTCTTTCTACGCTTGTAGTTGAAATAAGTTATTACGCTTGTCTTATATTATATTCCTTGCCTCTCTAGTTAGGTCAAGTGTCAGATTATAGGCACTTGAGGTAGTATTAGTTTGAGACTCAATTGAACCCATCTCCTTCCTTATGGTCTGTGTGGCTCTAGGCCACTTCATGCCTTATTTTTTTATAGAGCCTTAGCCTCATCAATGCACTATTCATCATCCTTTAGAAATTTTGAAAATATTTTTGTGTAGAGGCACATTTCTCAGTAATTTCCAATATTTTCTTATCATTTATCCTTTTCTCAACCTCTTTCTTCACTTCTTCTTTCAATATGGAGGTATATACCTGAAATGGATCAATCAACAATTTCATATTTTCCATACCAGAGAGTCATGTGTCAACATTTGCACTAGGTATGGTATCTTGTAGTGCTTTTACTACTTCTTCCATTAGTTCTCCACTCTTCTAGTGTGCTTCAATAATTTTTTTTCTTCTAGAGACATTAAACACATCTCCTAGTTGTAGCTTATGAAAGGGAGGTATCTTTTATCCAGATCAACATTTCCTTATTGCATCGACAGTTGCAATAGTTGTGAAGACACAATAGGTTGGAACTTGGGTTGTACACTTAGTAAAGTTTTTAGGGAATCTCTTGAGGAGCCGAAAGATTCATTGGAAACTTTTGTTGTCTCTACAACTTTTCCTTTTTCTTCAACACTTCCGGAGTCTATTCAGTTCTCTTTTTGTTTGTACATCTTCAAATGCAACCTCATCTTGCTTTCCATCTTCCTTTTTATGTTCTTCTTTCTCCACATCAACATTCTCTTCTTCATTACCCTTGTTTATATTCTCTTCCTTTGTAGGGTATTTTGTGATAACCAAAGGAGTAACTTCTTCTTGTATTGGAGGAGGAGTGATGGTATTTTCCTTTGAAACTACATCCTCATCATCTCTTTCTAGCATTTCCTCCACTATCAAAGGTGAGTTGTCCAATCTTGCTTCTTCATTTGTGTCATGCTCATGTTAAGCATCATCTGTTTGCACTTCTTAAATGTTTGGTTTAGAGCAAGGGTTTCTACATTTAGTTCTTCTTCATTTACTCATATCATCCCCAATTTCTATGCTATCTCCTCTTCTTTGTCAAATCTATCCTTCCTAATTCTTTCAAGATCACCTTGATCTTTTCCCATAAGGGTTGTTACCCTTTGCTTAGTCCTTAGCTCGTTGCTATATACAACAACCAGCGTGGCTTTTTTTTCCTAGGAGAGAGGAGCACTAACTCTTTTCAAGGCTTTTTCTCTCACCCTATCTTCTTCATCTATTGCCTCTTTTCTCCTTTCCAATAGAATGTTCCATAAATCTTTAGGAATATGTTTCCTAATGTTCCTCATATCCACCCATGAATAATAATGTATTTAACAATAGCTTCAAAGATGGTGGCCTTATCCACCTCATCTGCATCTTTGTACAAATTTGTAGTTTCATCTAACATTTCATTTTGCAAAATACTATTAAACAATGCATCTAATTTCATAGGTGAGTGAGGCCTTACTGATTCTCTCTATTATTTTCTTTCACCCAGAGTCTTCTTATTTTGACTTGTTTATTTTCCATTCTTCTCAGGTGATCCTTTCTTAGTAGTTTCTTTTCTCATGTGAACATTTTTTTTCTTTTCTTCCTCTCTCTCCTATTCACTTTTAGTATCAATAATATAATATCTTCTTCTTTTTGCACTAGCTTCACCTTGTGAAGCTTCAATTCTTCCAACTCTTCTTCTTCTTCAACAACATTAACACTTGTAAACTTTTATCTTACAAATTTCTGCTTAACTCTTCTCTTGGCAGGCGCAACAAGTGGTGTAGTAGTGACATTTTTCTTCTTCTCAACCTTTGTAGTTTGCACAACTAGAGGAGATTTATCATATACCAGAGGACTGAAATTTTTATTTCTCTTCTCTCCAATAGATGACATAATCTCAGAGGACTTCTAAATGGAAGGAGGAATAGAAATGGTCCTACTAGATCTTCTTATTGTTGCTTCTACACCACTTGACTCTCCCAAAATTTTCCCTTGTATATTGCACTTTCTCTTTAAGAATTCCCATTTCATCTAGAAATTTTTCAACGATCTTATCAACCTTTTTCTTGATCTTTGATTTCTTTTGTTCCATGTGCACCTCCATGGATTTCTTCTCATATGTGTCATATCTTTCTTTGGTGGTGTTTTTAGGGATTTTCAATAAAATTTTAGTAAAACCAACAAGATCTTCCTCTTTCACCTCATAACCTAGTTCAAGAACCCAAACAATTCTTGGTCCCATTTCCTCCATCATGCATTGATCTATAAACACCAAAAATGTGATGTCATTCTTGTATCTTTCAACAATTTTCCTTTGGATCCTTTCTCTTTCATGCATTCTCTTTTGAAATAATATAAAGAAATCAACAAGAGAATCATCTTGTGCTTTGACATCTCCAAGAATTCTCATGAAATATGATGTACCATAGGTCTTCCATTTAACCAAGTAACACTTCCAGCTATGGGAAGCTCCTTCAAGAAATAAAAGAGTAATCACATAACCAGGGTACTATATTTAAATGCACACTTCTTCTCCTTTGTTTTCTTCAAACTTTCTCCATTAATTTTTGCCTAAGAAACTCACAAAAATAATAATCTACACCATTTTTAACCATCTCATATGCCACAATAATTGTGCTGGTAGAAACTGAGTTTTCTCAGTTGGTAAAATGGATCTTGTATCCAATTAGCATTGCAACATACCTAGCAGTAGGATTTTTGATGGTATTGATGATTAGGGCTCTCTTGTTATAAGTAGAACCAATATGTTCCATAACCACTTTATTTTTGACAAATTTCAAAACAACGACGGGTCTAGTGGAGCATAAATCGATGACTTCTCTTACTTCCTTAGTTATCATACTAGGCATATTAGTCTAGACAAATGAATCATGTACTTTTCTGAAAGCCATTCTAACCCACTTGACATCATAGAAAAAATTAGGAAGCCATTTCCATACATCCACTTTCTTCTCAACTAGGTTCTTGTATTTTAGTTTTAGGGAAAAATCATCTCCAGTTAACTAATTTTCCCACAAATATCCTTGTTTAGTGTGAGAGAATTCTTCCATTTTCCATGAATATAGATTATTATATATCCTCAATTGGAAAAACTACATAAGGAATATGTGAAAATATGCCTAATGGGTCATCTTCTATGGATTTTGTGGGATACTGAACTTGAATTTTGGTTGAGGTTTCTATGTTACATAACCATCAATGTAACCATTACAAAGTAGATTTAAACTTATTTTCCAAAAAAAATCTTTGAGAACTAGGGTAAACATATTTGTAAATACATTTTTCTTCACTTGTCGGACTAGGGTTTCAATGCATTAAATCTCAAATTTCCTTGAACACTTCAAATTCTTTCCTTGATTTTGTGAAATGAATTTTCCTTTGTGAAATTACTTATAACCTTTCGATCTAACCTAATTATTCTTTAACTTCTCCAAACCATAAAGTTGGCAAACCTTTATTTGTAAGCATAGACAACTTCTGAATCTACACAAACTTCCACATCAGCATATTTTCTTCCACAATATTCACCAATAGATCAAGAATGTTGATCTACATCGCATATATTCATGTTCAGGCATCAACACCTCTTCTTTGGTGGGGGAATTTTTTTTCCCATTAAATATCCCCCTAAGACAACGCTCTCAATCTAATTTTTGGAGGAAACATTGACACTAGATGAAGGTATAGATTCATCCTTGACCGTAGTCTAGTCTTTCTTTCTCCAAATCTTATTCATCTCCTTCTTTGTTTCTTTAGGATCAATATTTTCATTGGTTTATTCTTCTTTACCGAATTATCCTTCCTTGTATTTCTACTTTTGTAAAACTTGGAAATGTGTCGAGGTCTACTGCAATTATAGCATACAACATTCTTCTAAATAATATTCCTTCCATTTGAATTCTTGATCTACATTTATTAGCTTTGTGTCCAAATCTATTACACAAGTGACAATAACCATTGAAATATTGAGTCATTCTACCATTTTTATAGGCATTCATCATTTGATTTTTACATTCATTAGTTCCTTGTCCAAATATCGTGCATGTAAAACATGACCGAAAAAGGATCGAGCATTATGATTCATCTACTTCTACATTACATTTCCTTATGTCCAAATTTATTGCAAGAATAACAAAAATCATTGAAGGATAGGTACCTTTGTGAATTAGGTTGTCTTACTAGTGGTCTTCTAGCTTCATTTCTTTGATTTCATATCTTGTCATTACTATTCTTGTCTTCAGTCTTCTTTGGTTCATTTATATTTTCTTCTACATTAGGTTTCTGATCTTCTTCTAAACTTTCACCTTTCCCAAATCCTAAACCACCTTTGTCTTTGGAAGCACTCATCTTGAATTTTTATTCATGACTTCTTGTTTTCTCCAAATTTGATCTTAGTTTTACTACTTTTTCAAGCCTTGTACATTCATTAGATTTTGTTTTCACGATTGCATTTAGAAATAATTATTCAACTCTTTTCTTTTCTTCAACTTATAATTTCACTCCAGTGATAGTTTCATTTTCTTGTTTCAACTGCTCACTGATAGTTTCATTTTCTTGTTTCAACTGCTCACTGACTTCCTTATTCCTTTCTCTAAATTTCTTTATTTTCTATCTCAAATTTATTATACATTCATTTTCTTCTTTTATATTTTCTTTTAGATCTTTGTTTTCACCTTCAGTTGTATCCAAATCTTCAAGAGGAACTTTGAGTTCTCCATCTTTGATAAGCATGTAATCTTCTTCTATGAATCCAATAGTAGGAATCTCTTCTGGAGGAATAGGAAATTTTTTCTCAGCCATGTGTTCAACCTCTAAGACCTTCCCAAAGTGGTTAAGCTCCTTCTAGGGAACCAAGTTTTGATACCAATTATTAAAAATCTAAAATACTGAGAGGGGTGAATCATTGTTCTCTTAAACAATTCAAACATTAAACATCCATTCATCAAAGCATATTCAACTATGATAAAGAAAGAAAGCATGAAACATTAAACCACATCACATAACACATGAACACCAATATTTTTACATCCAGAAAACCCAAAATGGGAAAAGCCATGGTGAGGATTAGCTCACAATATATTATAACCAGTTATAGTATATTTATAGAAGTTCTCACTACAGGTGGACTCATTTTCCACAGAGAAAAATATAGAAGAGAGATGGTGGATCATAGCCTATTTTGAACTGTTATAATTTCATCTAACATATGCATGAAATATAGTTCTAATGAAGCACAATAAATAATCTTTATATGATTCTGAATTAGTACTCTACCTTGCTCTACATTCACATAACTTTGATCTTCAACTCAACATTCACAACTTGAATTCACACTACTCTAATCAAATTCACATAATATACATGTGGAACCTTCGCAACATACTTGACATACATCAAAACATAAAAAAAATATAGCTTATATCTATATCAAGTATAACATCAATTAGGTCGGCCTAATTAGATGTAACAATCAAAATATAATTTGTCAGCTCCAAAAATTTTCATCCATACTACAAGCCAAAATTTAAATCTGAAAACACCTTAAAATAGGTTGGAATGGAACTAAAATAGATACCTCATAAGATGCAAATACTTATTTAACCTTTGTACAACATCAAATGTGTTAGGTCAGTATGATATAGGACCTAAAAAGAAAATCCTTCAACTGTGTATCCACATCCCAACACATGGACCTCAAAAATCAATTCCAAGTGAAATCCATACTCTTCTGCCATTTGGAAACTTATCCTAAAAATCACAAAGCCAAAAAATCATCTACAGAGAAGTGCAAACTCTCCCAGACAAACAAATTGCACAAAAAATAACAATAGTTTTCCAGGCCAAACTCTATTTCTCATATCTCTCAAACCACTTGTCAAAAAATGATGAAAAATTGGAAGCACAATGTTAGAATCACAGAGTGACATCTTCATTTGTAGAGTGGTGTAGACCTAAAAATAGATGTACTGTTACCTTTAATTTGTAGAATTGACATTTAGTTAATTTCCTGTTGAAAATGGAGGTAATTATGTAGCTTTAAATTTATAAAACTATTATACTATAGATCTAATTAAGTATTCTTTGTTATGATTTCTTTGTGGATTATTATTTGTTTAGATTCATTTTACCATTTGTAGAAGTAGATAGAAGATTGTAGAAGAATAAGACCAGAAGATAGAAGTGACACAACGTATACCATGGAGAAACCCTTTCGGGAAAAAAATCCACCAGTGCTAGAATCAATAGTGCTTGTATTATTTAACCTTAGAACAAGATTACAATAATTCTTTATCAATCCTTGCTTGATATGCTTCTTTTTCCTTAAAAAATTCTTCTTCACAACTTGCAATAAAATCTGATAAAACTCTCTTCAACTTGCTGCAATAAATAGAAAATAATGAGTTACAATTACAAAGTAAAAATCTTATCTCATAAAACTTACACCTATTCTTTGCAAGTAGAGTTCTTCCATGAATTTTTTTTTTAAACCATGTCCTTCATCAATTTGGGTGTCCAAAACAAAAATCATAACTCAATGTTGATCACAAAGATATCTTGTAAGCTTCTCCTCAAAGTTGGCACCCAAGAATGGGCCCACTTAACTTAGACTTATAAAATATCTTCTCATGCAAAAGTGTTAACTCCAAGATACCAAATTGGGCACCCAAGGTGGGTCCAAGTCAATCTCTATTAACTGAAACATATCTCTCCACCATTCATGCAAATATCATGCATGATTAATCATCCCCTATTAATATTAAGAAGTAACCTATTATCTATCATGCAACTCAGGTCATTATCATGCAATTCAAGTCAACTAAAGTCAACTAACATGCAATACAAACTAACTACATGCAACTGAAGATAATTGAACCATAACTGAACTGAATTGAATTGAACTAAACTAAACTGAACTAAACTAATCTAAACTAAACTAAATTGAACTCCATGCATGTAAACATTAATACCTAACTTCTAGGATCTTTACATGCATTACTGAAGTGTCATCTTTTCTTGAAACAATGAACTGAACTCAAGGTGAGTTCCACCTTCCATGTGGGCGCCCCATGTGCTCCTATTTGGTAGGATCTCTTCTTGGGTGTCCCCACATGTTTCTATCATTTAGAATTAATTATAAATGCCAATTTACATATTCATTTCATTTGAATTTAATCTCTCTCTAATCCTAGTGTTGGGGAACACTTTCCAAGGACTTAGGAGATACATGAAATATGTTTAGGATTGCAATTGAATGGCATCCTATTCCCAACATTCTCCCACTTGAAATTATACATTGCAATTATTCTAAACAAGGAATCATTATTATAAATCAAGTACATGACTCAAGGCTAATGGCCTTCCTGCACCGACTAATCAATCCATGCTAACTTCAAATGCAACCCACATAATCATGAAACTCGAAGCAAATGCTTAATACTCAAAACCAAGAGAACTTATTTGTAGGAACTAGTTTCGTAAGATAATTTGCAACATTAATCAAAGTGTCAACTTTCTCAATTAATACATTCCCACTCTCAACCATTTCTCACACAAAGTGATACTGAACATCAACATGCTTAGTACGAGCATGATACATATGATTTTTGGCTAAACAAATAGCATTTTGACTATCACATTCAAGTTTAACTTACTTGCAATTAAAACCAATACATTTCCCAAGTCTCTGTAACCAAACTACCTCTTTGGACTCATGAGAAACCACTGAGTGTGTTGAACTCATGTCCAACCAAGGTGTAGAGTTCTCAGTATTTACTGTTGAAAAATATTTTCTTACAAGTAACCATTCCAACATATATCTCTTATCATAAGAGAACGCAAGCCTCACCTATTTCTCCAAGTATCCATGAGGACCTATAACCAACCAATCCATGCCAAACTCCAAATGCAACATAGCACTATCATGAAGTAATCAACCAAATGATTAATGTCCCCAATACATAAGAAAACTACACAAGATCAATGTCAAATCTCCCATCATGAATTAGGAACATAAACATGACAACATGATCTAACCATCTCCTCCAAGGAGATCACATGCATCATAACATACATAAACATCCTAGTCTCAAGAGAACAAGTACCATGCCAAAATCTAAATGCTTATCAAGAGTAAACCATGACATAATAGCAACCACTCTAAATGAAGAAAAAACATATCCCCAATTATATGAAGATAACCTTACCAATGATTCATCCATGTCACTACCAACAACTCCCACTGAACTGTGGTATGAGGGTATGTGCAGGATCATGATGGGCCAAAAAATGGTGATATGATGGGTATGTCTAGGGCATGTGGTTGATGATTTTTTTTACCCAAAATTGATGAAAAAAAAGGGTTTTTAAAGGAGATTCTCAACTTTCCACCAATATAAATTATGCTTTACTTTGAATTTAATAAATAATTATTATTCATTTTCTATTTGAATTATGGCTAAAGTCATGATTGATAGGCTAATTGAAAAACATCTATAGCTTTCAAATGGTATCACATTTTTAGAATCCATGTGTCACATTCTATGCTTCACATACTATAGGATTAAAAAAAATGAATTTCATGAAGTTTTGACCAAGTTAAGGTGGTTAAGCATACAATTTTTTATATTTTTAAAATTTATAATAAAAAATTCATAATTAATTATTTACTTGGAAAAAATTACAAAAATATGCATCACATCAGGACATGAGTCCTCTACTTATATCTAAAATATTATAAAAAATATTATCATTTTATTGTGGTTAGGGTGGTTAGACAGACACCTACTTCTTATTTTTCCCTAAAATTTAAGTATGCATTGAAATTTCAAATTTTCACCAAATAGATTTTTTTTTAAATAAACCTAGTAGTTTAGAAACTACATTCAATTTGATACAAATTCTATTCTTACATATTTTTTAAATAATATAGATAACTTATTCAAATTTTTACGTCAAGTTTCCTAATTGTGATTTTTCTAAATTTTTTGCCACTTAAGGCCCTATTTTTCCATGATGATCCTACACATACCCATGAGCTACAAATGGAATCATGACTACCATCCTCTTCATGAAGATCACTCTTTAACATCAAGCAAAGAGTCATCACTAAAAAAGTTACATGAAATGATCAATGCATGATTACTGTCATCCGAGGATTCCTCTATAAAAGAATCATAACTCTTTTTCTTGTTCTTACAATCCTTCTTCACATGTTCTGGTTTCCCACAGTTCCAACACTTTACCTTAATCCTTTAGACTTACCCTTCCATTCCTTGTCTCCCTTAGTCTCATTTTTCTTAGGCCTACCTTTTACAAACAAGGCATCTTAGATTTCTATTTTAGACTTCCTCCTCATATCCTCTAATAGGAGAGTAGGAATTATACTATCCATCTTTGGGTCTACACCACTACCACTAATAGCAACAATTAGATTTTCCCAAGATTCTAGGAAAGAACAAAGTAACAAAATGAATTTATCTACATCTTCTATCTTTACATCTATAGGTGCTAACTGACTTAGAATCAAATTAAAAGCATTCAAATGATTTGCAATGGAATCAACATCTTTCATCTTTAAAGAATACAACCGTCTTTTTAGAGACAACTTATTCTAGTAAGACTTTTAGTTTGATAAATATCACCTATTCTCTTCCATAACTTATATGTAGTAGTTTCATCTGAAACATTCAAGAAAACAACATCAGCAAGACATAATATTATCTAGTCCCTCTTGCCCTCTTAAGCTTAGCCCAATCCTCATCTGACATTGTTGTAGGTGACCTTGTCTCATTACCAACAACTAACCATTGATCTCTCTCTTCAAGGAGATCATCCATTTTTAGTTTCCACATCTCATAATTAGGTCCATTGAATATTTCAATATCTAAATGAGAATTAAAACTCATTGTAACAAACTTATTTTCCAAAATCAGCAATAACATAATAGTATAAGATCCCACTACAACCAAAAAACCTTCAAAATTTTAAGAGAAAGGCGTCCCAAATTTTACCCAACCGTTAGCTCTAATACCAAATGTTGAAAATGGAGGTAATTATGTAGCTTTAAAACTTGTAAAATTATTATACTGTAGATCTAATTAAGTATTCTTTGTTACAATTTATTTGTGGATGATTATCTATTTAGATTCATTTTACCATTTGTAGAAGTAGACAGAAGATTGCAGAAGAATAAGACCAAAAGATAGAAGTGACACAACATATACCTTGGAGAAACCCTTTCAGGAAATAACTCCACCACCAGAATCAATAGTGCTTGTATTATTTAACCTTAGAACAAGATTACAATAATTCTTTATCAATCCTTGCTTGATATGCTTCTTTTTCCTTCAACAATTCTTCTTCACAACCTACACTAAAATATGATAAAAATATCTTCAACTGGCTGCAATAAATAGACAATAATGAGCCTTATAAACTCCAGAGAGTTTACAATTACAAAGCACAAAGCTTATCTCATAAAAACTATGCCTATTCTTTGCAAGTAGAGTTCTTCTATGAAAAGCAATGTCAAACCAAGTCATTCATCAATTTGGGTGTCCAAAGTTGAAGTCATAACTCAACGTTGATTAAAAATATATCTTGTAAGCTTCTCCTCAAAGTTGGTGCCCAAGAATGGGCCCACTTAACTTAGCCTTGTAAAATATCTTCTCATGCAAAAGTGTTAACTCCAAGATGCCAAATTGGGCGCCTATGGTGGGTTCAAGTCAATCTCTCTTAACTGAAATATATCTCTCCATCATTCATGCAAATATCATGCATGATTGATCATCCCCTATTAACTATGAGAATTCACCTGTTATATGTCATGCAAATCAAGTCATTAACATGCAATTCAAGTCAACTGAAGTCAACTAGCATGCAACTCAAACTAACTACATGCAACTCAAGATAACTAAACCATAACTGAACTAAACTAAACTAAACTAAACTAAAACTGAACTGAACTCCATGCATGTAAACATCAATCCCTAACTACTACAATCTTTACATGCATTACTAAAGTGTTATCTTTTCTCCAAATAGTTAACTGAACTCAAGGTGAGTTCCACCTTCCATGTGGGCATCCCATGTTCTCCTATTTTGTAGGAGCTCTTCTTGGGCATCCACACATGTTCCTATCATTTAGAATTAATTACAAATGTCAATTTACATGTTCATTTCATTCGAATTTAATATCTTTCTAATCCTATTTTTGGGGAACACTTTCTAAGGATTTAGGAGATACATGGAATATGTTTTGGATTGCAATTAAATGGCATCATATTCCCAACATTTTCAACATAATTGATATTTTCATAACAAAACAACTGGTATCAATGTCTTACTCAACACCTCAAAACCTTTTAGAAATAATCAATATTGTTTACAACTAAAATTTTCACATAATTTATAATGTTGACATTAATGAAAACATTGCAACACATTGTTATGTTCCTTTGATGATCATGTTTCCAAACAACATCATCAATGACATTCTTATAACAATCGCCTCAAAATTCCAACAAAAGGGAAATTCATTCAGAGAAACCTTCAAATAAAAGTGTCTAACAATTTTCCTCCCCTTCCCCATCAAAATTTTTGGTTTCCTACAAGTGGGACTCACTATTATAGGTTCACCCTACTACAAATTTGAAGGTTCCTAGAATTATTGTTTTGGAATTCCCTTGATTTCTATATGATTCCTCATATGTTTAATTACATGAATGAATATCTTTAAATACTAATATATGATAAACATTTGTGTCGATATATACCAAATTGGCTTCCAATAGCTAGTAGAAAAAGGTGGGAGTAGACAATATCTAATTTGGGGATCTCTTGAGTAGCTTTGGATTGAAAATGAGTGTCACAAGATTGCATTAGGAAAAGGAATTATTAGTCTTGAGATTAAGAACATTTATTTAAAAAATGGCGATTTAACATGAGGTGAATGTGTGGGAATAGGGGAATATTAGGTTTAAATGGAGCTCTTATAAGGTTAAATATATAATTTCATGTGTGTTAATGGGAGGAAAATATAATGGATAGGGCTTAGTGAAGAATCCTAACTTAGCACAATTATTTTTATATAATTATATTATGTTATTGTATCAAAATGAGTCCAAACATAAATAGAAATACATATGGCTATATAAATTTCACCATTACATTTTTCCCCACTTTGTGGTACACAAATTCTAAAAATTAACATGTATTTTGAAGTATAGGGGTATGTGTAGGATCATCATGGAAAAAACAGGCCCTTAAGTGGCAAAAAATTTAGAAAAATCAGAGTTAGGAAACTAGACGTAAAAATTTGAATAAGTTATCTATATTATTTCAAAAAGATGTAAGAATAGAATTTGTAGCAAATTGAATGTAGTTTCTAAACTACTAGGTTTGTTTTTTAAATCTATTTGGTGAAAATTTGAAATTTCAATGCAGTAGTACTTAAATTTTCAGGGAAAAATAAGAAGTAGGTGTCACCCACCCTAACCACAAGAAAATGATAATATTTTTTTATAAGATTTTAGATATAAGTAGAGGACTCATGTCCTGATGTGATGCATATTTTCTTGTAATTTTTTTCCAAGTAAATAATTAATTATGATGTTTTATTACAACTTTTAAAAAATATAAAACTCGTATGTCTAACCACCTTAACTTGGTCAAAAATTCATGAAATTCAATGTTTTTTTTTAATCCTCTAGTATATGAAGCATAGAATGTAACACATGTTTCAGATTCAAAAAATGTGATACCATTTGAAAGCTATATATGTTTTTCAATCAACCTATCAATCTGGACTTTAGTCATAATTCAAATAGAAAATGAATAATAATAATTTTTTAAATTCAAAGTAAAGCATAATTTATATTTGTGGAAAGATGAGAATCTCCTTTAAAAACCCTTTTCATTTCATTAATTTTTGGTAAAAAAAGTCATCAGCCACATACCCTACAAATACCCATCATATCGCCACTTTTTGGCCCATCATGATCCTGCACATACCTTTAGGAAAATTATAATTCATTCATGAAAAATAAATATCTAGACTCAAAATGATATGGGGTCCATGTAAAGTAATGAGTCCATCTTGATTTATTTACATGTTCCTCTCTTTGGATTGAAGACTCCATAAGAACCTAAAAAATAGAGAAGTGTATGCATTGAATATATTTTATCACATAATTGAGATAAGTAGAAGCTACTAGTTTTCTTTGATTTATGTGGCACTTTAGTCATTGTCATATAATGTTATCACAACTTTCTTAAGAGTAAGAATAAATATTTGTGTAGCATAAGTCACTCTATAAAATCTCAACATAGGAATGTTAGTGGTATTATATTACCCCTTCAATTAGTTGAATAGAAATTTTGAAAATAATCAAAGTAAAGAAAAAAATAGTACATGAGAAAAAAATAATGTCAAAGAAGATATAAGTATTTAAGCATGTAAGTATGGACACTGGAAATAGATGCTTCACTTCCTTGTCCACAAAATGGATACAAGGAGAGGGATCCAATTTCACAATATTCACTTTCAAGGACACCTTAGAGATCTCAACCCAATGAAGGATATGAGAGATTTGACTATAAGGAATCCTTGGAGATGATTGAGACAAGAAAGGGGTTCACCACCAAGCATAAACTTGGAAAACATAAAATGTTTTAAAACACAATGTGATATGAAAAAAAATGCTAAATGACCTAAGAAAAGCCCTAGAAATGTAAATAAAGCATAACAAAAAAGTAAATATGTGAATGGTGTGCACCTGGAAACCTTGAAGGAACTGGAAATAGCTCTGAAATTCTGAAAATGCTGATTTTTAAGTCTAGTGGGACTCATTCACCATTCTAGGAAAATCAGTCTCGACTCTAGAAAACTGCACTAGAGCTTGTTTTAGCCAAATGGGTATCCAAAATCCACAAAAACCTCTAAAAAATAGGTATAGTGGGACTCATTCACCACTCTTGGTGAATGAGTCCACTTTGACTTTTCTAGAAACTCGAAAGTGGAATCTGTAGCTCTCGGTTTGCTCAATCTGTCTGTCCAAGTGTCCAAATCTGAAACCCTAATTTTGGGGGTTGTAAGTGAATGTTTGTGAATGTTTTGACCTTTCCAATAGGGAGATGACTTTAACAAATTTTTAACTTACTCTTCAATCATCCCAAATCCTTCAATGTACCCAGATCTGCAATCACACAAAGAAAGAGAAAATGTTGATTGTTAGGGAATAGGGGGTTTCCTTGGTCAAACCCCTTTGAGGTAATTAAACCAAAATGATGAAATAAGACAATGAAGCATGAACTTGAAATAATACAATTAGAAACTTTCCATTATGATGGATCTTGAGTTGCTACAATAATGGATGAATAATTTACCCTTGAATGCCTTAGAAATGATTTTGAATGCTATGTTGATGACCTTGAAATGCTTAACTCTTGATTTATTAATTTGAGAACATGAATACATTATGTTACTTGGATGAAATGAGGATTTGGAATCTTGTTTATATAGTTAAGGCACTCAAATGGTCCTTATTTTAATCCCCAAGGTCGACATTCATCAAAATTCAGGTTAGAATTGCAATTTTCCCGCTCAATTTTGAAAAATTCCCCAAAAGGGACTCGTTCACCACCCTTGGAAAATGGGTCCCACTTAAGGGGACTCATTCGCCCAAGGTGGCGAATGAGTGCCACCTTGAGTTTTTTGAGGCGAGTCTTCATGATTTCAGGGTTTTAAAGTGTTTTTGTTAGGAGATTAATCAAACTATGCTTCAAGATGCAAAAATAAGGGGCCTAGGGGCCTATTAATGATGATATACAAGGTAATTAGGGCTAGGGACACAAAGTGCAATGTGAAAGTGTGATTAAATACACTCTATACAACATTAAAATGAGGTCCACATAGCCTAGAAAGGCACAAAATCCAATTTGAATGTGTAAAACACATTACAACACTAGATTAAAACTAGGTTTAATTTACAAGCCTTCTAGATTAATATGAGAATGCAATTAAATACATTTTACATCATTGAATTAAGGGAAATATAGGTCCATGAGACTTAGATGCTTAATAAAAGTCTAGAAAAGTGTGAAAGTAATTTACAACACTTTACAACACCTTTACAAGACATGCATTTTGTTCATTTTACAAGGGCCCAAGACCTAATGTGAATGTGTTATCCACATTACAATATTAAATCAAGGCAATATTAAGCCAAAATCACAAGGAGGGCCCAAACGAGTCAGAAAAGTAGAAGGGTTACTTTTTCGGTGTCCACAGTAAGAAAATTAATAATGTAAAATCATCTAATAAGTGGCATAGATATAATTGAAAAATAAGTAAGACTTGTCTATATATCTTAAATACATTTATCTAAAACATGGTGAAATATATAAATCTTGAGATTCCTTTTGAATCTATGACATAGGTTAGATAGGCACCTTTAGATTGATATATATATATATATACACATATTTTGAATAGATATGTTTAATATATCTATGCTAGTTTATATACAAATTTAATACATTATTAAGTACATATGTATTTAAATATGGACAAATTTTATGAAAATAAACTATTTTAATAGATTTATATCTTATTTTATCAACTAATTTTATCTTATTCAATTAACCTTTTTTACTTTGAAAGTAAATTTATCTACAAATTTAAAAAATTAAGTGAAAACAAACTAAACTATTTACTTCATATGCTAATTTGTTACTTGTACATTCCTATTTTTTAATTTCCATAAGATATTGATATTATATACATTCCATGCAAGGCCTTCATATATTATAGAGAGCTTTAGCTAGAATATGAAAGGTCATTATTATGAAAATGTATAGATTAGTACACACATTACAAAATTTAAAAAATATACTAACAAATTCAGGTCTTTCAAAAGTTAATAATTCCACTGCACTTTTCAATATCATTCCACTCGATTGGTGCATCAATCACAAACATATATTCATTGGATCTCACTACCTCCATTGTGAGATCTTATTCTTGGTTTACACATAACCTTGGTCCTCACTGAAATCCAAGATATTTTTGCAATGTTCGTACTATATATATTTCTTATTATATTTCTTTTGAAAATCTAGATCTAGCTTCTTAGAAAGGGTATGTTATCTACTTTGTTGAATGGCTATTTCCTTGTATACTTGATTTGTTCTTTATTGACATCCATATTATCATTCTTTAACAACTTAAGGGATTTATCTTTCAATGCCTCTATTGTCACTATAACATGCATGAAAATATCATGATAAATGAGTCTTCTAGAAAACTTAGTAAGTGCTTTCCTTCTACTTTGGAACCATTCCTCATTCCTATCTTTCCATTAAAATCACAAAATTATAATAGATAAAAAAACCTAAAAAATATTAAAGGATTTGTAGACACGCAAAATTGACATCATGCATAATCATATTCACTCGTCAATTAAATAAACCAAGTTTAATTGATTAATCTCCTAAGTTCATCCATCTAAATTGAATAAATTAACTTTATTTAATTTAAGCCTAACAACATCCTCTTTGATTAAATAAATCAAATATTTATTTAATCAAGTCCGAAATCACCTTTCATCACCCTTTGATTTAGTTAAATCCCTAAATCTAAGTAAAATGGGTCAAATCACCTAATCCCCCACTAAATTAATCTAATCCTAATTAATCTAATATAATCACCCATCACATCCTCTAGCTTTTCCCACTTGCACAAATAAATCAATTTATTGATTTATTAAATTCATCATTTTCTTTCAACATGGAATAAAAGGAGAATATTCTTCCAAATTTGAATCTCCCCCCAAGTTGACATGTACATACAAAAAGGAATTTATGAGCTCTTACATGTCTCTTGCAAAGGTCAAACTTAGCATTTAACTCTCAAATTCAAATTTCAAATCTCCCCCTCTTTGGCACATTGACCAAAATGTGCTCATTCCTCAACCTCTCACATCTTGACAAGTGTCTCCTTCCTATTGGTTGGTTTTTAGTCCCACATCCTCCATGTTTGGGATTATTTTATCCTTCTTAGCTATAAATGGAGAGCTCCTCTAATTTATTACTCCTCCACAATCTTAGTATCTCACTACACAACTTCACAATCTTCATAGCATTTTCATATCATTTTCATCATGGAGCTTAGCAAAGGATTGGGAAAGGGCTTCTTTCCACATTGAAGAAGCACCAATCCACTATGAGATAGAGTTTTCATCATGATTTCATATGATTTTTCTTGGTTTCATTGTTTATTTTGTTTGCAATATGAAACATGTTATATTATTTCATAGAGATGTTTGAATATGTGCTTTGTTTTAAGCAATAACCATGCTAATGTGTGTGTTAGGTTTTTAGCAATTTTCAGATTTCACCATCTACAGAATGACACTAGAAGGAGGAAAAAGATATAATCTCTCTTTTTGTTCATCTCTGTTTATTTTATGCATTAGATAAGAAACAGTCTTTCTTTGCTATCTAGGTAAAACTTACAACTTTTTTTTGTTCTGTTATCGATCATGTAGACTTAAAATTTTGTTTGCTCTGTTGCTATTCACATTTCAAGTGTAGGTCACTATTTTTTAATCATAGTTGTGGTAGAAAATACAATAACCCCTTTTGTTTATATAAATTATTCACCCACTGAACATGCATTTCATTAATCTCTATTCTCAAACTTCTCTAAATACAGTGAAGTGATCAAGAAGGGCTAGAAAATACGTGAATAAAAGCACATAGTCGGTTTGTTTAGCTATGTTCTTGGAGAGTATCATTGAAATTTATTTCAATCAATCTAGTTGGTTGAGTTCAGGCTGTAGTTTTTTCTATTCTTCACCTTTTGGTCTGCACATTTATCTCACACACGTACATTTCTTTTGTAAAGCTTTTGGTCTACGCATTTATCTCTTTCCTATAAAAAATAGAACACACAACAAAGAGAAAAGTAATATAGTTCTCCCAAAGACTGTGAGCTGAGGAAATTTTTAACACTACTTGTTTGATGTTTTCTACATTTCCTAAAGTAGGACGTGATTGTTAATTTCTGTTGTAGGGTGTGAGGTTACTTTAGTGCCAAGTAGCCCACATACTTATCTAAGTATTTTTAAGTCTAGTAGGTAGTGGTTGTAGGAGTCACAAACTAAAATTGTTGGGCTCCTTATAAGCTTTTTCATATTGACTATGAACAAACTAAAATCCTATCAATGTTCCATCCCAACATATACGATTAGATGTTACACATCTAAAAATGTGTAAATGCTCAAATTTGTTATTTGGCTTTACACAGTTTGTGATTGCATCTGCTTGAAAGTTTGTTACGCTTTTTTTTTTTAACAAGTATAGTCTGCTCATATCCTACAATCAATGCATTCCATGAGCTAACATTTTCTTTTAGACATTTTGTCAAATGCATAGGGTAGTGGAACGCTAGTCAAAGACTGTAGAAATTGATTTTACACCTACTAATTAGTATCAAAAGTTTTGGTGCAATGGTCCATCTGCCAAATGCATTTGTTTGAAAGTTTGTCTTTTCAAATCTATGCCTACCACTTGCATTTGGCCTTAAAATATTCTTTGAAGCACGTTGTTGTCATTTACTTTGAAAGATATCCAAATACCATTACTACATAGTTTTATACCCGCCAATTACATTTGCTTGAAAGTTTTTTTTTAAGCTATGTATTTATTATTGTTTAAAGATCCTTTTTCGCCGGTACACAATAAAAGGTTTGCAAGGACAAATTACACTATCCCACAACCATTTTCTTTGGCAATTGATAAGAGAGCTTGTGTGGGCTATCCATGTGCATTGCAGGGAGGCATTAAATACACATTTTATGTTTTAGAGAATACATTGAATGAAACAAATAGATTGAATGCAAATTGAAAGAATAGAGGCATGCAACATAGATGAGGTAGGTTGTATAAAAACTTAGAGATGGCAGGAGGTGTGGTGTACGTCTTGATTTCTTAGCACTATGGCTATGATTCTAGATTGGTCTGGTATATGGCTTTCAATCCATTCATCAATATCTATTGTAGCTACTCCCCAAATTAAAGAAGTAAAAGATCTAGGGGCACAATTTCTGGAGGGACAGCTGAAAACAGTTTCGATGTTGATATATGCGACTAAAGGAAAGAAATCACTTATTAAAGCTCGCGCTACCTCCTTTAAGCATTCAATAAGAAAGAGTCATTAGATTTATCTTTAATGGTGAGCTTCTTCTAACGTATCTTCTTTGAATTAAATCTCTGATGTTGACTGCACGAAGAATTAAGGATAGTATATTATATGATAAATAACATCTTTGCCATTGGCTACACACAAAATTTCCCATACAGAGCATTAAAATCAAATATCTTGTTGAGTGGTCCTCCAAACGAATTGAGGGGGGCTTCATTTAATAATGACAGAGGAAGGCGTTCGCTGGGACCATAGATCTTGGGTCTTTGTTAAATTTTCAAATAGTTTAAATTTTTAGATCTAAACCAAATCATTAGTTGGTGTATTTTCTTCCTTACTATTAAGCTGGCAATCCTCTTGGAGCACATTAAGTTTTGCATGTCATTGAAATATTGCATCGAATATTGCAACGCATTAATTATTGTTGATTTTTGTGCCCTGTTTTGTGATTTGAACTTGTGTCTTAAAGAATAATCAGTTTTCCTTTGTCTATGTTAACTACCAATTCTTATGATTTGTAGCTAAATCGGTAACTTGTATTTTGGGTGTTTGCTGGAAATCTATTAATTACACCATCTTTATGTTTAGAGTTGTGACTTTTTTACTCTAAAAACTCTATAGGCATGACATTATTTAGGAAGCTTATTTCGTGTACTCTCATTGAAGCTTTACATAAATTTGTGTAATAGTAGAAAGGTTTACTAGCTTGGTATCTTGTGATAACTTTGCATGACAAGTATGATTTTTTTGTGATGATGCATAATTCATTGATCTCTTGAAATAAAACTTATTTGTTTTATTTTTTTATCTTATAGGAAAACAAAGGAAAACAAGGAAGGAAGGAAAATGAAGGAGAAAGGATTTTCATTCGAAGGACAAGCAAAATTGGAGGATAAGAGGCGATCTTGAAAAAATCTTGGAGGTAAAGAGGATTGAAGCCTTAAAACACAAAATCAAGAAATCGTTTATGAATGCTTAAGACTTTCATCATACGCTTTAGTTTTTTGTTTTAAACCAACTTACTTTTTGGATTCTAAAAAGAACAATTCTTGAAAGCTTTCATTTTTTGTGACAAGGAACTTAAAATGAACTTTAGGAAAAAATTACTAAAGTTGGTTTTTAGAGTTAACAATTTAACAATGCAAGTTTTCACATTTCTTTTGGTGCTTTAAAACGAATCAAAATCATTTCTTTGTGGACTTAAAATGAACATGTGAAACTTTGTTTTGTGATTACTTACTCAAACTAATGCCATCAAAAAGATGTATGCACTTCTCTCGTGCCTCACGGTGATCTTGAGAATCAAAAGGCTTTTTGATGATCTTAGGGTGGGATAAAGTGATCACCTCCACACTTCATTTTGGGTTTAAAATTGAACAAAACACTTTGCGAGTGTGAGTAAACCTATTGCATGTGTTCTCCCTTTGTTTCTAAATGAAGTTTGATCGAACTATGAATATGTTTACTTGCTTTTGTCTATCTTAGAGGGCCTGCCTTGGGGAAAAAGTACTCACCCAAGGGAACAACTCAACCACTAACACTCTGAACCCGAGAGTATTTCGAGTTGGGATATAAATGTGGGTATTGGAATAAACACCAGTATCACGCGGTTGACTTCGATGAGAAGGGAAACAATGGTCTCTCACCACACTGGTTCAACTCCTATGAATGAAAAGTCTAAATTAAAACCCTTGTTGTAGAAAGGCCAAAATCCTTATCTATTTGTTGGTGCAAGAATGGTAGTTTTGAAGCCGCCCCACACTTTTAGGGTGTTTATTATAAATGGAAATCATGTCATGGGAGTTTCATGGGTATTGATGCTTGGCTGCCCCATATAAGTGAGTGTCATGAAGGGGATCTAGTGGGGTCAAGCATCTAACCATTTGCTAAAGATAATCATAGATGGACTTGTCTAAGTGGGGACTCAACAAATATAGTCTTTCATATCCATAGGGTTGTGATTTTTCTTGAAATCAAAACACTTTTCTTGATCAAAAACATTGGAAAACAAACATTCAACATGTGCATCAAATCTCAAACCCTTTAGGAGAAGAAAATATCCTTGAACAATTCACATGCTATTGCTTTCCCTTGGGATTCTCATCCTTAGAGGCTTCTAAAAATTTGGATTTCATCACAATTTTCTCCTACTAAGGTCAACATTAGGAAACCTTTGCCTTGATTTCCTTGATTTCCACATAATGCACTTTGTGGGATGAAAGAGAATTAGGACATTAGACATCTAGTTTCAAAAAACTAAGCAAGAAGAGTGATTTTGGTAAAAAAAAGTCACTAAGCAAAGATAAAAAATTGGACCCCAAACATGTGCTTGATATCTTTTGATCATATGTTTTTCATGCAAACATTGGTCTTTTGGTTTGAACTACTCTTAGAGAAAAGCGTGTTCTTCAATATCTTCATCTAGTAAACAAAGTCTCTCTAAGTCTCTTAGGATCAAAATCAGACACTTCATCCACCCCAAAAATTTATCATCTCCATCCCACAAAAGAGATTTGGAAACATCATTCTAGACTTGGATAAATCATCAAAATCAAAATCACCTTGTTTAGTTAGGTGTATGGGAATGCATCATTTCTCATACATTTAATTGAATTAGCAATCCTTTGAACAAGTTCATCCTAAGTTCACATCTAACATCTTAGGGTTTTACAAGTACATTATCCAAATCTATTCAAACCAATCAAAATCAAATCCTAAAGTCTAGCATTGATCCAAAGTTCCTAAACATTCAACATCCATATCATTCACCCCTTTCATCATTCATCTCATCATTGGTCCTAAACACCTTAGAGGTCAACAAGGTCAAAACACAAGAGGAACATGGAATATAAACTTTCTCCATACATCATGAGTAATCCAAATAAATTGAACTTTCAAAGCCTTACAATGTCGATTGATTATCAAAACTCACACTTATACAATCTGTACATGGGATCATTATCTCCTACAAACCTCAATGGTACAACAAATATGAGTATGACTAGTAAAAAGTTTGGAACACCTTTCCCAATGGTAGATTTAAATCCAAGTCCAAACCTACAAATCTATCAACCAAACACTCAATGCATGAGTCTTTCACAAATCAGCATTATCCCACCAAATCCCTACATGCCAAATGTGAATGTACCAAGTACAACTTCACCAAACATGAACATTTTAAATCCAAACTTGGTAAACTTTTGGATTGATATGTTTTCAAATCATACGAATTCCATTCAAAGTCCAACTCCAAGTCAAAGTAAACTCATGCAAAATCAAAGTTACCTAAATCAAGGAAATATGATCCTCAACACCAACAATGTTCAACTTCAACCCATAATACCAAATATAAGCATCATCCCAAATCAAATACCACAAGTACACACTCCAAATCTACTTAAACAAAATCCAAATCAACTATATCAAGGGTGCCAAGATGAAAATCAAGACCAAGTTTTACTCGACCAAATTGCTTCACTTAACAAACTAACTGAAGCCTTGAAACAAGAGACATTTTTACTCCAAAATCAATGTACTCTACAATTGATTGAACCATGTCATCAAAGCAGTAAGTTGTGGCCATAACCATGTCAAGAACAATATCTCCAATATCAAGAACATCAAGCTGTATTCAACTCAAAAATATCATCCAAGACTACATTGATCGAAAAATAATAACTATTAGGGATAATGATGAGGATTCAACCATTATCAATAGCATTGACAATATCCCCACCACAATTGTTGAAAACAATGATCAAGATTTATCCATCAAAGAGCACATTGAAGACGTTTCTACCCCATCCGATGATCACCTCACCATACATCAAGAGCCACTTTTTAGTGATCTATTTCAAGGAGTGTTAGGATAGTTTGATCCTATTGACATAGTGCACGATCCATTGACCTATGATCATGTTGAAAATGTCTCTACATTTCCTTATGAGTTAGAGGACATATCTCAAGAATTCATTCCAAAGCATGATCAACATCTTTCACCAAAGTCTAGTGGCGGTCCTTTCCAAGACATGTTGACCCCCTTTGACCTTAGGGTTATAGATACTGAAGGAATCCTCAACTCAACAACTGATCCAAGTCCACTCAAAGATCAAGAGGATATTAAGCCATTCCCCATACCTAATGACAACATCCAAGAAACCTTTGTAAGCAATCCATCCTTTGAAACTAACCCATGTCAACAAACTAATCCAAAGTGTGTCAAAAGCAATCCCAAAATAAATCAAGATCAAGAATTTGTATCTCCAAGATACTACAATAATCTAATGGACACTCTCCTATCTATACAAGATGATCATATCCACATAGCACTTACTCCTCCATCTACCCATGAGATTATTTCTATGGATAGACACATAGATGATCTTTATTCATAACAAGATTTGTTTACTCCTGACATCATGACACAAAAAGAGTAGATTATTGATTCCTACCGTCAAACTAAGTTATCAAAATCAGGATTAGATATATCCCAAATTCAGATTGAGGACATCATGTATGAAGATATCTAGTATTATCCACTCAAAGAAATAGGTCAGACAAAACAAGAGATTCCAGAGTCAGTAGAACAACAAATTCTAATAACATCATCTACAGTGGTCATTTATCAGAGAATTCATTCTAAACAAGAGCTCTTAGAAGAAGAAGAATCAAGGAACAAAGGTGCCACTACCACCATACTAAGGGAAACTATGTCTCAAGCAAACATCAACATAGGGAGCACGAAGAATCCTTATGATGAAACCAATGTCAATACTACAACCAACCATGTCACGAATCTTCATCCACCCATCACCCCATCCACGAATTGGGACCAATGTCAAAAGAAAGAATTGAGTCAAAGCATAAGGAATGTTATCAAAGTAGAAGAAACACGGAAGCATAATGGAAAAATCAAATACACATGGATACCAAAGAATACAAAGAAAGATTATCCCTATCAAACTCCATCACTCAAAGAAACTATGGGGAAAAATAAAAAAGGGAAAAGTATCCATCAAGGATGTCCACTAAAGCAAAAGTAGGCTTTTCAAGTGATGTACAAAGTGTATCAAGGAGTTGTTCCTAATTCCCTTGACACTTTTGTATCCACCCACCATTTCTCATCTTCCCAAGTTTGGAGAGTTAAAGGTTCCAAACTGTCAACCAATCCATCTTTTATCCCTAAACACACTCCATCCATTCCTCCACGCATGATATCCAATTCTCACATTGACCATGTATTGGTAGACACCCTTCATCGTAAGGTTTCAGAAGGCACTCTATTGCGATGTACACATAGAGATAGATTTAACTTCGGTATCAATAAAGCTGTAACGCCCCGCCGTGTGAACCCCAAAGGACAATTAAACCATAATTACTGCACAATTTTTTTTTAAGTTAACATAACATACATGTAATACACATTAAGTCATGACATAAATTTCATTTAAGTAGATTCACTAACACATACATCCCTTGGGGTACACGAGGAGTCATTACGCGACTTAGATCCATACAACAACAATAAAGAATAAAATCCAAAGATATAATCCATAACAAAGTAAACATTAACAAATGTAACACATACATGAAAATTCATTGATAAGAAACCATCTGTGTACATAAATACAACATACGCATGATTAACTTAACACATTGAATAATAATTGTCATGGCCAATATACACACCGAGTTTAACATCACATTACAGTACAATGTTCTAGAGGTACAGTGATACAACAGTGTTTCCAAACATGAATGGAAACCATACAACAAGAATCATGATACAAATGAACAAATGAATACAAAGTATCATAACTAGCTCCAAGAAAAATACAACTCTGGAGTCGCCGCAACAGCACCAAGCTGCACCTCTCAATCCTCGACTGGGGACCCAATGGGGTGCTTAGCACGTTCCACCCGACCATGTGGGTCGGAAGACCCACCCCCCGTGCTAAGGAGCTGACAAGAAAGAGACCTCAACCAAGAACAACCAAACCGAAAACCACGAGACTCAATGTCATACAAAAACTCGAGGATTACAATGACATAATCAACAACACCCAAGAGTCAACATAATAACTTAAAGTCATAAATCTCATCACATTAAAAAAAACAATAACTCGTAAACAAGTAACCAAAGGAAGATCATGAAACACTTCCAAAACAACTGAATTAATAAACATAATACAATTCCAAATTGCAATTAAACAATACAATAACATCATAACATAGTACCATAAGAGTACAAGGTCATAAGTCAAATATCAAAGAGATCATACAAGACCACAAAGTACACCAAAGATGTATCAAGGCAATACTCCAAAAATCAATATAAGTCCATTCAACCACAAACTAAACCAACTCCCATAATATATTTCCAGAGGAACACAATAAAGTAAAACACATGGGCAACTAGGGAGAGTGTCATCACATAGTCCTACATGGGTTGTCCTGTGCTCTTCCTCCCAATTGGAGACGTCGGTCCCATCTATGGCTGTCCTACGCCCTTCCTCTCAACTGGAGGCACTGGTCCATAGGGTGACTCATGCGGAGCCGTAGACCTCTCGTGAAGACGAGGTCACGACCTTGCCAACCATGGCCTTCTCAGCCTTCCATTAGCCTACGAAAGCACTAATGAAGACGAGGCATATTTTTTTTTATCTTATAATGATATTACTACCCAACCCTCCTAAGTTAATTATTAGGTTTTCACTTGATTACTAACTCACTCGTGGGTTATCCTGTGCTCTTCCCCTTAAATGGGGTGCCGGCCCCCATGAGGATACACTCTCCCTAGAGACCCAACAACATAAAAACCAAGGGTTGTATCGTCATAATTTGAACAAAGAATCACAACATAAAAGCATGCGAGGCATTACCCATCTCGCTAACAAGTACAAAATTAGAGTCTCAACAATTCTCGTACAACCCTTTCAAAATCCTGATACCAAAACACTTGCCACTTCAAGGGCATATAAAAGAGAGAACATCAACTGATAATCATCTCAAGCCTCTGGAAGCCAAAAAGAATGAAAACCCACAAACAAGGGTAAAATGAAGCAACACAAGTTTTTCCCCAATAATTCCAACACAAGGATAAAATTTCCCTCAAATATGGGATTACCTCCGAAAAGCCACACAAAGAAAGTTTCATCAAACCCCATCCACAAATCAATCAACTCTAAAACACAAATACAATCCATATATCCACAATGGTGTCACCTCAAAAAGGAATCATAGAAGAAAATCAACCTTTAATTCAACAAAAATCACTCAACATCCAAAAGCCACCAATTAGGCATTCCACAGAAGACCTCAATTTTCTCCTCACAAGAATCCCTTAGAGTGGCACAAAAATCACCTTAGCAACATGGCAACGACAACAAAACATCTACTCAAATTACTTAATTGAAACACATCAAACTAATCCATCACAATTTCGTAAAGACAATCGCATAATCAAACAAGGAACAAAAAAACCCAAGTAACTATAAAATTAGTATGCAAGAACTCAACATTTAAAAGAGTTTACTTGCTTTGCACAAATAAGCTTATCAACACTTAAATTAAATCAAATTATTTTCTTATCTGATCACTTATTTTATTTATCTACAAAATCAACTATTAAATAGTTTACAAGGAAATAAGAATTCCTTTACATAGACCCTTCGTTTAACTAAATCAAATTAGCCAAAAAAATAATTTATCGAATATACATTCATTCATATATCTATATAAACAAACAAATTCAAATCACTTAATTGCCCACCCACTTCCCTTATCGAAACTGATTAAGTTATCCAAAACGTCTTTTCAAATTTTCT
Source organism: Sequoia sempervirens (assembly GCA_007258455.2). Taxonomy (NCBI): domain Eukaryota; kingdom Viridiplantae; phylum Streptophyta; class Pinopsida; order Cupressales; family Cupressaceae; genus Sequoia; species Sequoia sempervirens. The sequence continues at coordinate 121,105,144 of VDFB02047230.1, forward strand.
ACAAGTAAAAATAAAAATAAAACTATTTTATTTAATTTTAATCTAAAAAAAAATCACTAATCAACTAACCTAAAGACAACCTAGGACGAATATTTTCAATTACCTAAATACGTAAATCCACTTTCACTAGTCATTTAACTAACCTACTTGAATACTTAGAATACTTCCGTATTTCAATTCATTTTTTTTTTTTTAAAATCAATTATCTCACATACACATAAATAATATTTATCACCACATCATCTACATACATCTGCAACATACAACTTAAAACATATTGAAATATTTTCTTAAAACAATACTTTATTAAATATAATATCTAATTATTTTTAATTGAAATATAATTCCATACATAATTACTTCTTTTAATTTAAAAATAATTTCCTAAACACTAACTACTACATTAGAAGGAGATATGTTTCTTTTATTTTCTTTTAAAAATAGGAACTATCTTCCCACGTATAAATTTAATTTATAAAGGCTTACCAAAAGCTAAAAGAAATAATCTTCAAAAAAGTTTAAGGGAAAGAAGTAACTAGCCCCACTTTCTTGTTTAATTTGTCATGACTTATTTGTTTGAGAAGAAAGTTCGAAGGAATTTTGCTATGAAATATGTAAACCATTTCCATCGTTTAAAACAAATACGTGAGTTTGAGGAGAATAAAGGTGACGCTAAATGAACCAGGGAGATGTGTGACAGTAGACATGCATGCACAATATGTAAACATAGACAAAGTCGGTGGCTAGTTTGATTGAATCTCATAAAGATGATAACCGTCATACAGTATATATATTATTCGACACATACTAGTGAATTCTAAAAAAAATGCATGATTGTACAATACTCATAACACCATTAGGAAATCAGGGAGTGAGGGCACAAAAAGTACACCACAGACATAGTTAGAGAATTATAGGCGACACAAAGGACTGGGCGTCATTAGAAAAGTCTGTAACCACCTATTTAAGGGTGCAACACACTAATTCGAATAACTAATACACAGAACGAGTATCAAAACTAGTATCGAAAGAGTAGCAAGATCTGTCCAGATAATGCAAACCACGACATCACATAGGGAGAGAGAGAAGGAGCACTAAAAATGGTCATTCAAAGGATAGAAAAGCTCCATAAATGCAATAAGATAGGAACTAAGGGAGACGCACGTATAGTGTATACACCTAAAAATGGTCACATCACATTGTCTAGTAATTAATTAAATACTTTAAATATTTAATTAAATCTCTGAATTCCATCTATGTATGAATAAATTTAAATAATTTATTTATATTGTTCATTATTTCATTTCAATTAAATAAATAAGTTTATTTAATCATCTTTTCATATTCATTTCTTAATTAATTAAATAAATATTATGGTTTATTTATATTAATTATCATATAAATCTTAGTTTGAATATTTTATTCAAATAAAGATTAAAATATTCTTCTTTTTCCCACCACGGGTTCGACTCTCCGGCGCTCCCGTGGTACCAGTTGGTGTGTCCCGCCAGCACTGCCGGTCAAGGTAAAAAGTTTATCGGAGGTGGGGGGTTATATGGGGGGTCGTGCTGCACCTGATTCCCCTCGTTAAAAAATAAATAAAAAAATATATTCTTCTTTTTTCTTCTAAAAAATCATTTATAATTAAATATTTCAAATATTTAATTAATTCCTCTAATTCGATATCTATTCATAATTAAATATTCCAAAATATTTAATTAATTCTTCTAATATTTCATATTCTTCTAGAGTCATATCATAATTAAATATCTCAAAATATTTAATTAAATCTTCCATAGTTTGTAAAATTAAAAATCAAAATTCATTAAATGAAATTAAATAAATTTATTTATTTATTTAATTTGGGGATTATCTTCAACACCCGGGAAGCAAACGGTCAAAACAGAAAATTTAATTTTCTCTGTTTCTGTGCAGGCTTGTTCCCGTGGGTTGAAGACAGGAATCCATCCTTCTCTCCAACTTCTCAACCTCTTCCAACTTCTTCTCAACTTCTCCATCTCTCACCTTTCAATTCTACCAGAAAATCTCACAGTCGTAGATCCTTGCCAGCCAGGATTTTCCCTGAAAAAAACTATAAATATGACTGCCGGGTACTCCAAATCATATAGAAGTTTTAAGCAGGAAAATTATAGTCAAATTGCAAGTAGTATAAGCATTCATAGCATTTATAGAATTCACAGTATTTTCATAGCATAGCAATAGTAGCATAGAATCATGACATCTTCTGTTCATAGCCCCTGTGCATAATCCACAGCCCCTATCCATATCCATATCAGCAATTTCACTCTACCAGCATATAGGATAGAATTTTCTTTTGCATAACTCATTCTACAACAACCATTTGGAGAAGCTGACTTTACACAAAATCTGAGAGCAGCAACTTCGAATCTCTGGAGATAGAGGAAGATGGAACGCTTCTGAGAATTATCTTTATTTCTTTATTTGAATTTCTTCAGTATAATGTTCTATTAATTGTGTTTTTGTTTTCATTTAGATTACTCAAATTAACATACACATTTTTGGCACCCACCATGGGGCCTTTACCCCTATTTCTCATATCTTTTTGCAGTTTCTTTTGATAGGTTACAGACAAAAACAGCGAAATAGCGCAGGAAACACATTTCAGAAACTTCAATACCCAGTTCAGCGTATTTGAGGACTTTTGCAGCACCCGTGATATGTCTTGCAGCGCCTGTAAAATGTTTTGCAGCGCTCTTAATTAGTTTTGCAGTGCCTTTAAGGATTTTTGCAGCGCCCATAACTTTTGTTATAGCACATTTCTGCAAGTTGTAATTTGTAATGTTAAAACAATTTAACTAAATCCGACGCAACCGCGGATAGTTAGTAGTTTTAAAGGTAAAAAGAAGCAATCCTAGGGTAGACATTAAAGGTAAAATGAAGCAATCCTAGGATAGACATTCCACACTTTATTTTGGACTAAAAATAATTTTGTGTTTGTGTGAAGCAAAATCTTCACTTAGCATAGAAAATCTTTATTTTTGGGCTTAAAATAAACCATTTTCTGCTTTGTTTTTGGTGATAGGCCTATGCTCTCCCCTTAACTGGGTGATCAAAATGCCAAACTCACCTATTTTCCTTCATGCAATTTCTTGTTTTATTAGCACCTTTTAGAAGGCCTGCCGTAGTGGGAAAAAGTACTCACCCTACGGGAACGACCTAAGTGGGAACAACTAAAGCCAAGTTTTCCAACCCACTATAATCAAATGCGGATGGTTGATGAAAATCCCATTCGACGGTAGTGTGCATTGATAACCATCCCCAAAGCCTTTGTTCTAAAGGTAGGGAGGTCTCTCGAGGGAGTCTATCATTTGCCGCACCAAACGAAAACCCTTACTAAGAACTTAGTGTAGTATCTTACCGAGTCAGTTTCCAAACATTACATTAATCACAGTGCAGGGGAGGGAAGAATCTACCCCCAAGATACTCACCATATAACTGCCAAGGATTGTTTGCTCAGGGGATCCAGTATCCACTTCCGTCACTCTGAGTACACACCTGGAAAAGACAAAAACACGGGCGCCCTTTCGGGGGTGACACGGCTGTGTGAGTCGACATAGTTTTAAGATGTGGGCTGTTGATTAATATGATGACCTACTTGAGAACTAAGAGTGAGTCTGTTTGAAGTGCTTATCATGTGTAAAACCCGTTAAAACACTTTTTGAACAACATTTTGATTATACACTTGATATTTAGTATAGGACTTAAGACAACCATTTTACAAATTGTTTGATGTGTTTTCAATACACTAATTCAGATAAGATCATCCAAAACACTCACTATCACATTGATTAATCTCATGTTACAAGATTGGAAATCCACAACGTTTGAAAATAAATCCATTTTCAAAAGGATTAAGAAGCCAAAGAAACCCCTCAACCACAAGAAACTATTGAAGAAACAACGATTCTTGTATCAAAGCCAAAAAGTTTTACTCAAATATAGAACCTTTCTTCATAGGTATCATGATTGTGTTAGAGGTCTTTCAGATGATTATGCCATAGAACCTTTGTATTCACAAGCTTACTTTCAAAGAAGAGCCCTTTCTCAAAGGCATAACCATAGTCAACGCATTCATTTTAGTTATATTCCCCAACCTGCAATCGAATATTCTACTTGTCCAAATCAAATTTTACAATAGAGAACTTAGAATATATTAGGCATCCATCATAAAATCCATCCTTTTACAAAGCCATGATCAAAATTTCATAAAGTGAAAAATCTTCTTTTTCTTCATCTTTTGCTTAAGTTCCCGTTAACAGGATTTTCATCCTTTCACTTAGGGAACAACACAAGCTAAAGATTAGAAATTTTGTGTAAGTCATAGAATCTTCATTCTATCCTGACTTTCATATATATCACATAAATTGCACTATTTCACTCTTTTGATCAAAAGTGAGTAGAATTTGGAACAAAACTTATGCCTGTCTTCACGAGATCTCAAAAACAAATGGAAAAAGACGAGGGAGAAACCACTACAAGTAAAATGGGTGACCGTAATGAAAAAGAAGAGGAAACATTTAATCTTGACGAATTAACAGACGAAAAGCTTCAAGAAGTAGAACAAGATCCCCAATTCCATACTCTTATGGAAAAGATTTTAGAATGAAACAAAGAAAGATACTTTCTTTCATTGGCTAATCAAGGAGCTAAGTTTCCTCACAATTTTGACATAGAAGGGATTAAACAAAGTCCTGAAACTCCTCCTAATGACTTTAGTGCTCTTAATCAACAGATAAAAGAATTACAAGGGAAAATAAAAGAGATGCAAGGGGGTACAACAAAGAAGTATGTTTTGGAAGACATATCTCCTTATCCATTTGATAGGAGTCTTCAAATGATCCCATTTCCAAAACATTGTGAAATCCCTAAGTATGACAGGTATAATGGAAAAACTGATCCCATTGACCATGTGAGGGATTTTTGAAACATGAGTCTAGAATTTTCCTATGACGATGCCTACTTGATGAGATTATTTCCACGAAGTCTAGGTGTACAATCCATGGAGTGGCTTTCAAAAATCACTCCACCTATCAAAAATTTTGAGGAGTTAATAAATCAATTTATATCACAATACTCCTACAACATTCAACACCAGATAACAATGCTTGATCTTTGTAAAGTGAAACAAAAAGTAGGAGAACCCCTCACTACGTTCTTGCAAAGGTGGAGAAGGTTATTCGCAAGATATTCTCGTCCTATTCCTGAAAAGGAAAAGATGGATATCTTTATCAATAGCCTTGATCAAGAATTAAGCTATAGGCTTAACCTTCATTGTCCTCATAACTTTGAAAAATTGATTGAAAACGCAATCACCATTGAAGGGGCCTTGGTTAAAAGGGGAGTGATAAAACTTGATAATCCAAGTACATCAAATCAAAACAACAATGATAAAACAAGGTTTTGGAACAGAAATAAAAATGTTGTCAATGATGGTATAGTGGATGCAAATAATTTACGAACAAGACTATCTATTTTCAATCTATCAAGTGCTCCACGAAACAATCAGCAAGGAAATACCACTCAACAAGGACAAACCTCCAAGCAAGAAAGCATGACCAATCAAAATACCAATCAAAATCGTGGTAATTTCAATAATAATCTTGGTAATACCCAAACATCAAATCTGTCCAGACCTTCATTCTTTTCAAATCGACGAAATTTTACCGCTTTGGGTTAATCTCTTGAGTCTGCTCTCAAGGAGCTTCTTGATAATAAGGTTATCACCTTACCACCACAAACAGATTATGAGCCACGAGTCAAACCCCCATCATGGAATGACTTGTATTATTGCAATTATCATCGGTGTAAGGGTCATAGGATGAACAATTGTCAAGCTTTGAAAAATCTAGTACAAGATTTAATTGACAATGGTACCATTACAATTGAGGGACATCATACCAATGACGATCATCAAGCATTCAAAGATCCTTTACCAAACTATCAAAAGGGGGAAACGTCAGATACCAAAGCCAAAAGCATACACAGTGTTGAAGACAATATAATCCGTCACATCTACGCAGATGATCAATGGGTTAATCTTATCAAAATCAAGGGAAAACAAGAATATCAACAGGTTAATGTGACCACGAGAGGACAAGCAAAGGTTGTTTTAAAAGGAAGTTCATCTAAAACAACTATTCCTTCTCCAAGTCAATATAATTTGGTTGATCAATTGAGAAAAACGTTAGCTCAAATCTCCATCCTTGAACTTCTCAAAATATCCCCTATACATAAGAATATTTTAGAAGAAGCTCTTGTAAACACAACTGTTGATACTGATCTGGATATAAACAGATTTCAAGCCATGGTGGGACATTTGTCTTCCCCCACTTGTCTTTCATTTTCCGATAAAGATGATGCCTCTATGACACATCCGCATAATTCCTCACTTTATCTTGAAGTCATGATCCATAAACATCGAATTAGACGTGTCTTAATAGATGGAGGAGCTGGTTTGAATATTTGTACCTTAAAGTTAATAAATGCCTTAGGAATATCAGAAAATGAAATTGATCCACGAAGGAAGATAATTATCAAGGCATATGATGATGAAGAAAGAGCTTCTAAAGGATTGATATTGTTGCCTATCAGAGTGGGACCTGTTGTGAAGAATACATTTTGTTAGGTTCTAGATTGAGATCTTTCTTATAATATACTTTTGGGTCATCCGTGGATTCATGATATGCAAGCAGTACCATCAACATATTATCAATGTATCAAGTTTCCATATGATGGACAAAAAATAACTATACAAGCTGATTATAATAGTACCCAAACTTGTTCAAATCTTCGAGTAACTCAAGATGTCTTTGTACCACACAATAGGGAAGCTCTTGCTATTTCTTCTTCTAATTTACAAGTCCAATTGCAAGAATTGACAAAGAATCTTGATACTAAGCTGAAGTTCAAAGACAAAGGAGTAGGTGAATATTCACTATCTCTTTCTACCTTACCTCCTTCTCTGAGGTCACATGGGCAACCTACCTTATCAAATCAAAAGATTGCAACAGCTTCTACATCTCAAGCTTCTGTGCCAATCACAAAGTTTGATGGAAAGTTCATTAGAGCTAACACCACTGAAGAAGAAGCTAAAGATAGGGACATCCTAAATTAGCTATACAAAGATGAAGATGACTCTCTCTTACACATTAAGTTGCCTAAATAACAATATGGTAAGGGGTACGCTATCATGCAGAAGATGGGCTATGAAGGAAATGGTCCTATAGGAAAAAGAAGAGAAGGAATCATGGAACCAATTCAACCTATTTCAAAGCATTCAAGTGATAAAACAGGATTTGGATATGGCAAAGATAAAGAAAAATCTACTTCACAGCAAACACAATCAACTTATGAAAAAAGATTAGTGTCAGATAAACCTCATGAATCAGTTTTCCAATTGCAGAATAGTTCAGATACTGATTCTAATGAATATGAATGGGACACTATTTATAAGGATGAATTTTGGAGAGACAAACAAGTTGATACCATACACAAGTATGCACCTGTTCTCATACAAGGAGAAGGCTCAAGGCCTCCACTTGATTATGTTTTACAAAGCAATCATGACTCAAGTGAGGAAGAATCAGATTCTAACGAGATTGACAATCAATAGGAGAATACCATCATAGACCTTGTCTATCATGAGGATGATAACTATATCATGACTTTGACAATTCAAGACCTTACCCAACCTAATGATCCTATGCCTTTGGTTTATCCAGAACTTATTGATTGGGACATTGACTCACCTATCCATATTCCTACATTCAATGATGATGAGGATATTATAAATTTCCTTTGTTCCTCAAATGAAGAAAATAATTGTTTCATTCAAAAATTCCATACTCGTGATTTTGATAAGGAGGGTGTCAAGTCTCTTAGCTGTAAAATAAATGAAATAAAAGATGGATCTATTGGTGAAAACCGAACAAAGGCAGTGATAGATCAAAACAAGAGAAAAATAAAGAGCGAATTTGACAGTGAAAACCTTTCTGAGGCACTAAAGGATGAGAAACTTGACACTCTTCCCAAGTATTATCACGAAAGATCTTCTATTTTGGTCGAACCAACAAAATCAATCAACATAAGTACAGTAGAGCAGCCAAAAGTTTTGCAACTTGCAGCATCTTTAACAGTTGAAGAAGTCCTGAAATTCATGGAATTCTTGAAGGAAAATCAAATTAACTTTGCTTGGTCATATGCTGATATGCCAGGGTTAGATCCTAATTTGATAATGCATCATTTATCTATCAAGGAAGGGGTAAAACCTGTGAAGCAAAAGCTCAGAAAAATGCATCCACATGTTGCGTTACTAGTCAAAGAAGAATTAAAGACAGCATTTACATACCCTTGGGGTACCTATTGCTGGAATGTAATGCCATTTGGGTTAAAGAATGCTGGAGCCACTTATCAAAGAGCAATGACAACTATTTTTCATGATATGATGCATACATTCATGGAAGATTATGTTGATGATTTACTTGTCAAATATCACACACGAGAAGAACACCTGGAAATTTTATCAAAAATCTTTATCAGAATGGAGAAGTTCAATGTTCGACTAAATCCAAAGAAATGTGTCTTCGGCGTTACATCTGGAAAACTCCTAGGATACATTGTTTTAGAAAAGGGTATAGAGGTTGATCCAGAAAAAGTACAAGCTATAATGGACATGCCGCCACCACGAAATATCAGTCAACTTCGATCATTGCAAGGAAGATTACAGTCTATCAGAAGATTTATAGCTCAATTAGCAAAAAAAAGCTTGCCATTTACACATTTATTGCATAAAAATGTCCCATTCAAATGGGATGACAAATGTGAAGCAGCATTTAATCAGATCAAACAATATCTTATGCATCCACCAGTTTTAATTCCACCTATTCTAGGAGAGCCACTCATACTCTATATTTTAGCAATAGAAGTGTCTTTGGGAGCATTGCTAGCACAAGAAGATTCTACAGGTAAGGAAAGGGCTATATACTATATCAGTAGAACTTTAACAAGTCATGAGTTAAACTCCACTTTCATTGAAAAAGCTTGCCTTGCAGTAGTGTTTGCTTCTCAAAAGTGGCGACATTATATGTTGGCTCATATAATTAAGCTGATAACAAAGATTGATCCATTAAAATACCTATTAAGTAGAGCTACTTTAATAGGAAGACTTGCAAAATGGGTAATGATCTTAAGTGAGTTTGACATTCACTATGTAGATCGAAAAGCTATTAAAGGACAGGTCATTGCAGATCAGTTGGCTGAAGTACCTTTACAAGAAGAAAATCCAATGCACATTGAGTTTCCTGATGAAGATGTCTTCACAACAGCAATCAAGAAATCATGGACATTGTACTTTGATGGATCTTATACACAATATGGCTCGGGGGCAGGGATTCTCTTTGTTACACCTGAAGGACATACCATCTCACGATCATATCGATTGATGTTCCCTTGCACAAATAACATAGCTGAATATGAGGCATTGCTCATAGGATTGAAAATAGCTTTGGAATGGCGGATTGCAGAGCTCCAAGTCTATGGTGATTCACAACTTGTCATTAATCAAATAAATGATGACTATCAAACCAAAGATGATAAGTTGCTACCTTATAAAAATATGGTGGATGATTACAAGAAGTATTTTGTGTTAATCAAGTTTTCACAAATATCAAGGATTGATAATAAAGCTACAGATGCAATGGCTACCATTGCTTCCTTATTACAACTTTCAGAAGATCAAACCAAATATGAATTTTTAGTGGAACAATTGTTTTCTCCTGCCTATGATAATCTTGAAACCCAAGTCATATGTCATTTAACTGGTTCTGATTCACCTTTATATGGCAATACTTATACCTATTTGAAAGATAATATCTTACCTTCGGATTTATCCCACAACCAAAAATGGAATTTCATACGTCAATCATCTCGTTATATTTTAATTGCCAATATCCTTTATTGACGTGGTCTTGATGGTACACTTCTTAGATGTCTTGAACGTGATGAATATGAAAAAGCCTTACAAGAGGTTCATGGTGGTATTTGTGGAACTCATTCGAGTGGTTTGACCTTAGCCAAGAAACTTGTCAGAATGGGATACTATTGGCCTGCCATGGAGAAAGATTCTTACTTTTGTCAAGAAGTGTTCTAAATGTCAGATCCATGGGAATCTTATTCATGCACCTGCATAGGAACTGCAACCTTTTACTTCAACATGGCCTTTTTCTCGATGGGGACTAGATCTTGTTGGTAAAATACATCCTTCATCATCAAATGGTCATAAATTCATCATTACAGCTACAGAGTATTTTACAAAATGGATTGAAGTTGTTCCTTTAACAACAGTGACTGGAAAACAAATATCTTCATTTATCCTAAATTACATTATTTGTAGATATGGAATTCCTAATTCTATCATTACTGATAATGGAAGACCTTTCAAGAATCAGGACATTGATGAACTTTGTGAAAGATTTCGCATCCAACACAAGTTCTCTACACCTTACTATCCATAGGGTAATGGTCAAGCATAAGCTTCCAACAAAACCATTTTGAAGATATTGAAGAGGACAGTAAATGATGCCGGACGTGATTGGCATGTCCAATTAAACCCAGCTTTGTGGGCATACAGAACAAGCGTTTGCACACCAACATGAGCTACACCATATGCTTTGGTCTATGGAGCAGAAGCAATCTTACCACTAGAAGTTGAAATACCTTCACTTAGGGTCTCACTCAAGGGATTGATAAGTGATGAAGACTACAGGGTTTCTCATCTCCAAGAGCTAGAACTGCTAGATGAAAGACGTCAACATGCAGCAAATCATTTGAAGGGTTATCAATAGATTATGTCTCGTAGTTACAATCATAGAGTTAAACCATAGACATTTCAAGTGGGTGACTTAGTCTTAAGGGAAAATCCATGTAATCATCAAGACAGAGAAAAGAAAGGGAAATTTGAACCTAACTGGCTTGGTCCATTTATCATTATTGCAGCATACGGTTCTGGTGCATATCAGTTATCCACGTCAGAGGGGGACCTGTTTGAAGAACCGATTAATAGTATTCATCTGAAGAAGTTCTATGTCTAAAAAGTCCTGAAAAAAATCAAAAACATCATAAAAAGTCCTAAAAAAAAAATAAAATGAGAAAAATCCTAAAAAAGTGCAATAAAGACAAGTGGTGAAAACTTGGTAAACGGGCGCTACTTGTGATCAAAATAGGCTTTTCCATCTATTATCTTATGTCTTGCATTCACTTTAGGCATCATCCATCTATATCTATCATCTGTATATATCCATATCATTTGACGAGGATCTTTATGTTTCATCATGGCTTGATGAAATTTGTACATATCTTTTATCTTTGGGTTGTGTTTACACTAGGGGTAAAAGCTCAGAATCATACACTGAACGAACAAGAGAGGGGCAATGAGCTTTCAAACATCACAAACAAACATAAAACAATTTGCCAAAATACAACAAACATTGCCGTATCAAATCAACCATAACATGCTTATTCAATGTCAATTGACATTTACACAACATGATTTAAACGACTATTGAAATGAGAACAACAATGATGATAACCAAATTTGGATGATCTTAATCTGAATAAATGTTTGAAATACTTTAAATAAGATTTGAATGGTTGTTTGATTTTTCTATCATATCTCTGGAGTAATTCAATGATGTACTGAACTAGAAAAGCAAGGAAGGAGTATGATTTTTATTTGTATGCTGTTTGTGAGGAAATCATTAGTACTATGCAAATTGGTCGCGAGACATGCTCTACTACGTATCATGGATGACATTTTAGAATTTGCATGGGAAAAGGATTACTCTTGTCTGTTTATGCAAGCAATACTCAGGCCATCTCGGTTTAATTATACCTCAATGTTTTTATTAACTTGCTATATTAAAAATCATGAAAGCAATACTCAGGTCATCATTGGTGCTAACATACCCTTTGATGCTTGTATTAACTTTCAACATTTCAAAGCTCTATGATGATACAAAAAGCATGAAATAAGCTCTCCAAATGGAAAAATTGTATGGATGTCTTGCATAGTTAGTATAGATTGCATTCACGTTAGAATCTGCATTTTGCATTCATAAATTTTCCAAAAAGCTGGCAAAGAATGAAATGGTTTATATCTTTTCGAATACATGCTTGAGTATATTTTGACATTCATAAAAACATCATTTCATACATTTTTCATATATATTTGCATTAGAAAATCATAAAATCAAAGCATACATCATATACATCATCCACATATACATTCATTTATCAAATAGATTTTCATTCATCTCATAAATCATGTATACGTATATATCATAACCATGAAACTCTCATATCATACACATCATACATATAAGGATATAGAAACATTTATATCATCATAAATCATCACTGCATTTCATATATCTCAAAAATGAATGTCAAAATATACAAAGATGTCAACTACAAATGATATAACATCATCAAAAATGAGATCATCTCACGGTGTATACAAAATGTCTCAACAGAATATCATGAAAATATCATCTACAATGCACTAGGCAGTGCTATCCTCTGAGGGATTTGGTCTGGGACTTGTACCACCTGCCCCTGATGGACCTGTACCACCTGCCCCTGATGGACCTGCTCCGCCTGTCCCTGGTGGCCCTCCTGGAGGTAATGGCTGTGTCACCCCTCTACTGGTAGTACGAGAGTGACCGTGAGTAGCCTGTGACTGAGTATAGCTCTCTCTCCGCTCAGGTGGAACTGCATCATGATATCTAGTCTTATAAAAATCTGCCTCCCAGGTGGCTCTAGTAACCTCTCTCATCATATCACCAGTCAAGGTGCTAGCTGCTTCTCTCTGTAGGCTATCCACTAAAGCAATGGCCTGCTCACCTCACTGTCTCGTTGTGTCCCTCTCAGCGGTAACTGCAGTCAACTATCCCTGCAACTGTGAAATCAAGGCCCGTGCCTGTACTAACTGAGTCTGCAAACTCTGTACTGTACTCTGTAGAGACGACATCTGACCTGATACTGCTGGATCTACTGAAGGAGATGGGTTTGTATGTCTCATCCGTGGTCCACCTCTCCCACCTCTGCCACCTCTCCTGCCACCTCTATCTCCACCCCTACCATCACCACCATCATCTCCCTCTGAGTCATCATCTCCTCCACTCTCATCATCATCATTGTCCTCTGAATCGTCATCCTCTAACACTGAGTCCCTCTGTCGTTGTCTCTATGCAGCAATAGGGGCAATAGCCTCATCAGGATCAAACATACATGGTGCCGGATGCTCTAGGACATACTGAAAATACTCTGGTGTTGTCCCTGCGTCAAGGACGTTCGCTCGGTAATCCCACATCACTGCTCCCAATCTGATGAACTCTGCTATCGTTGTCTCATATGAAATTCGTGGACCCCATACAACAAGCTTTGGCTGTCGTCGTGAATAAATGGTTGAACCTACAGGCATACCCTGAATCCGACCAAACTGCCGACATACTCGTCCAGCAAGAAACCTCTCAATGATCCATGGAGTCTGCCCAATCAAAAATTTGGAAGTACATACATATGGCATCTCCCTCGCATCCTCTGGCCATGGCTCACAATCTAAATATGGTCTCCAGCATATTATATCCAGACTATCCAATAGTCGTTGCCAATGCACTAGTTTGCCCAGTCTCGACTGAGCAATAATGTGAGCATATCTCCATCTGTATGATCGACCAGCTGGTCGCTGTTCTCAAGTCAATGGACGTAAAACAGTAAAATGCTCCCATGACCATATCTGTAATAATGAGCACCCAACAGCAAAACTCCGGCCTCTACCATAAACAATTTGATGTAACTCATCATATAAGTGGGCTAGCATGCATGTACCCCACGCATACCTTGTCCCTTGCATCACCATACTCTCCAAAACACGACCCCACCCGATCACTAACCCCTTTGACCTATGGTCAGGGAATAATACACCTCCAATGAATCTTGCAAGTACATATGGTAAAGGTGGATATGTATCTATCATCTCACCCCATGGAATGAAATATCCGGCGATCTGATCATCTCTGAAAATCCTCCTCAAAGAATTAGTGCCTCCAACCTCTCGGCTATCAAATACAACTATCTCACCCATCACTGGGATCCGCAAGATGCGATATACATCCTCAGGAGTCACTGTAATCTTGCCCGTCGATAAATGAAATGTGTTGGTGTCACTATGCCACTGCTCTGCAAGTGCTGTCAGTAGAGCCCTGTTAAGGCGAACCTCAGGCATGTCAAGTAATGAACTCAATCCACATGTATCAATCACATCTCTATCTGACTGTAACAAATGTGGAATCAAACTCCATGTACTCGGGAAGGCTTCCTGTAACTGTAAAACGGCCAATCTCTCCTGTTAACACATCATCAAAGCAAAATCAATATCAAATCATTACGAGTTATCAATCAAATCAACATATCATATCAAACTATTTGTTTTTCATCATCATGAAATGTAAATAATATCAAAATCATGTTTCTTTCTAATAACCTTAGAAGCAAACAAATCAATCAAAATATTTGTTTTTCATCATCATGGAAAGCAGATAATCAAAATCATATTTGTTTTTAACAACTTTAAAAGCAAATCTATCAATTCTTATTTGTTTTCCAACAACTTTGGGAACAAATTTATCGGTCACAACAACATATGATTAAAGGTGCTACAAAATTGGTTAAATGCGCTACAGAATTCATCATCAGCGCTATACAATCATAGGCGCTACAGAACTAATCGATGGCGCTACGCTTTTTATTATGAGCGCTATTCTATCATATGCGCTATGAAAAACATTACGGGCGCTACAAAATCTATCAAATGCGCTATTCTATCATATGCGCTACAAAAAACATTACGGGTGCTACAAAATCTATTAAATGCGCTAAGGAATCAAATGTGCTGCGAAAAGTGTCAAATGCGCTATGAAAAGTCTTAAGGGCGCTAAAACACCAAAAAATCCACACAAACATTGAAAAATGTGCCACGAATAGAAAATTTTCAAAAAAGTAGGAGTTTCACGAGATACATACCAGAGGTCCATAGTGCGCTGGTCGTTGATGTCGTCGGATACGCTCGAAACGGTGCTGGTGAACAGGAAGTGCCATAATTATCAACTCAGAGCTCAAAATTTGCAAATTTTACTAGGTTAAAATTGAAAATGACATGGAAAATGACATTTTTAACCTATATAATGGTAAAATTGGGGCATTTTATTACATTTTAACATAGCAGGGGCAATTTCTTCATCAATTTTTCATCTCACATTTTTCAGGGTAAATTTCTTTACATCATTATTTTCAAATGATGAATCAACATCTTCAAAATCATCAAAATTGAAAAATTCACAAAAAAAATCAAAATATGATCGATTCATCGTTCGCGGGGGCATATACCTATCGATATTTCGACAGTCAACATCTGGGGAAAATTTTAAAATTCTTTGAAGCAATGCATAAAACACATCACTTCAAAGAGGGGCAAAATGTATACACCTAAAAATGGTCACATCACATTGTCTTGTAATTAATTAAATACTTTAAATATTTAATTAAATCTCCGAATTCCATCTATGTATGAATAAATTTAAATAATTTATTTATATTGTTCATTATTTCATTTCGATTAAATAAATAAGTTTATTTAATCATCTTTTCATATTCATTTCTTAATTAATTAAATAAATATTATGGTTTATTTATATTAATTATCATATAAATCTTAGTTTGAATATTTTATTCAAATAAAGATTAAAATATTCTTCTTTTTTCTTCTAAAAAATCATTTATAATTAAATATTTCAAATATTTAATTAATTCCTCTAATTCGATATCTATTCATAATTAAATATTCCAAAATATTTAATTAATTCTTCTAATATTTCATATTCTTCTAAAGTCATATCATAATTAAATATCTCAAAATATTTAATTAAATCTTCCATAGTTTGTAAAATCAAAAATCAAAATTCATTAAATGAAATTAAATAAATTTATTTATTTATTTAATTTGGGGATTATCTTCAACACTCGGGAAGCAAACGGTCAAAACAAAAAATTTAATTTTCTCTGTTTCTGTGTAGGCTTGTTCCCGTGGGTTGAAGACAGGAATCCATCCTTCTCTCCAACTTCTCAACCTCTTCCAACTTCTTCTCAACTTCTCCATCTCTCACCTTTCAATTCTACCAGACAATCTCACAGCCGTAGATCCTTGCTAGCTAGGATTTTCCCTTTAAAAAACTATAAATATGACTGCCGGGTACTCCAAATCATATAGAAGTTTTAAGCAGGAAAATTATAGTCAAATTGCAAGTAGTATAAGCATTTATAGCATTTATAGAATTCACAGTATTTTCATAGCATAGCAATAATGGCATAGAATCATGACATCTTCTGTTCATAGCCCCTGTGCATAATCCACAGCCCCTATCCATATCCATATCAACAATTTCACTCTACCAGCATATAGGATAGAATTTTCTTTTGCATAACTCATTCTACAGCAGCCATTTGGAGAAGTTGACTTTACACAAAATCTGAGAGCAGCAGCTTCGAATCTCTGGAGATAGAGGAAGATGGAATGCTTCTGAGAATTATCTTTATTTCTTTGTTTGAATTTCTTCAGTATAATGTTCTATTAATTATGTTTTTGTTTTCATTTAGATTACTCAAATTAACATACACATATAGAATTAATTAGATAGGCCTCTGATACCTGCATCAAATGGAAACTTCATATCCATTTAATACATGCCTGGAGCTCCTTAATCAGTTTGATAGTTCTGTACAAAACATTATCGATGGATTGCTAACGCCCACGGGTAGGAGTATCTAAATTAATTTAAAAGCTGCTAACACATCCGAGCACTGGGAATGATTAAATGAGAAGATTTATCAAAGCATAAAGAATTCATTGATACTTCAAAATCATCCTTAGAGGTTACACAAAGAATCATATTTTAAACATAAGGCCCATGAGCACTTTCGATTTCTCTCAAAATAGAGACGATACAATTGTAAGAAGAAAAGCAATAATTACGGAACAAATGCCATTAAAATAATGTTGTTGCTATCTTATGAAGATCAAGGAAAATAAGGTAACTAGTTGCATGCCTTGGAACAATTGCTATTGAGGAAAAAGATTTAACGTGACGAATCTAAGATGGTAAAAGAAAGGAGTGCAGGTCGGTCACCATATCTTTTCTGATTTCTCTCAACAGATACGGGTTCGACACAAGGTAACTCATGCCACAGAGCTATAATGATAACAATAATATGGGTTTCAATCAAAGAACGAATTCAAGCAAGGAGATAAGTGATCAGAGAAATGCGAAAAGAAGAGGACTTATTTCCACATCTAAAGTCCATATACTAGGATCACAAAAAGATCAATATACAGACACAACGAAAACATCACGCCAAGTAATAACTAAAGGTACCTTAGTGGAGATGCCAATGATTCGGGAAGCAAGGAGGTGATGCCTAAGAAAATAACTTGCATGGTCAAGTAAGCTGGTACAGCACCACCGAGTTTGTGCAGATTGGTTGCCAATTCCTCGTTAAATGATGACAACATTCAAAGAATAATGTTACTCGCGATCTTTCCACATTCAAGCACCCTATTTCCTCTTCAATCTCCCTAAGCAGTTTGCGGATGCAAAGTAAATAGCACGGTAAGGCGCTGCTAGGAGCTTCAATAATGAGGCCACAACCATCTTCAAGGTACGAATATCGATATCAAGAATCCCCTATAGCATGTCAACAAACTTGTAACAAAATTGCCAGACCAAGTTTCTGGCATCAGAGAAGAATGGACCAACCCGGGTAGAGAAGATCCCCCCCAGAGTTGTCTCTTGAATTCTAATTTATGAGTTTCAATGATTGAAATCTCTGCCTGGAAGGTGATGAGACAGAGGAAGATAAAGCGTATACCAACTTTTCCAGCTTTTCTTGTCCTTTCCTCTTCCCAAAATATTATCACGATGCTTTATTATTATTTATTTATTTAGCATTAAATGATTCTTTTTCCATTTTTTAACTGATTTCCTTGTTTTATTCCTTATTCAATCTTGAGTTCAAAATTTCTTAAATATTTTATCTACGTTAATTCTTAATTTAAATTTCTTAATTAAATTCACTTGTTAGAAAATAATTATTTTTATTAAACTCATTTACTTACAATTATATTTCTTTCATCTTAAAATAAGAAATTTTCAATGATAATACAATCAACATTTATTATTAAATCTAGCTCTTTATTTGATCCCAAACCAAATCAAGTGATCTTAAAAAAATTAGATTAATTTGATAAATTACATCTAGTCATAAGATTAGTGATATTGTCTAACATAAAAAATCAAATTAAATAATGAAATCCCAAACTCCTCATGACCTAGCAAATCACCAACCACACGCAACAAGTGAAAATGACATGTCCACCAAACAACCAATTCCCTAAATTTCAAGAATGACCAAAATGGAGGGACATTACATCCTCCCCCCCATAGACATCGACTTACTCTTGGAAGTTGAGCCCAAGCACAATCATGGTAACACCATAAACTAACAATAGTATGAATAATCATAAACACATCAACACGTTAAATCATCAATTAAATGTCACCAAGTAAGCAATGAAAATTAAACACACGGAAAATAAAGAAATGATACCAAAACAAAAGTGTTGACGGGGTAGCAACCAGACCAATTTGTCAAACACTAGGATAGATGACGAACTATGTTAGGGAAAATTTCTTGTTAGCTCCTATGTTCAACGTCAAACCCATTGGGTGTATATAATGCTCGCCTTGTCCTGACAATGTAGGTGGAATCAAGACTTAGTTCCTGCAATCCTGCATGCAAACAAACGTTGTGCACAATACATATATATCACAAATACATCATGAGAGGAATTCCCAGCATAGTAGGGCACTCACGAGCGAGTGATACCACACTGTCCCTCCCACCAAATCACACATAATAGTCAAAACAATTCTAGTAACTCATAAACAGTTTGCTTCTTATTAGTTAAGCAATATTCGCATAAGGATGCTAACCATAAACCTAATTCATCTGCTATATCAAAATGAATTACTACTACATATTACAATTGCATTACCTTCATCACTATGTTTCTGAAGCCAACTTCCTATAAATCAAAAGCTATCATAGAACATTGCACATTAGTACCAATAATTCAAGTTGCATCTTAACCTCAAGATACTATATTCTGCTAAAAAAAATCATAGAATAATTATCCACAAAACCTCACATCTTCGTTAAAAATCATAATTTTCGCACAAAGAACTCCACTTTAACCATTATTCCCACCAAATCTCACATTAATTTCAATAAAAAGGGTAAAATTTTACACCTCCACAGATTCAAGAAAAAATAATTCATCATTCAAGGGCAACAAAATCGCAGATTCCACGCACACTTGACATATTCACACACATAAAACACATCACCAAAAACACATCACACTAAAACTCTAGGGTCCATAGAGCATCCCCGACAGGAAGGATACTGGTGCATTGCGCACTACACCAAGGGTCCTATCCTTTCCCATCAGTTTCCTACACCATCAACCCGACACCATCTAACGGAAGAAATTCAAGTTCACAACAATGACAGTAGAAAAGTGAAACTCAAGACTCACTGGTCTAAGTGCAAGGTTACATAGTGAGCACATATAGTGCCCAGTGCATGAACCTATGCTCTGATACCATGTTGTAACGCCCCGCCGTGTGAACCCCAGAGGACAATTAAACCATAATTACTGCACAATTTTTTTTTAAGTTACCATAACATACATGTAATACACATTAAGTCATGACATAAATTTCATTTAAGTAGATTCACTAACACATACATCTCTTGGGGTACACGAGGAGTCATTACACGACTTAGATCCATACAACAACAATAAAGAATAAAATCCAAAGATATAATCCATAACAAAGTAAACATTAACAAATGTAACGCATACATGAAAATTCATTGATAAGAAACCATCTGTGTACATAAATACAACATATGCATGATTAACTTAACACATTGAATAATAACTGTCATGGCCAATATACACACCGAGTTTAACATCACATTACAGTACAATGTTCTAGAGGTACAGTGATACAACAGTGTTTCCAAACATGAACGGAAACCATACAACAAGAATCATGATACAAATGAACAGATGAATACAAAGTATCATAACTGGCTCCAAGACAAATACAACTCTGGAGTCACCGCAACAGCACCAAGCTGCACCTCTCGATCCTCGACTGGGGACCCAATGGGGTGCTTAACATGTTCCACCCGACCATGTGGGTCGGAAGACCCACCCCCCGTGCTAAGGAGCTGACAAGAAAGAGACCTCAACCAAGAACAACCAAACCGGAAACCACGAGATTCAATGTCATACAAAAACTTGATGATTACAATGACATAATCAACAACACCCAAGAGTCAACATAATAACTTAAAGTCATAAATCTCATCACATTAAACAAAACAATAACCTGTAAACAAGTAACCAAAGGAAGATAATGAAACACTTCCAAAACAATTGAATTAATAAACATAATACAATTCCAAATTGCAATTAAACAATACAATAACATCATAACACAGTACCATAAGAGTACAAGGTCATAAGTCAAATATCAAAGAGACCATACAAGACCACAAAGTACACCAAAGATGTATCAAGGCAATACTCCAAAAATCAATATAAGTCCATTCAACCACAAACTAAACCAACTCCCATAATATACTTCCAGAGGAACACAATAAAGTAAAACACATGGGCAACTAGGGGAGAGTGTCATCACATAGTCCTACATGGGCTGTCCTGTGCTCTTCCTCCCAACTGGAGGCACTGGTCCCATCTATGGCTGTCCTGTGCCCTTCCTCCCAACTGGAGGCGCCGGTCCATAGGGTGACTCATGCAGAGCCGTAGACCTCTTGTGAAGACGAGGTCATGACCTTGCCAACCACAGACTTCTCAGCCTTCCATTAGCCTAAAGCACTAATGAAGACGAGGCATCTTTTTTTTTAATCTTATAATGATATTACTACCCAACCCTCCTAAGTTAATTATTAGGTTTTCACTTGATTACTAACTCACTCGTGGGTTATCCTGTGCCCCTCCCCTTAAACAGGGCACCGGCCCCATGAGGAGCCACTCTCCCTAGAGACCCAACAACATAAAAACCAAGGGTTGTACCATCATAATTTGAACAAAGAATCACAACATAAAAGCATGCGAGGCATTACCCATCTCGCTAACAAGTACAAAATCAGAGTCTCAACAATTCTCGTACAACCCTTTCAAAATCCTGATACCAAAACACTTGCCACTTCAAGGGCACATAAAAGAGAGAACATCAACTGACAATCATCTCAAGCCTCTGGAAGCCAAAAAGAATGAAAACCCACAAACAAGGGTAAAATGAAGCAACACAAGTTTTTCCCCAAATAATTCCAACACAAGGATAAAATTTCCCTCAAATATGGGATTACCTCCGAAAAGCCACACAAAGAAAGTTTCATCAAACCCCATCCACAAATCAATCAACTCTAAAACACAAATACAATCCATATATCCACAATGGTGTCACCTCAAAAAGGAATCATAGAAGAAAATCAACCTTTAATTCAACAAAAATCACTCAACATCCAAAAGCCACCAATTAGGCATTCCACGGAAGACCTCAATTTTCTCCTCACAAGAATCCCTTAGAGAGGCACACAAATCACCTTAGCAACATGGAAACGACAACAAAACATCTACTCAAATTACTTAATCGAAACACATCAAACTAATCCATCACAATTTCGTAAATACAATCGCATAATCAAACAAAGAACACAAAAACCCAAGTAACTATAAAATTAGTATGCAAGAACTCAACATTTAAAAGAGTTTACTTGCTTTGCACAAATAAGCTTATCAACACTTAAATTAAATCAAATTATTTTCTTATCTGATCACTTATTTTATTTATCTACAAAATCAACTATTAAATAGTTTACAAGGAAATAAGAATTCCTTTACATAGACCCTTCGTTTAACTAAATCAAATTAGCCAAAAAAATAATTTATCGAATCTACATTCATTCATCTGTCTATATAAACAAACAAATTCAAATCACTTAATTTCCCACCCACTTCCCTTATCGAAATCGATTAAGTTATCCAAAACGTCTTTTCAAATTTTCTACAAGTAAAAATAAAAATAAAACTATTTTATTTAATTTTAATCTAAAAAAAAATCACTAATCAACTAACCTAAAGACAACCTAGGACGAATATTTTCAATTACCTAAATACGTAAATCCACTTTCACTAGTCATTTAACTAACCTACTTGAATACTTAGAATACTTCCGTATTTCAATTCATTTTTTTTTTTTTAAAATCAATTATCTCACATACACATAAATAATATTTATCACCACATCATCTACATACATCTGCAACATACAACTTAAAACATATTGAAATATTTTCTTAAAACAATACTTTATTAAATATAATATCTAATTATTTTTAATTGAAATATAATTCCATACATAATTACTTCTTTTAATTTAAAAATAATTTCCTAAACACTAACTACTACATTAGAAGGAGATATGTTTCTTTTATTTTCTTTTAAAAATAGGAACTATCTTCCCACGTATAAATTTAATTTATAAAGGCTTACCAAAAGCTAAAAGAAATAATCTTCAAAAAAGTTTAAGGGAAAGAAGTAACTAGCCCCACTTTCTTGTTTAATTTGTCATGACTTATTTGTTTGAGAAGAAAGTTCGAAGGAATTTTGCTATGAAATATGTAAACCATTTCCATCGTTTAAAACAAATACGTGAGTTTGAGGAGAATAAAGGTGACGCTAAATGAACCAGGGAGATGTGTGACAGTAGACATGCATGCACAATATGTAAACATAGACAAAGTCAGTGGCTAGTTTGATTGAATCTCATAAAGATGATAACCGTCATACAGTATATATATTATTCAACAGATACCAGTGAATTCTAAAAAAAATGCATGATTGTACAATACTCATAACACCATTAGGAAATCAGGGAGTGAGGGCACAAAAAGTACACCACAGACATAGTTAGAGAATTATAGGCGACACAAAGGACTGGGCGTCATTAGAAAAGTCTGTAACCACCTATTTAAGGGTGCAACACACTAATTCGAATAACTAATACACAGAACGAGTATCAAAACTAGTATCGAAAGAGTAGCAAGATCTGTCCAGATAATGCAAACCACGACATCACATAGGGAGAGAGAGAAGGAGCACTAAAAATGGTCATTCAAAGGATAGAAAACCTCCATAAATGCAATAAGACAGGAACTAAGGGAGGCACACGTATAGAATTAATTAGATAGGCCTCTGATACCTGCATCAAATGGAAACTTCATATCCATTTAACACACGACTAGAGTTCCTTAAGTAGTTTGATAGTTCTGTACAAAACATTATCGATGGATTGCTAATGCCCACAGGTAGGAGTATCTAAATTAATTTAAAAGCTGCTAACACATCCGAGCACTGGGAATGATTAAATGAGATGATTTATCAAAGCGTAAAGAATTCATTGATACTTCAAAATCATCCTTAGAGGTTACACAAAGAATCAAATTTGAAACATAAGGCCCATGAGCACTTTCAATTTCTCTCAAAATAGAGACGATACAATTGTAAGAAGAAAAGCAATAATTACGAAACAAATGCCATTAAAATAATGTTGTTGCTATCTTATGAAGATCAAGGAAAATAAGGTAACTAGTTGCATGCCTTGGAACAACTGCTATTGAGGAAAAATATTTAACGTGACAAATCTAAGATGGTAAAAGAAAGGAGTGCAGTTCGGTCACCATATCTTTTCTAATTTCTCTCAACAGATACGGGTTCGACACAAGGTAACTCATGCCACAGAGCTATAATGATAACAATAATATGGGTTTCAATCAAAGAATGAACTCAAGCAAGGAGATAAGTGATCAGAGAAATGCGAAAAGAAGAGGACTTATTTCCACATCTAATGTCCATATACTAGTATCACAAAAAGATCAATATATAGACACAATGAAAACATCACGCCAAGTAATAACTGAAGGTACCTTAGTGGAGACGCTAGCGATTAGGGAAGCAAGGAGGTGATGCCTGAGAAAATAACTTGCATGGTCAAGTAAGTTGGTACGGAACCGCCGAGTTTGTGCAGATTGGTTGCCAATTCCTCATTAAATGATGACAACATTCGAAGAATAATGTTACTCGTGATCTTTCCACATTCAAGCACCCTATTTCCTCTTCAATCTCCCTAAGCAGTTCACAGATGCAAAGTAAATAGCGCGGTAAGGCGCTACCAGGAGCTTCAATAATGAGGCCACAACCATCTTCAAGGTAGGAATATCGATATCAAGAATCCCCTACAGCATGTCAACAGACTTGTAACAAAATTGTCAGACCAAGTTTTTGGCATAAGAGAAGAATGGACCAACCTGGGTAGAGAAGATCCCCCCCCAGAGTTGTCTCTTGAATTCTAATTTATGAGTTTCAATGATTGAAATCTCTGCCTAGAAGGTGATGAGACAGAGGAAGATAAAGCATATACCAACTTTTCCAACTTTTCTTGTCCTTTCCTCTTCCCAAAATCTTATTACGATGCTTTATTATTATTTATTTATTTAGCATTAAACGATTCTTTTTCCATTTTTCAACTGATTTCCTTGTTTTAATCCTTATTCAATCTTGAGTTCAAAATTTCTTAAATATTTTATCTACGTTAATTCTTAATTTAAATTTCTTAATTAAATTCACTCGTTAGAAAATAATTATTTTTATTAAATTCATTTACTTACAATTATATTTCTTTCATCTTAAAATAATAAATTTTCAATGATAATACAATCAACATTTATTATTAAATCTAGCTCTTTATTTGATCTCAAACCAAATCAAGTGATCTTAAAAAAATTAGATTAATTTGATAAATTACATCTAGTCATAAGATTAGTGATATTGTCTAACATAAAAAATCAAATTAAATAATGTAATCCCAAACTCCTCATGACCTAGAAAATCACCAACCACACGCAACAAGCGAAAATGACATGGCCACCAAACAACCAATTCCCTAAATTTCAAGAATGACCAAAACGGAGGGACATTACAAAAGCAGCTCAGGAATCCCAAAATTTGCATTCAAGTGAACATATCTTGGCAAAGCAACTTCTTCAAGTAGAATATCGATGGCACATTATGACAGAAGCATCTACATCGACACCACCAGGTGGTTCAACACAAGCTTAAAATATTTCAAAAAATAAATAAATAAATAAATATGAAAATCCAAAAAAATTAGAAAAAGGATTGAAAACAATAAAGAAAAAAATTGTCCTCTAGTGAAAACCACTACGGTGGCACTTTGGACAGGTACCATGATGAAAACCTAGAAAATAGGCATCATGTGTAGAATTGAGCATCTGCGTACGCCAGTTCAAGAGGAAGCATCTTATTCCTTCCATAATAAAGTCATCATTGCATCCATCTCAACCATAATAAATTCATTCATCCATGAACCATTTATCCAATCAATCTTTATCCATTTACATCCATAGTCCAAGTTATATTGATCTTGACAAATTTTGGTGCACACTTTACACTTGCTTATGGTAAACATCTTGGCATGGGTTGTTTTCATTAATCCTATCCTATGCAACATTATCTGAGCCATGAAGCATTATCCAAATGAGCATTCTTTATCTGAACACTGTATCTTATTGCAAGATAATCCTTGGAATCCTTTGCATGCTTTCCATATCCATCAATCCATACACTTATCCAAGCATCCACCCATCACATTCCATACATTGCTAGACATTGAGGGCAGATATTTACATCTTGCTTCAAGAATAAATCTTGATGTATATCCTCCAACTTATATAGTGATCTGAACATTGACAAATGTGAAATCAAAATTGGTCAAAACATTTGTGATCCAAAATCCAAATCACTAGCCCATGCCACATTTTGACAAGCAAATGTTCCTTATCAAGATTCATCTTTCATCAAAGATCAATCCAAATAGTAAATATCAGTCACATCTAAACTGCATTTCAAACGTCATATCCAATCATCCAAAACATATTTTATTCCAAACCAAGCTTCAAAATCCTGATCAATCAAATCCAATAAAAATCATCATCTCGAGATATCCTTGTGTTGCTTAACACTATCCTTGCATTTTTGTGCATCCTCAAAAATGTTATCATCATCGGTATTGATCAATCAAATCCAATCAATCTGTCATCATCTTGGGATATCCATCCCAATCCTTGTGTTTCTTAACACTATCCTTGCATTGTTGTGTATCCTCAACAATGTTATCATAATCAATCCATTGATTCGATCAGTCAACCTTAGCTTGGTCTTCAACAAAATCCCAAATAGAGCACTGATATCATCACACATATCCATATCCAAATCATCAAAATCATGCAAAAAATCCAAAAACATCAGAAAAATAGAAAAATCCAAAAATACTCAAAAAATCAGAAAACATAAAAAACATGGAATCTGAACTACGTCATCTCTGAGCTTCAATGTAGGAAAGGCTAAATATTTGATCAGCCCTTGAGACACAAAAAACACAAAAAACATTCAAAAAAGACATCAAAATCCAAAAACATTAAAAAAAACACAATCCAAAAACATTCATAAAATCTCACAAAACACAAAAACATTTGGAAATTTGGAAAATCAAAACATTTGTAAAATTTCAAAAAACCCCCAAAACAGCCTCAAAACATTCCAAAAAATGTTAAAAACATCCAAATATTTGAAAAAATCCATCTGTCTCATCTCGCTTTCACTTGAAATAATCAATCATCCATAATTAATTGATCATCACCTTCATCCTTTGGCAAAACAAACAGAAACAACCACATCAATTGGAAAAGAAAACATCAAATGTAAAATTAAAATCGAAACAACAAACCTTTAAAACTAAATCAAACTCTTGATCATTTTTAGACATGTCAATCAACCTTATATCAACATCCTATCAATCAACTTATCAACCCATCATCATCCTATACAATGCATGTCCTAGGATATATTGTTCTGACAATGGGCATCATTTTGGACATCACTTTGGATTCTTATCCTATCAAAACAAATCCCTTTGGTTAGAGATATTAGGAACATTGAATTGTTTGTGTACTCGATATTTTCTTTTGATTTATCTTATTACGCTCATTCCAATGACCTCTCGATGATGTATACTCAAAATGATTTAGAGAGAAAGGAATGGGGCAATGATCATTATACTTGGCAAATACTTGCTTTGTTAGGTATGTCCTAGCAAGGTTTCCGTATTTCAAGTTTAAACAAGAATACTCCTATTTGTTTGTCGAGTCAAAGTCCATCGCACTAGGTACAACACCATCATGGTTCTTTATACCTTGATGCATTTTATCTACATGTGTAATCAAACATAAGGTAAGAAGCCCTTTTAAAATCCCAATTCTTGATAAGAAAATAATTCATCATCATCTATCATCATCATCATCTCTAATAAAGTCTCGTCAGATCATGGTCTTGTTGGATCCTCTTGTCATCATCTCATTTCTTCTTTCTTCCCTCCTCGCTAACATAACATCACCGATGCACCCATATTGCATCCACAAATCATTAGCATACATAAATCTCATAATCATAGCATATCACATCATCCATCTCATCCATCTCACATGCATTATATCATCATTTAAGTTGTTTAGGATAATATAGATTGGTTATTCTAAGCATCTTGAAACCATCTCATTTTCATCATCACCATAACCATCTATATGTCTATCTTGAACCTCTTTATCATGAGATTGACCCTCAAATCGAATATTTTCGCTCAATCTCTCAAGGGGGAAATGTACCAGTGTTCTTTCCACTGGGGCATCTAAAAAAAATCAGAATCTTTTTCAATTTTGATTGCAACAAGTTTATTCTCTGAACCAACGCATGAAGTACATTGCTTCAAAGAGGGGAAAAATATAGACACACAAAATTGACATCATGCATAATCATATTCACTCGTCAATTAAATAAACCAAGTTTAATTGATTGATCTCCTAAGGTCATCCATTTAAATTGAATAAATTAACTTTTTTTAATTTAAGCCTAACAACATCCTCTTTGATTAAATAAATCAAATATTTATTTAATCAAGTCTAAAATCACCTTTCATCCCCCTTTGATTTAGTTAAATCCCTAAATCTAAGTCAAATGGGTCAAATCACCTAATCCCCCACTAAATTAATCTAATCCTGATTAATCTAATCTAATCACCCATCACATCCTCTATCTTTTGCCACTTGCACAAATAAATCAATTTATTGATTTATTAAATTCATCATTTTCTTTCAACATGGCATAAAAGGAGAATATTCTTCCAAAATTGAATCTCCCCCCAAGTTGACATGTACATCCAACAAGGCATTTATGAGCTCTTACATGACTCTTACATGTCTCTTGCAAAGGTCAAACTCAACATTTAACTCTCAAATTCAAATTTCAAATGTCCCCCTCTTTGGCACATTGACCAAAATGTGCTCATTCCTCAACCTCTCACATGTTGACAAGTGGCTCCTTCTTATTGGTTTTTTTTTAGTCCCACATCCTCCATGTTTGGAATTCTTTTATCCTTCTTAGCTATAAATAGAGAGCTCCTTTATTGTATTACTCCTCCACAATCTTAGTATCTCACTACACAACTTCACAATCTTCATAGCATTTTCATATCATTTTCATCATGGAGCTTAGCAAAGGATTGGGAAAGGGATTCTTTCCACATTGAAGAAGTACCAATCCACTATGAGATAGAGTTTGCATCATGTTTTCATATGCTTTTGCTTGGTTTCATTATTTATTTTGTTTGTAATATGAAACATGTTAGATTATTTCATAGAGATGTTTGAATATGTGCTTTGTTTTAAGCAATAACCATGCTAATGTGTGTGTTAGGTTTTTAGCAATTTGCAGATTTCACCATCTACAGGATTTATCAAATCCCTCTATAAAACTCAAAATAATTTCTGACCACTTAACTTTACCCAAATCCCCCCAATCTCCAAGGTTTTCACAAAACAAGTTATGGACCTCTTTATCAAAGAAACAATATAAAAATATGCATAAAAGTAATTTTTCCTATGAAAAGCATGAATATTCTTGCCAGAAGAGGAAATAAAACAAGGGAGATTTTGAAAAATAATAAACCACTTAAAACAAACATTCTTAGATTTTAACACGTTGGATCATAAATATTGAAAGATATAAAATTTCTACTTATCATCAATTTCAAGATTCTAACTTTTTTTAGGTGCCTTGTCATATCCAAGGTTTCATCTAATGATTTATAAACAAGCTTGTGATTAATTTTATGAAATTTAGTACCATCAAACCATTTGAAATTATCAATACTATCCACAAGATTTTAAATACATTGGATCCAATAGGGGAAAAAGTAAATTTACCAAAAAATAAGTCATAGAGGGGAAGATTCTTCCATGTTTTAGCTTGTTTAAGGACTAGAAGCTCAATATTATTCCTTATTAGGATCTTCTAGGTCTTATTTTCTTCTAGTGCTTTAAAAATTCATTTGACAACAAGGGTTATGCCCAACATTTTTAAATCTTTTAATCCTAACACTCCTTCACTCTTATCTAAATAAGACTAATCCCATTTAATTGCATTCTTCTTCTTGTTTCCTTTACCATTAGACCGAAGAATTTTTTTTATTTTCTTTTGTATTTTATTTATATGATAACTACAAAAAAACTACATAGAGTAATATAGATTGTAAGAGGATATTTTTTGAGATACTTGTATCCTTTCTACCAAGGATCGTGTTCTTGTATATCTTAAGGTTATTTGAAATATCATCAAAAATCCCAAAAAAAATTCCAAAAAAATTCATCAAAATCCAAAAATATCAAAATCTTGTATAGCCAAAAATCCAAAAACATCAAAATCCTGTATAGCTAAAATCCAAAAATATTCAAAAAATTGTAAATGAAAAATCCAAAACATCCAAACACATCAAAATCCCTAAACATGTCAAAACATCAAAAATAAAAAAATAGTACCATGTCGAACAATGTTGTCTTTGAGCTTGAACATAGGCAAGGCCATCATTGGTGTGCCCTTCAGACACTCTAGGTTAGTCCTTTAGGTGTCCATCATAATAAACTGACAATCCATCAACTATTCATTTCTCATCAATAATAAGTCAAAGTCAATCAAACTACGTGGTATCTACATGTATAACATAGGCAAGGCTCATTTTGATAAGCCCTCGAGGCCCCTAGGATAGTCTTTTAGGTTAGGTTCTTGGTTGAAAACTCAAAAAACCTCAAAACATTTAAAATTTGGAAAAACCCCATTTGAAACATTTAAAAACTCAAAAAACTCTAGAAAAATTTAAAAACTTAGAAAAATCTAAAAAATGATTTGAAAACTGAAAAACCCTAAATGGCCTCAAATAATCCAAAAACATAAAAATTCACATAAACTTCCAAAAAGACCATAAAACAACCTCAAAACATTTTCAAAACACCAAAAACATTGAAATATTTTAGAAAATCCAAAACCATCCATTCCATTTCGCTTTCACCCGCAATAAATTTTCACCCCTAATAAATCAATCATCTTCAACCTTTGGTGAAACAAATAGAAAACAAGTATTGCAAGTTGTAAAGTGAGAACATAAAGGTTAAAATCTAAAGTCTCAATCATAGGTAAACGAGTTAGTAGAGTTTGTATGAATTTCCTCTCACACACCTAATCCTAATCAAACCATCTGATAAACTTTCCTAGGATATATCCTTCTGACAATGGGCATCAACATCAAAAATCACCTTAGCTATGTTAAAATTTACAAGAGATATAGATAACGCTCACGATTTGTCTTTGATCTTTTCTTATGATTTATATTATTGACCCATTCTGAGGACCTCTCAATGATGTATATTGAGATGATTTAGAGAGAAAGGAATGGGGAATCAATCATTATCTTTTGTTTGTTGTGCTTGTGGGTATTCTTGTAAAATAATCTTGGCACATACTAGCTTAGTTGTGTGTAGGGATGTTTTTTGGAGTAGATTGTTAACTATTGCGTATGCTTTGTTCCGATGTATTCTAGACTTCCAAACTACGTTCCAATGAGGTTTTCATATGTCAAGATGTGAAAAAGGACTATCCTATCTATTTGTAGAGTCAAAGTCCATCACACTAGAAACAACACCATCCTGGTTATTAGTACCTTGATACATCATTTCTATGTGTTATATAAAAAAAAGCAATGAAAACAAATACCAATCACAAGATATTAGAAAAATAATCATCCATCTCATCACCATATCTAATAAAGTCTTAGTGGATCATATACTTGTTGGAATTTTTGAATTAATCTCAAAATAAATGGTCAATTCATTCATTTTATTCTTCTATCTTCTTTATGCTCTAACCTAGTATCATGACAATCAACAAAAACATCATCAGTTCATCCATCTTGCATCCACAAAATCATCAACATACATACATCGTGCATCGAAATACGTCCAAAGCTCACCAAATGACCTACTTTGAACAAAACTTGAATTTCCCCTCTCTTTGGTTGACAACTTTGATAATGCTTAGAGTGCATAGTTTATGATCATAGATGGATAGTTGAGGTTTTACCTTTCATATGCTCTCTAACTCATTACCCTAACTGGATAACT
>VDFB02047230.1:121139705-121244888 GCA_007258455.2 Sequoia sempervirens
GGGGTTGAGGGTTTAAGAGTTTTAGGGTTTATGGTTTATGGTTTAAGGGTGTGTAGGGTCAAGAGAGAGATAGAGGGGGGTTGAGGGTTTAGAGAGATAGATAGAGTGATATGGTTAAGGGTTTTAGGGTTGACGGTAGCAGGTAGAGGTTTTAGGGTAGAGGATGTATGGCTGAGAGAGAGAAGGGGGTAGAGGATTTAAGGGTTTTAGGGTTTATGGTTTAGTGTTTAGGGTTTAAAGGTAGAGGGTGTAGGGTTGAGAGAGAATGGGGTTGAGGGTTTAAGGGTTGAGGGTAGAGGGTAGAGGGTAGAGGGTAGAGAGAGATATATATAGTGGGCTGAGGGTGTTAGGGTTGAGGGTAGAGTGTTAAGGGTAGAGGGTAGACGGTTTAAGGGTTAAGGGTTTAAGGGTTGAGTGTGGAGGGTAGAGGGTTTAGGGTAGATGGTATGGGGTAGATGATTGAGGGTTGAGAGTAGAGGGTGTAGGGTTGAGAGAGAGAGAGGGGGGGTTGAGGGTTTACAGGTTTAGGATTTAGGGATTAAGGGTTGAGGGTAGAGGGTAGAGGTTTTAGGGTTTAGGGTTTACACAGTTAGGGTAGAGGGTTTATGGTTTAGGGATTATAGTTTCTGAGTTTTAGGGTTTAGGATTATAGTTTACAGTTTAAGGGTGTAGGGTTGAGAGAGGGGGAGGGGGGGTTAAAGGGTAGAGGGTAGAAGGTTTAGGGGTTTAGGTTTTATGCTTTAAAGGTTTTAGGGTTTATGGTTTATGGTTTAAGAGTAGAGGGTAGAGGGTTTAGGGTTTTAGGGTTTATGGTTTAGGGTATAGGGTTTAAGGTTTTAGGGTATAGGGTTTAAGGGTTTAGGGTATATGGTAGAGGGTTTAAGGGTTTAGGGTATAGGGTTTAAGGGTTTAGGGTTTAGGGTAGAGGGTAGAGGGTTGAGGGTAGAGGGTAGAAGTTAGAGGGTATAGGGTTGAGAGAGAGAGAGAGAGGGGGGATTGAGGGTTTAAGGGTTTAGGGTTTAGGGATTAAGGGTTGAGGGTAGAGGGTAGAGGTTTTAGGGTTTAGGGTTTATGGATTAAGGGTTAAGGGTAGAGGGCTTAGGATTTAGGGATTATAGTTTACGATTTAAGGGTAGAGGGTGTAGGCTTGAGAGAGAGGGGGGTTAAAGGGTAGAGGGTTTAGGAGTTTAGGTTTTATGGTTTAAGGGTTTTAGGGTTTAGGGTTTAGGGTTTACGGTTTAAGGGTAGAGGGTAGAGGGTTTAGGGTTTAGGGATTATAGTTTATGGTTTAAGGGTATAGGTTGTAGGGTTGAGAGAGAGAGGGGGGTTAAAGGGTAGAGGGTAGAGGGTTTAGGGGTTTAGGGTTTAGGGTTTAAGGGTTTAAGGGTTTAGGGTTCAAGGTTTATGATTTAAGGGTAGAGGGTAGAGGGTTTAGGGTTTATGGTTTAAGGGTTTAAGGGTAGAGGCTTGAGGCTAGAGGGTTTAGGGTTTAAGGGTTGAGGTTAGAGGGTAGAGGGTAGAGGGTAGAGGGTAGAGGGGTTTTGTGTTTAGGGCTTAAGGGTAGAGGGTTGAGGGTAGAGGGTTTAGGTTTTTAGGGTTGAGGGTAGAGGGTATATGGTTTAAGGGTTTATGGTTTAAGGGTTAAGGGTTTAAGGGTTTAGGGTGGAGGGTAGAGGGTTTAGGGTAGATGTTATAGGGTAGAGGGTTGAGGGTAGAGGGTTGAGGGTATAGAGTAGAGGGTGTAGGATTGAGAGAGAGAAGGGGGGTTGAGGGTTTTAGGGTTTACAGTTTTATGGTAGAGGGTGTAGGGTTGAGAAAGAGAGATAGGGGGTTGATGGTTTTAGGGTTTATGTTTTACAGTTTTAGGGTAGAGGGTAGAGGGTAGAGGGTTGAGAGAGAGATATTTGAGGGCTTAAGAGTTTATGGTTATAGTTTAAGGGTAGAGGGTAGAAAAATCTATTTCACTCCAACCCCTCTCCCATTGTGAGGTCTTTCCCCCCACCCTAACTGGATAACTCTCTATCTCTCTCAAGTCTCTATCATTCTCAGGTCTTAGTGCCTACCATGATACTAGGTATAATCTATCTCACTATATCCCCTCTCCCTCTATCTCAAGTCTCACTCCCTTCCTATTTATATGGTGAAAGCATTTCAAAGCACCACATTTGGTGAGTGCCAATTTTTTTTTACCTTGAAATGGTAAAATAGGTGTTCACCCCATGATTCTGGCCCACATGCTTCTACTTTTGTCTTGTTCAACCCTTAATCCAATAGAGAAACACCTTTTTTATGCAATTGACTCCCTGTTGTACCAATCTATGCTTCTCCATCACCTTTTTGCCACCAATTTGCATGCAGACAACATAGATGAAGACATTTTGAAGTTTCTACATCATTTTACATTATCTCAGGCAATATATTCATTTTTGGTAATATTGAAATGTTTATATTTAGTATGTTTGGCTATTTTTGACAATAATCTAAATTCCTTTAATGAATTTATTAATCATAACAATTGGACATAGAATTCAACATTGAATTAGATGAGAGTTGCATAAAAAATTTAATTTTTATGACTTTGAAGAAAAAAATTAAAATCATGACATAATTTAGATGAATTCATGTTTAAAATTATATAAACAACATCAACTTAACACAAATTTGCTTATGAATTCTATTTTCATTGCTTATAGTAGTCCATTTCTAGCATGCTTAGATTAATAAATTCAACTTAACACAAGTTTTTTTGTTTTGTTTCAAAAATTTATAGACCATTTAGCATTTACCATTCTTCGACCTTGGTAGATTTATGTATGAAAATTGTTGTAGCATATAGACATGTTTGATAATTCCAAACAACTTGCTGCCTTCTTTCATAAAATGCTTTGGTGTGTTCAATAAAATGCAATGTAATCAACGTTATCAATATGCTTCATAAAATGCATTACTTACTTTTGTTCTATGTTTGATTGTGAATATGCAGCATTCAACATCATGCCGAGGAAATGACCAAATCCTCTAACATCGAAAAAACTTGCAGTAAAAAATGCAAGGAGAAGAGAATAAAAAATTTTAGGTCATGAAGCAAAATAATTGTAGCCCATACAACCAAAAATTCCTGTGCAATCTAAGAGAGATGTACAATTGGAAAAACAAAGGGCACAAATGGAAAAAGTTCATGGAAGGACACAAATGGATCCCCAAGTTGGAGGCACATCATCAACCATAGGTGAAGTTCAATGCACATCTCCAATTGAAGACACACCAACAACATGTGGTCTTCCAAGTAAATCGGAAATCACACCTATAGTTGAAGAGACACCATCAACAACATTGCATTTTGAAAATACATAAGAAAACACACCTCTATTTGATGTCACTCCACAAATGACATCTCAAGTTGGAGGTGCAACATCGTTTACATTTCAATCTCAAGGCATGTCATCAATTACACCTATGATTTAAGGTACGCGATCTATCCCCGATGTTGTTGACATTCCTAATGTTGACACAAATGTACATTTGAGAACTCCTATATTTTTGCATAGAAAACCTAGATTTTTTATTAATATCGATTCCAATGTTTTGAAATGGATGCCTGATAAGATGTCAAAAAGTACATGTCAAAGAGCTACACAGAGGATATGGAGTTTTTTTTTAGAAGCTAAGTGAGGGTGGAAGATACCAACTATTTGTTGAAATGATGAGGCAACTGAAATTTAGGCCCACCATGAAGGATTTTGGGTTGAGAGTTTCAAATGACTTAAGTGAAAATTCCATTGTAAAGAACTTGATGAATGCATATGAGAGTGTGGGTTCTACCTCACGCACGAAGGATAGTTGTGCCACAAGACGTGTGATGACAACAACACTATTAAGAAGTCAAACAAGGAACAAGGTGAACCTTACAAAGACAAGTAAGTATTTGAAAATAAGTAGATCATCTCTAATGAGAGCCAAAGGAAGGCATGAAATATTGGAGGAACCAAATAGCAATGAGTTATGGGAATTCTCAGGTAGAGTTCCACAGAAAGATAAAAGAATTGCTCAAGGCTTGAGATCTTTAATAGTAGATTATTGGAAGGATAACACAAGGACCTCTCCTAATCAAAAAGATGTTGTAAGAAGGAGAATTGGTAGTAAAATCTGTGAGCCACATCCAAAGCATTATTTGGATACCACTCAAACCCAATTTTTTGTTGATTTTGTACAAAAGTTTCTTGAAATTAAAATATGTCAAAGGTATTTTGAAATGCCAAATCCTTTTTATGTAAAAATAAATGACACATGCACTACTTTTTGTTGTAGAGTATATATTGAGTTTTCTAACCATTATGATGTTTATTGACATATATGTGTAGATATGCATACTGACAATATTTTGCAGGAACGTAACATAAGGCCTCCACCCAAATCCTCAAGGGAATTCTTATCTTCCATTTTATGTGAAAGAGAGGATGGTCAAATTTTTTGCAAGTCATGTTTTGATGGCACATGTCATCATTGTGGTGTCATGCAACATTTTCCAATTTTCCAACACATGGCTAGTACACACACAATTGGAGACAAAATTGTTGAATTTGGCAAATATAAGACATTGGCCTACAGTCTAAAAGATGGGAAAGAAGAAAAGAAGTATGAATTGGTCAGTGATAAGATTCCAGTATATTAGTTTATGGGAATTTTCCATGATCAGGTGGTCTATGAGTATGCAAGGCATACACATAGAGCCCAATGGTTGGAATCACAGTTCAAGTTATGCAAGGACACGTTTCCACTTCATCATAGCATCATTTTAGTTGTCGAATTCATGGAGAACTACACACTATAGCCACAAAACGAGGTGCAATCATAGTACTAAAACTCCACACAGGTTTCTATATTTGTGCATATAACATTCATTCATGCAAATGATAGTACATATGATAACATGAAAGTATTGAGCGAGTATCAATTTTACATTAGTGATGATTGCACACATTCTACCAAGTTTGTGCAAGGTTGCTTTTAGATGTTCTATGCTGATCTATGTAGTAGGGGCATATCATTCAGTCAGCATATCATATGGTCAAATAACTATACATTGCAATTCAAGAACACTAGAACGTTTTACTAGTTGAGCAGCATGCATATGATCAATGGTGTTCAACATATGCACAACTTCTCAGAGGCTGGGCATGGAAAGGGGGAGCATGATGGAGTGGGTGCATGTATCAAAAGATCCCTTGCACGAGAAGAGTTAAAGTACAAAGAAAATGTAAAGTTGATAGATGCAAGATCAATTGTCGAGTGGTGCAATCATGCAATGGGTCCAGGTAGTCAAGGTAATTCTTTAGTTCGTAGATTTTTTCATTTAGTAGATGATACTAACATTGCAAAATATGAGGATTGTTTTATAGTAACAGGATTAAGTGAGATACACTCTTTTAGAAGCTCAAATGTAGGTACATGGACTATCCATACGCAAAAGATGGCATTCTTTTGTTCTACATGTACACTTCAAGCATGGAATGATTGCAAGACAACAAAGTGGGTTGACGAATGGTCTATAAGAAGTCTAATCGCAATTGACACTTATCACTCCCGACAGCTCTACAAATCATAGAGATGCAATCATCCATTGAATTTGATCATGTATCAGACCTTGTAGAACCAGGTAATATATCTTACTTTTAGGTTTTATTTTGATGTTCATTAAATACATCTAACAAGATGAACATATCAATGTAGGGCACATATATGTAGTGATTGCAAATGAAGACAATGAAGAGGGTACAAATTATTACCTATTTCATTGTATCAAGGCAAAAAAGAAATTGGAGGCCCCTATTATAGATGGAGAAAACATAGAATATCCTACAGGTTTGGTGGTTGTTACTGGAACGTGGCTTATAAGGTACCCAGTTAAGAATGTTATAGTTTGGTTGTTTGAAGACTTCGAAATGCGTCGTAAGATTCTTCACTACTCGAACCTTGTCATCACCACCAATGTTCATTTGATCAAATATAAGGGCAGACCTACGAACAAAAATGTATGGAAAGTGTGCGAGTCTAACCACGAGGCAATACTTGACATCATAAAGAGTAGAGAAAACTTGGATGGTTCCCTGGATTGATTGGTAAGTACGCACATTGAATTTTTAAAGTCATGTTATTGATCATTGCTTTATTTCAAGCATTTAAGTTTGATTGTATAAGGGTTTGTAAAATTGCATTAGTGTAGATATGCAAAATGATGGTTATATGTTGCTCTCTATTTAATGTAGACCTAGGAGGCCCAAACTCACTCAAAGTATCAACCTTCCTTCAAGAGGCATCTAAAAAGATTAAAATGGCCTATTAGACCAATCCAAACAACTCCCAAAGTTTGAAAATAACTAGAAGTAGAATTTCCCACTTTCACCCTTCCAACCCTAGTATTAGTGCAAACTCGGTTTTAGGCCCTTAATTCCAACACTTCCCAAAAAACTTGAAAAACTAGTGGATGATTCAGACACCCATTACAGAGTTACAAAACATATCTTTGGGTCAGACACAAGTCCTTTGGACAAAACTCCTAAAACTCCCACTCCTACGCTATCCTAATTAGGCTAATTAGGCCTAAATTACAAAGCAACCCACCTTTAGACTTATTTACAGACAACTAAAACTTTGGGGAAACATTTCCCATGCCCTCAAACCACTAAATTCATAATTAGTTTCCAGAGTTGACTCTTCTAACATAGCAAACTATG
Source organism: Sequoia sempervirens (assembly GCA_007258455.2). Lineage (NCBI taxonomy): Eukaryota > Viridiplantae > Streptophyta > Pinopsida > Cupressales > Cupressaceae > Sequoia > Sequoia sempervirens. The sequence continues at coordinate 121,146,440 of VDFB02047230.1, forward strand.
AAACCCTTGATTTTTAGCCAAACCAAGAGGGTTTACTGAAAACCTACATTCTACGCATCCTCAGATCTCAAAACCAACTCAAACACTCTTAAGAAACCCTACACATGCTTAATAATTCAAAATAAATGACCTCCCACTCAGATTTTACCAAACCCTAGACTAAAACCTCAACTTTCATGCATTTTCCCACATAAAATCGATAAGGACAACATCCCAATCTACTTTAGTTCTTTCTCTCAACATAAAAAAATCTCCCTAACACCTAAAAATTATACATGAGACCCAATACAACAATCACATTGAGCACAGTCAGTGTGTGGGCCTTCAAAACATGATAAAAGATACATAACCCCAAAACAGGGTATACTAGTAGTCATCAGAAAAACAACTATAAGATGCTTCAAATTCTCTTCTAAACCTTCAAACCAGATGCAAACCACTGTTGATTCATGTCACTACAACATCCATATATAATTTGTATAGTATAATGATTGTACATTGCTGCACATATTTGAAAAAGATGGAAAACTCAGAAAATTCTTGAAAACAGTAAGAAATCAATTGGATTTTCTTCCCAAAATCTTGAAGCCAACCTTTACAATGATGATTCCCAACTTTTTAAAGGTTTCCTTACCCAAGAAAACTTACCTACTGATCACCCATCAACCTGCAAAGAATCAAATTTCTTGTGAGTAAGGTGTAGGTGCTCCTACATCACTATTTGGTGTAGGGGCACAAAGCTTCGGTAGTTGTCATTAGGGTGATGAAGTCTTGTTTTGGCTTGGATAAGGTCATATAGATCATTTATTGATGTTATAAGTCTATTTTACTAGATATTAGTGAGTTAGAAGGTTTTAGTTGCAAATTTTCTAAATTAGTGCAAAGTGTCATTTTTCAAATTTTGAAGTGCAAGAAATGCATAGTGGGGAAGCTGAACGGTTAGGGAAGGCCAAAGGTCACTTGTGGAATTCATTTTCAATCAATTATTGATTAAGGGAGTTGAATATATGTATGTGAATCTCAAATGAAGGAGTGTGTGGAGAAGAGTGGAAGACTTTGTACAAGCATTGATCAATAAAGCTTTGTTTTCTTTGTAAATTGAAGTTTGTTTTTATCCTTTTTAGTGTTGTAGCAGTCAATTGCATGAGCCCGTACTGAAGGGAACTGAATAAAATTGTTTTTATTTTGTTAGAGGGATGTGTTAGCCATGTTTTGGTTTGTGTGGCATTGAAATCCTTTTTTTTTTAGCTCTTAGGGTGAATTTTACTATTGGCGGGTCTAGAAGTCTAAATTTCAAGTTTTGAGGTCATGAAGTCATTTAATCGCTCATTACACCTAATGTATATACTGTAGCTCAGTAGAATGAGTCCATTAGGTGTGGAATAGGTTAGAATATGATTCTTGGAGCAGGGGATATCATTTTGGAGTGATTTCATGTAGCCTTGGGTGTGAAAATGTGTGATTTTGAGTGAATTTGAGTGTTTTTAGAGTGTGAATGGATGAAAATAATTTGGGGAAGTCATCTGTGAGAGACTTTTGAGCATTTAAAAACATCATATGGTATTTTTGGGTTGTTGTATGTGAGATTTAATTTTGGGAAGAGTGATTTTCAATAAGGCTCCTTGGAAAACCTAGGTTTGGTGGCTTGAGAGTGAGGGTTTAGTGGATTGGTAGCTTGGTGAGTGGTTGGAGCTTTGAAAATTGTGAAATATTAAGGTTGGTAAAGTATTTAATGATTATCCATGGTGGTTGACTTGATTGTAGGTGTTTGGGAAGGTGTCTCTTTGGAAGGCCCAATTGGCCTAGTTGCCCCTACAATATAGTGGGATTTTGGAGAATACATTGAAAGACCCATCTCTAGGCCTCCTGAGACCTTATGACCACTTCAAACACCCTTTTTAAGCCTTCACATGCTTAATAATCCTTAATATTATGCTGTCCCCAAACTTCACCGACTTTTAGTCTCTAAAACCTCAATTTTCCATTAAAAAATGTGCTTCTCTCATATAGGGCTTCATGCCCAAACGTACAAATGAACTGCCCATTACTTGAAAACCTTCAAACACATCAAACCCCACTAGATATTACTAAAACCAATTGGTTCTAGCCTTCTTGAAAACAAATTCTTAAATCTGCTACTTCAACCCATGCCTTTTAGGCCCGAATTCATGCATTTTATACTTGATTGTCATTAACGAAATTATATATTAACTTATAAGTTTATCTTATTTTCCTCTTGTAGGATTAGGTGTTGGAACACTTGAAGGAGTAGGTGTTGAAACACCTTCGGGAGGAGGTGTTGAAACACCTGAAGGAGATAAAGAAAACAAGATGCCTAAAGAGGCATGCGTTTATTTTATTTTGTGTTTGGTAAATATGTTCCTTTTACCGACAATTGTATGCTAACTTGTATCAATTTGATGTTTTTGTGTTCACCTTTATATATTGACATTAAAAAATTTGGTATGATTGGTTATTTGAGAGGGGCATATTCTAGGACTCATGACAGTTTGAAGAGACGTATATATATGAGGTAATCAAGATTTCAATTTTAGAGTTCAATTATAATTCAATGTATATTGATTTTGATGTTAATTATTTGATTTTAAATGATATAATATAACTAATCTCAATTGTGGTTTGAATTTTTCTTGTGTAGTTACCTTCATAGCCAAAGAGTGCTTGAAAGAGGCTCCATTTTGATGATCCACCAGTAGTTTAGGATGAGATAGACATTTTGGCATGTATATTATGAATAGATACTGAGATGGCATATGGAACACTTTGTAAAACTTTGTTTGAGTTGGAGTTGATGCCATTTTTGTCTATGGACATACAATTGATTATTGGATAATTTCATAAATAGAAGTTGAGAATCGAAATAATTTGTTGGTCATGTGCATGTTTAAATTGTTCAAAAATTTAATCTTCAACAATGGTTAAATATCAATGTACAATAAATAAATAAATAATGGTTATATTATATAGTTGACAATAAAAAATAATGAATAATGGTTAAATTATATCATATATTTCTTAGTTATATTATGGTTAAATTATATAGTTTAAACAACTTTGAAGACAAGAACAATGGTAAAGTTTAACATTTTAACTTTAAAGTTTAAATACACATATATGTCATTGGATTACACTACATATTTCATATTGCATTATCATTACATATTGAAATACAAAAAATATCATAGTTTTATGTTGATAAACAGGCTAAAGTGATGCAAAGCAGGGTGGAAAAATATCAACAAACCAACTACCCTTTAAACTTCCTTCCAGACACAAAATACCATTGGACAGTCATGAGCAGGGTACATAAACACTAAATCAATAATCATCTTCCAATGAAACACTCACCAACCCTCCAAAACTCAAAAGCCTCACTTTTGACAAGTTTCAAAGGGGGTTTATTGAAAACCTCACCTCCAGACCCCTCCTCACTATTTGAATGCTCCCAAAAACTTCAAATATGTCTACCCTTGCTTAATTAACTCTTAGAAAGTGCTACCCCAAGTGTTTTCCATCACTACCTACTCTGAACCTCCAAATTTCACTTGAAACACACATTCTTGACAACTAGGCATCATGTCCAAAGCCCCAAATGGCCACCCCTTCTCATGAAATCATGCACACATTCCCCCTACACCCTTATGACATTTCACTGAGTTACAGTAGAATACAATGGGTGGAAAAGACATTTGGTGGAAATTTCCACGTCACCCCTATGGAAAAAGTGTGAATTTAGGCCTAGGAGGCATAGCTTGAAGTAGCAGCTTAAAGCAATAGTTTAGAATAAGGTTAGAACCTAGTTGTTTAAGTGTTATTAGGTGGAGTTTGATGTGATAGAAGGTTTGCAAAGGCATGGTAGGTCATTTGGATGTTTGGGCTTGGTGCAGGAGCACCAACCTTCTCTCTATTTTGCATAAGAGTTTTATACGAAGTGTGTGTGTTACAGTGTTTGTGTTGAGTCCATGAGTTCAAATAAGGTCCTAAGTGACCATTCTATGGTACTTGATCAGCTTTGAGGGGCTTATGTATTCATTTTGTAATGATTGTAAATCAAATGGAAATAAGTGTCAAAGTTGTCAAGGTGGTGTCAAGGGTGGTAGTATATTTTTTTCTTGAATAAGACATGGATTTTAGGTGAATAATCTCTCATTAGACCCATTGGAATAGGTTAGGTGATTAAAAGGGTAAAAAACAACAAACATTGCAAAGCATGTAATGATGTTATTAAATTGCGTAAAAGATGAGATTGAGATCTCCAATGGTCATAAGTGGTTTAAATTTTAATTGGGAGGAAAGTTGGTCATTGGTTGAAGAGGAGAAGCATTTACAAAGGAATGAGGACACCATTTGTAATGTTGGCTCGAAGTTTAAGGTATTGGAAATAAGAAAATTCCGAGGGGTATGTGCAGGATCATCATGGAAAAAATAGGCCCTTAAGTGGCAAAAAATTCAAAAAAATCAGAGTTAGGTAACTTGATGTAAAAATTTGAATAAGTTATCTATATTATTTCAAAAATATGTAAGAATAGAATCTGTAGAAAATTGAATTTAGTTTCTAAACTACTAGGTTTATTTATAAAAAAGAAATCTATTTGGTGAAAATTTGAAATTTCAATGCAGTAGTACTTAAATTTCAAGGAAAAAATAAGAAGTAGGTGTTTGTCGACCACCCTAACCATAATAAAATGATAATATTTTTAAAAATAAAATAAAATATAAGTAGAGGACTCATGTCGGATGTGATGCATATTTTTTGTAATTTTTTCTAAGTGAATAATTAATTATGATTTTTATTAAAATTTTTAAAAATATAAAAAATTGTCTGTCTAACCACCTTAACTTAGTCAAAACTTCACAAAATTCAATTTTTTTTTTTAATCCTATAGTATACAAAACATAGAATGTGACGCATATTTTGGATTCAAAAAATGTGATACCATTTGAAATCTATAAATGTTTTTCAATCAGCCTATCAATTAGGACTTTAGTCATAATTCAAATAGAAAATGAATAATAACTACTTATTAAATTCAAAGTAAAGAATAATTTATATTGATGGAAAGTTGAGAATCTCCTTTAAAAACCCTTTTCGTTTCATCAATTTTGGGTAAAAAAAAGTCGTCAGCCATATACCCTACACATACCCATCGTATTGCCACTTTTTGGCCCATCATGATCTTGCACATACCTTGAGTTTTCTTCATTTTTATGTGTTTCTTTCACATTTTACAGATCTGTACGAGCCATACAGACTGAAATTTTCTATGTAATCTCTCATTTCTCATGGAGGATTGTGTTAGCCTTATTTTGCATCAGGTTTGAAAGAATTTAATAAAGATTTATTGAAGAAATCATTGTTTTCTTGTGATAGGCTAAGAGCACCTTGTTGAGGGTTTTGTGATGAAAAACATGTCTTAAAGGGCCCTTACACCAATTGTATCTGCTATAACTAGTGTAATGGGCCCTAGGAAGTCTGATTAAGTTGTAGGTTGCATGATTAGAGTTGTGGGGAAGGAACAAAGGAGATAAGCCTGCTATCATATTAATTTTTGTTAAAGAAAACACATGAAAATGGAGCCCTTAGCCTAGGGTTTGTGAAAATAAATGAGCGTGGAGTTTTTTTTAACTTTTGAGCATATAGGGGTCAGAATGCACATGTTGTAGTCAGTGGCATGGTCTAGGAGGTTGTGCAAGTAGGATTTTGAATAAACCCTCTTGGTTTGGCATGAAATTGAGGGTTTTGTGGTTTTCTATGTTGGAAGGGTTAACCCTAGGAAAAGATTATGGTTTCAGAGGTTTGAGGGCATAGGAAATGCTTCCCCAATGTTTCAAGGTCTTGTGACAAGTTTAAAGATAAGTTTCTTTGTAATTTAGGCCTAATAAGCCTAATTAGGTCAAAGTAGAAGGGGTGATTTTAGGAGGTTGGTCCAAAAGACTTATTTCTAACTTTTGGATATGTGTTACAACTCTGAAATGAGTGTCTAAAACCATCATATATTTTTCAAGTGTCTTGGAGAGTATTTGAGTAAAAGGCCAAAAATTGAGTTTGCACTACTACTAGGATTCATGGGTAAAATTGAGAAATGGTCCTTCTGATTGATGTCTAACTTCCAAGATTGGTTGAATTTCTTTAAAAGACCATTTTAATCTTGTTAGATTCCTCTTGAAGGAAAGTTGTCAATTTGATTGAGTTTGAGCCTCCTGGTCTGTTGAATCCCTTAAGAGTCTAAAGTAAAATGGCTATAAACTTCAACATGATGTTACTTGGACACCATGAGGCTTAGTAACTTCTCGGAAAACCCTATGAGATTGTGTTTTTCCCTTCTACAATAACCTCTCTCTAATTTTTCTATCTCAAAGGTGTTTTCCTGTGGCAGCGAGATTTGTCTTGGGGAAAAAGTTGTCAAATACAAGTAGTGTAAAGTTGCAAAGTGGTGCAACTTTTGTTCTGCAACTCATGTGAGCAAACTAACTATTACAATGCATCCAAGTGGGTACATTTACACTAGGAATGGTCATATTTCACACCCAGACACGCTGAATCGCTCCGAGCTATGTTCAACTGGCCGAATCCCTTAAGAGTCTGAAGTGAAAAATGATTGCAAACTTCAGCATGATGTTACTCAGACACCTTGAGGGTTAGAAATTTTTCATTAGAACCTATGGGATCATGTTGTTCTCCTCTACAATAACTTCTCTCAGTTTTCACTATCTTGGAGGAATTTTCCTATGGTGGCGATTTTTCTCTTGGGGAAAAAGTTGTCAAATGCAAGTAGTGCAAAGTTGCAAAGTGGTGCAACTTTCATTCTGCAACTCGTGTGACTAAAATAACTATTCCAATGCATCTAAGTGGGTACATTTACGCTAGGTATGGTCCTCTTTCTCACCCAAACATTCTGAATCACTCTGAGCTACGTTCAACCAGTTGAATCCCTTAAGAGTTTGAAGTGCAAAATGGCTGCAAACTTTAGCATGACGTTACTCAGACATCGTGAGGCTTAGAAAATTCTCGTATGAGCCTATGAGATTATGTTGTACACCTCTACAATAACCACTCTCATTTTTTTCTATCTCCAAGGCATTTTCCAATGTCGGCGAGATTTCTCTTGGGGAAAAAGTTGTCAAATGCAAGTAGTGCAAAGTTGCAAAGTGGTGCAACTTTCGTTCTGCAACTCATGTGACCAAACTAACTATTCCAACATGTCTGAGTGGGTAATTTTACACTAGAAATGGTCATCTTTTGCACCCAAATGTGTTGAATCACTCCGAGCTACATTCAACTGGTTAAATCCCTTAAGAATCTGAAGTGTAAAATGACTGCAAACTTTAGCATGACATTACTTAGACACCGCGAGGCTTAGAAACTTCTCATTAGAGCCTATGGGATCATGTTGTTCCCCTCTACAATAACCTCTCTTAGTTTTTTCTATCTCGAAGGTGTTTTCCTATGGTGGTGAGATTTTTCTTGAGGAAAAATTTATCAAATGCAAGTAGTGCAAAGTTGCAAAGTGGTGCAACTTTTGTTTTGCAATTCGTGTGACCAAACTAACTATTCCAATGTGTTTGAGTGGATACATTTACGCTTGGCATGGTCCTCTTTCACACCCAAATACATCGAATTTCTCTAAGCTATATTCACTTAGTTGAATCCCTTAAGAGTCTAAAGTGCAAAATGACTGCAAACTTTAGCAAGATGGGTATGTGCAGGATCATCATGTGCCAAAAAGTGGCAATATGATGGGTATGTGGCTGATGACTTGTTTTTACCCAAAATTGATGAATTGAAGAAGGTTTTTAAAAAAGATTCTCAGATTTCCACCAATATAAATTATGCTTTAATTTGAATTTAATAAGTAATTATTATTCATTTTCTATCCAAATTATGACTAAAGTCCTAATTGATAGGTTGATTGAAAAACATCTATAGTTTTCAAATGGTATCACATTTTTTGAATCTAAAATATGCATCACATTCTATGCTTTGCATACTATAGGATTAAAAAAAAAATTGAATTTCATGAAGTTTTGACCAAGTTAAGGTGGTTAGACATAGAATTTTTTTATATTTTTTAAAACTTGTAATAAAAAATTCATAATTAATTATTTACTTGGATAAAAATTATAAAAAAATATGCATCACATTGGGACATGAGTCCTCTACTTATATCTAAAATATTATAAAAAATTATTATGATTTTATTGTGGTTAGGGTGGTCAGATAGACACCTACTTCTTATTTTTTCACTGAAATTTAAGTACTATTGCATTGAAATTTCAAATTTTCACCAAATAGAATTTTTTTTTTTAAACAAACCTAGTAGTTTAGAAAATACATTCAATTTTCTACAGATTCTATTCTTACATATTTTTGAAATAATATAGAAAACTTATTCAAATTTTTAGGTGAAGTTGCCTAACTCTGATTTTTCTATTTTTTTTGCCACTTAAGGGTCTATTTTTTCCATGATGATCCTACACATACCCAAATGTTACTTGGACACCATGAGGCTTACAAAACTCACATCTAAGCCTATGGGATCATGTTGTTCCCCTCTACAATAAGATCTCTTAGTTTTCTCTATCTCAGAGGCATTTTCTTATGGTGGCGAGATTTCTCTTGGGGAAAAAGCTATCAAATGTAAGTAGTGCAAAGTTGCAAAGTGGTGGAACTTTTGTTTTGCAATTCATGTGACAAAACTAACTGTTCCAATTCATTCAAGTGGGTACGTTTATGCTAGGAATGGTCCTCTTTCACACCCAAATGCGATGAATTACTCTAAGCTACTTTCAACTGGTTGAATCCCTTAAGAGTTTGAAGTGCAAAATGGCTACAAATTTCAACATGATGTTACTCAAACACCATGAGGCTTAGAAAATTCTCGTTAGAGCCTATGAGATTGTGTTGTTCCCCTCTACAGTAACCTATTTTTGTTTTTTATATCTCAGAGGCATTTTCTTGTGTTGACGAGATTTATCTTGGGAAAAAAGTTGTCAAATGCAAGTAGTGCAAAGTTGCAAAGTGGTGCAACTTTCATTCTGCAACTTGTGTGACCAAAATAATTATTCCAATGTGTCTGAGTGGGTATTTTTATGCTAAGCATGGTACTTTTTTGCACCCAAATGCACCGAATCACTCTGAGCTATGTTCAATCGACTGAATCCCTTAAGAGTTTGAAGTGCAAAATGGCTACAAACTTTAGCATGACATTACTCGGACATCGTGAGGCTTAAAAAATTCTCTTCAGAGCCTATGGGATCATGTTGTACCCCCTATAATAAAATCTCTTGATTTTTGCTATCTTGGAGGCATTTTCTTGTGGCAGCAAAATTTCTCTTGGAGAAAAAGTTGTCAAATGCAAGTAGTGCAAAGTTGCAAAGTGGTGCAACTTTCGGTCTACAAGTCGTGTGACCAAACTAACTATTCCAATGCATTTGAGTGGGTATGTTTACGCTAGGCATGGTCCTTTATTGCATTCAAACATTCCATATCGCTCTAAGCTATGTTCAACCGACTGAATCCTTTAAAAGTCTAAAGTGCAAAATGGCTGAAAACTTTAGCATGACATTACTCCAAAACCATGAGGCTTAGAATCTTCTTGTCTAATCCTATTGGATTTTTTGTACCCATCTACAATAACCTCTCTTAGTTTTCACTATCTTAGAGGCGTTTTCCTGTGCCGACGAGATTTCTCTTGGAGAAAAAATTGTCAAATGCAAGTAGTGCAAAGTTGCAAAGTGGTGCAGCTTTCGTTCGGCAACTCGTGTGACCAAAATAACTACTCCAACATGTTCGAGTGGGTACGGTTATGCTAAGAATGGTTCTTTTTCACACCCAAATGCACTGAATTTCTCTAAGCTACATTCAACCAGCTGAATCCCTTAAGAGTTTGAAGTATTGTAAAATGGCTGCAAGCTTTAGCATGACGTTACTCAGACACTGTGAGGCTTAAAAAATTCTTGTTAGAGCCTATGGGATCTTGTTGTGCCCCTCTACAATAACCTCTCTCATTTCTTTCTATCTCAAAGGTATTTTCTTGTGGCAGCGAGATTTCTCTTGGGGAAAATTTGTTAATTGCAAGTAGTGCAAAGTTGCAAAGTAGTGCAACTTTCATTATGCAACTCGTGTGACCAAAATAACTATTCCAACACATCTAAGTGGGTACATTTATACTAGGAATGGTCCTCTTTCACACCCAAATGCATCGAATTGCTTCGAGCTACATTCACCCGACTGAATCTCTTTAGAGTCTAAAGTGAAAAATGGTTACAAAATTCAGCATGGCGTTACTCAAACACCGTGACACTTATAAATTTCTCATCTGAGCCCATCGGATCATGTTGTGCCACTCTAAAATAATATCTCTCAGTTTTTTCTATCTTGGAGGCATTTTTCCGTGGTATCCAAATTTCTCTTGGGGAGAAAGTTGTCAAATGCAAGTAGTGCAAAGTTGCAAAGTGGTGCAACTTTCATTCTGTAACTCGTGTGACAAAAATAATTGTTCCAATGTGTCTAAGTGGGTACGTTTATGCTAGACATGGTCCTCTTTCTCACCAAAACACGCCGAATCACTCTAAACTATGTTCAACCGGTTGAATCCCTTAAGAGTCTGAAGTGCAAAATGGCTGCAAACTTTAGCATGACGTTACTCAAACACTGTGAGGCTTAAAAACTTCTCGTTAGAGCCTATAGGATCATGTTGTGCCCCTCTATAATAACCTCTCTCAGTTTTCGCTATCTTAGAGGTTTTTTCTTATGGCGGTGAGATTTCTCTTGGGGAAAACGTTGTCAAATGCAAGTAGTGCAAAATTGCAAACTGGTGCAACTTTTGTTTTGCAACTCATGTGACCAAACTAGCTATTCCAACATATCTAAATGGCTACGTTTATGCTAGGAATGGTCCTGTTTTGCACCCAAACATGCCGAATCACTCCAAGCTACTTTCAATTGGCTACATCCCTTAAGAGTTTGAAGTGAAAAATGGCTGCAAACTTCAACATGACATTACTCAAACACCGTGAGAATTATAAACTTATCGTCAGAGGCTATGAGATCGTGTTGTGCCCCTTTACAATAACCTCTCTCAGTTTTCACTATCTTGGAGACGTTTTCCTATGACCTCGAGATTTCTCTTGGGGAAAAAATTGTCAAATGCAAGTAGTGCAAAGGTGCAAAGTGGTGTAACTTTTTTCTGCAACTTGTGTGACCAAAATAATAGTTCCAACACATCTAAGTGGGTATTTTTATGCTAGGCATGGTCCACTTTCACACCCAAACGCGTTGAATCGCTCTGAGCTACGTTTCACCAGTTTAATCCCTTGAGATTCCTAAGGGAAAAATGGATGCAAACTTTAGCATGACGATACTCAGAAACCATGATGCTTAGAAAATTATCATTTAAGCCTATAGGATTGTGTTGTGCCCCTCTACAATAACCTCTCTCAGTTTTTGCTTGGAAGGAAAATCAACATGTCTAGGTCAAGAGAAAGTCTGCCTAATCTTGGCAAGGCACAAGCAAAGTCTGCCATGCCCATGGTCAAGAAAAATTTCAGAGATGATGCAAAGTCTGCTTGGGAAAGAAAAGCTATGTCCAAACTGCTGTCAAGTCCGCCCTTGTCTTGAATAATGCTTGTCCAAGACAAAGGTAAAGGTTTCCCAACACAAAGCATACATGGAAAATACAACGTAAAGTTGGCCCAACTCAAAGCATACATGGCAAAGAGAACTTAAAGTCCACCCCAAGCTAAAAATAGGAGATTGAAAACATATCTTGAAGTCCACCTTAGGCAAAGATCAAAGGGGACATCCAACATGCTGAGATGGTGTCTCATCATCTTCCAACCAATCAAATTGTTCCAAGCTAGCATGTCTAGGTTCAATGAACCTAACACTTCATAATGCAACAACTTTTTATTGTTGGTTTATATTTAGCAGAAGGACAAGTGTCCCCAAATTTAATTTTCTCATTGGTTGAGAGGTAGTTAGTTGTGAAAAAACCTAATTAGGGTTTTATTTTTTAATCTTGTTCATTGATTCAAAATCAATATTGGCCATTGAATTGTATTCAAGGAACCTATAAATTGAGCTCACCCCTCATTTGTAAAACATGGGAGCATCCATCGCATATTACCAGTTCACTACCTTGTCTATGCTTTCACTTAATATTATGCTTTGATCTATATTTTTTCCAAGCATCCATCACTTTTTTGAAAGCACTTGTTGTAGGCTTTTAGCCATAGTAGCAAGACAGTGAACTATTTGATAAAATGATTTGGTAGAGATGTATGAAAAATGTGGTAGCATAGACAAGGTAGTAATCTATTTGAAAAAATTCCTTAAAGAAATGTGGTCTCATGGTGATAGAATTCCATGACAATCCAGTGAATTTGCTTGTCATGGTATTCCATCACCATGAGACCCCATTTCTTTGAGGAATTTTTTCAATAGTTCGCTACCTTGTCTATGCTATTGATTACTATTACGCTTTGATGGATTTCTTCCAAGCATCCATATAGCTTGTTTGAAAGTACCTATTTTTTTTCTTAGCCATAGCACCAAGGTAGTGAATTGATTGATAAAATGCTTTGGTAGACATGTATGAAAAATGTGGTAGCATAGACAAGATAGTAAACCATTTGAAAAAAATCCTCAATGAAATGTGTTCTCTTGGTGATGGAATTCCATGACAAGCACTTTAAGACCACATTTCTTTGAGGCATTTTTTTGAATAGTTCACTAGCTTGTTGGTGTAGGAGCACCAAACCTCCTGATATGGTACTGAATGGTCATGGATGGAATTGTGGTTAAGATAGGAGAGTTTGAGTTTTTTTTTTTTGTTTCAATAAGGTCTACTTAGACCATTCTCATGTTTCCAAAATGATTTAGAGTTTTCATTTGATAATTTGGCCATAACTTGTAATCATGTTAAAAGTTGTCAATATGGTCAAATGTTGTCAATTTAAGTATAATAGGAAGTCATTTAAGAGGGTCTAGGGGATTAGGAAATAATAAAGAGTCAAAAGGACAAAAATGTCAAATTTGTAAGTTGCATAAAACAACAAATTTGAAAACCAATAGCTACCTCCTTTGAAAAGTTGTTACCTGGTAGTTATAGACATTAGGAGAAGTTGGATTTGAATGTAATCATTATAAAAGCCTAAAAAATGGCTCATGTAGGGTTGTTGAAGGCATTTTGAATATTGTACACATTTTGTTTTCATGAAATACAACATTCTCAACAACTTTTTTCCTATTTTTCAAAACTTTGAAGGCTTCGTATGGACCCGTGCAACCCGCCTTTGATTTAAAACTTCTTAAATGTTTTAAGTACGTGTGTTGGCTCTCTAATGCTTCAGATTTGAGCTATTAATCATGCAAATTGAGGGAGAAATATTTTTTTTGGGACTTGTCATTTACCTTATCATGGGGGTTTTGAAAGGGAACAAAATGGGTTTCTAAGCCTTCCACCCACTGTATAGTCCTGTAACTCAGTGGATAGGCTTAGATAGGTGAAGTAAACATGTATGTATCTTTGTTTGTGCAGGGAAGGCATATTTATTGATTTCGGTGAGTCCCTAGGGTTGTTTCCATTGGAAAATGCATGAATTTAATGGGTATAGACCCGAACCTTGTAAGGAAAGCTAAGTGCAGAAACAACTCTCCTAATGTCAAAAACTCAGGGAAGAATGTAGAGAAACTTTTAAATTTTACAATTACAGACCAATTAAGATGCACTTGAAATAGATAAAAGAAACAGAGAAATAACATACACACATGAACACCAGATTTATGTGGGAAAACCCTTACGAGAGAAAAACCTACCACACCAAGAAAAAACTCCTTTGTATTACACTAATGAAATTACATATAGAGTACAGGCTTCACTCTCTCTAATGTCAATTTACAACAACATTCACAATGATCAACCTTGTTACAAAATATTGAACACTCAGAATTACATTCATTGATCACTCATCGAACTGATCATCCAACTATTCATACAACCATTGAACCATCCAACCAATCACAATCTTCAATCTCTGAGTATATTCATGACGCCCCTATCTATTGAGATTCCTCTCAGTAACTGCCGCAACAGTCCAACTGCTTGCGGTTCCCATTTGGCTTCTCTGATTGGTCAAAGACACACCACGTAGGATGGTCTCCCAATCGGTCAAAGGCATTCACAATGTATTCACATGTTGGTGAGACACTAACTGTGTCTCCTTGATACCATAAGACCTTACTGTAGCTATCGTCAAGAGTCCTCACTATCGGCAAGAGGTTACACTGAGTTTAGAAAGCTATCACTCAGACTTTGCCTTGTCGCCAAGACCTCATATTGATGATCATCAATTGTATCACTATCACCAAGACAATCACTATTTAATGAGACATCATACAGAAGTCCCAAAGTCACATAGATGTTAGCTTTCCATTTGGTGAGACTATCGCTACTCACCAAGACATCACACTAATGTTCACAAGTTATTCTGAAGTGTCCAATAGTCGGCAAGACTTACCTCTATCTCCAAGAGATTACACCAAGCCTTCATGTCATATCAAAACAAACAACCATCGACAGGACTTACTACTATCGCCAGGAGGTTATAGCGATGTTCATACCCATCAGTGAGAGAACCAACCATCAGTGAGACTTCTTACTGAGGCTTCCACATTACCCTGATGAGTATCGATGAGACAAACATATGTTGCCAAGAGTTTATAGCGAAGCCTCCATGTTACTCCGAAGACTCCAAGTGAATACTTATCGGCAAGACTTCGGCTATCGCTGAGACTTCATACCGAAGCAAGCCTTTCTGCCAAGGGTCTCCCCGATATTCGATAAGAGTGGCCTATCGGCCAAAGATCTCCACTCGGTAGAAGGTTACAGTGAACGCCACAAATCAAAACATCACCAGTCGGTGAGACATCAAAAAAGTCACATCGACCAGAACATTTCAAAAGGTTTCACAATTGCTAGTCGGCAGACACAATGAAGGTCATACTGACTTTTCTCTTCTAGTGGTTTCAACCTGTGAGATTGAGGCACATATTCCAACAATCTCCCACTTGACGAAGATCACATAGGCACCTCTAGAGCACAAAAAAACTACTGAAATTCAGGGGCACTAAGGCCCATCGAATTGGCACACCACTTGAACTTGTCTGTGCTCACTAGCTTAATCAATGCATTTGCAACATTCTCTAGAATATCCACTTTTTCTAATGAAACCTTTCCATCCTCCACCATATCTCATACAAAATGGTACTTTACATCTATATGTTTCATCCTGGCATGGAAAGTAGGATTATTTTCCAAACAAATAGCACTCTAACTATCACAATAAATTATTATTTGCCCTGCATCAAAACCAATGTTAGAACACAAACACCTTAACTAGATTGTTTCTTTAAAGGTGTGTGTTGCTGCCATTTATTCTACCTCTGTAGTGGACAAAGCAACTACAGCCTACCGCTTACTCATCCAACTCACTGCACGGCCATTCAACATGAAAGTACATCCATTGGTGGATCTTCTGCTGTCAATTGTCCCTGCCCAATTAGAATCCACATAGCCTTGAATGCTGAGAGTCCTCTATGATTCCACCAAGTTCCCATGGTAACACAAAGCATATTATGAAGTGCCCTTCAAATATCTAAATACCCTTTTCATAGCATCCCAATGTGTCCTTCCAGGATTAGCCATAAACTGACTAAGTACTCCCACTGATTGGGCAATGTTTGGTCTTGTACAGACCATTGCATACATAAGACTTCCAACCACACTAGCATAAGGTACACTAGTCATATCCTCCATCTTAGTAGGAGATTTTGGACATTCTTCAACAAATAGCTTCGTTCGCTGCAAAACTAGAACAACTAGCTATTTGCAATCATTCATACAAAATCTCTCTAGAACAGTCTTAACATACTTACTCTGACTGAGCCAAAGTTTTTTATCCTTCCTGTCCCTGGTTATTTCCATTCCTAGAATATACCTTGCTACACCAAGATCTTTCATTTCAAACTTTGCAGACAACTGAGACTTAAGATCAGAAATCATTAACTTACTATTTCCTATGAACAACATATCATCAACATAGAGTGCAATAATAAGGACTTGATCACTTTTAGCTTTGTAATAGACACAATGATCAGATTTTGATCTTACAAATCCCAATGACAAAACAAATGTGTCAAAATTTTGGTACCACATTCTAGGACACTGCTTTAACCCATACAAAGATTTATTCAACTTGCGAACTAATCTTTCTTTACCTTTTTCCACAAAGTGCTCAGGCTAGGACATATAAATCTCTTCTTCAAGATCACCATGAAGAAATGTTGTCTTCACATCCATCTGTTCGACCTCTAAGTCATACGCTACTGCAAGTGACAAAAGAAATCTGATAGATGCCAGCTTAGCTACAGGAGAAACAATCTCCCCATAATCAATTCCCTCTACCTGGGAATAACCCTTCACAACCAACCTTGCCTAGTATTTTTCCACACTGCCATCCAGACCTATTTTCTTTTTAAATACCGATTTGTAGCCCACGACTTTTCTACCTTTAGGCAAGGGGACCAAACTCCAAGTATCATTCTTTTCTAATGATGCCATTTCTTCATTCATGGCTTCCAACCAAGAGTTTGAATCAGACATTCTAAATGCCTCTTTCATAGTCCTAGGCTCATCAATGCTAGAAATTAAAGCATAGGCGTAAGTAGAATCTATCAAAGAGAACCCATACCTATCGTTGCTTTCTTTCACAAGTTGACCTCCTCACTTGCTGAGGCTGAGGTTTTTCTTCTTCTTCATAACTTTTAGAACTACTTGAGCTCTCCTCAGTTTTAGGTACATTTTGAATTTTCAATTCCTCTTTATCTGGTGTTGGAGGAATTTCAACTACATCCTTTTCGTTTTCTGATTTTTTCTCTAACTGTAGATCCAAGGTAGAAGGTTTCAGCTCATGAAAGATAACACTTCTGATGTATAGAACCTTCTCCGTATCAGGATTCCAAAGCTTGTATCCTTTTATGCCAACACTATAACCAATAAAAATACATTTCACAACCTTGTTCTCCAATTTAGATCTTTTCTCATTCGACACATATGCATATGCCTCATAGCCAAAAACACGAATATGTCTCAGAGAGGGCTTCTTACCAGACCATGCTTCCAAAGGTGTTTTCTCAACAAGAGAGGAATTCAAAGAACGGTTTATCAAGTAACATGCTTTAGCAACCGCCTCAGCCCAGAACTTCTCCTCCAATCCAACACTACTTAGCATACTTCGTGCTCTCTCCATCACTGTCCTGTTGAACCTTTCTGCAACTCCATTTTTCTCTGGAGTATAAGGTGTAGTTTTATGTCTTTTAATTGCATGATCTTTACAGTACCTCTTGAAATCATCAGAACAAAATTCACCGCCATTATCAGTCCTTAAACATTTTATTTTTCTTCTAGTCTGATTTTCTACAAGGTTTTTAAATTCCTTAAACTGACTGAATACTTCTGATTTAATTTTTAAAAAATAGACATATGCTCTTCTTGAACAATCATCAATAAATGATACATAGTACCTTGACTTAGACAAAGAAGGAACATTCACTGGACCAATACATTAGAATGAATATAATCAAGAAAACCAGAAGATTTGTGAGGACTGGAATTAATTGAAACACGGTGTTGTTTTCCATATATACAATGTTCACAAAATTCAAATTTTAGGTTACAATCTTCGAGCCCCTCAACCAGGTTTTTATTCTTCAAGGTTTTTAAACCTTTCTCACCAATGTGGCCTAGCCTATGATGCTAGAGCATAGTCTTTTCTGCTGGAAGTTTAACTTCCATAGAGTTTATAGAATCAGGAACGTTTTCCTCTTTTCCCCCATGAGTAGCTTTCTGTGACTTGGCAGAGACACTATTACAATGAACAACATGTGCATCCAACTTATACAAGGTACCAATTTGAGCACCCCTTGCTAGCACCAGAGAGCCTCTAGTCATCTTGCAGCCATTTCTAGAGAATGTGACTTGCACTCCAATATCATTCAGCATACTAACAAAAAGTAAGTTTCGAGCCAGACCTAGTATATGCATTACATCATTAATTCCCTTCACTCTTCCATCCGAGAATTGAATTATGAATCTTCCACAGCCAACAATTTCCAATGATGAATCACTTGCCAAATACACCTTTCCACCATCGTATTTTTCGTACTTTGTGAACCAGTCTCTATGAGATGTCATGTGGAAAGATGCTCTAGAATCAATCAACCAGACATCATCTGATGCCTGTGTAGCCAAAACTGCAATGAAGGCATCTACATCACTATGAGAAGAATCATTGTCAGAAGAATACTTCTTCTTCTTCTTTTTCTCCTCTTTACAATCCTTTCAGACATGACTAGGTTTCCCACAATTCTAGCACTTCACCTTGGACTTCTTGCTAGGAGACTTTGATCTCCCCTTTGATTTTGATTTAGACTTCTTGTCCTTCTTCTTGCCTTTATCTTTTGACCTTCCTCTAATAGAAAGGGCCTCCTTTTCCATCTCAGAAGATTTCCTTCTCATCTCTTCTGATAACAAAGAAGCAACAACATCTTCCATCTTGAAACTGGATGTTATACTCCCAATAGCCATCACCAGGTGATCCCAAGAATCTGGCAAAGAACACAATAATAGCATACAATGATCCTCTTCATCAATCTTCACACCAATAGATGTTAATTGTGCAATCAACATGTTGAAAGCATTCAAATGATTAGCAACAGATCCTCCCTCCTACATTCTCAAAGCATACAACTTCTTCCTCAAGAACAATTTATTCACCAAGGACTTGCCCTGATAAATAGATACCAGTCTTTTCTTCATGAACATTCAGAAGAATAGAGTCTGCTAAATAGAGCCTTATCATCCCCTTTGATTTTCTATCTGCAAGGTCCCAATCCTCTTGCTTCATGCCTCTAGGCTTCGCTCCAGACACAACAATCCAAAGATCATGATCAATCAATAGATCTTCCATCTTAAGTTTCCACAACTCAAAATTGCTGCCATTGAATTTCTCTATTTCAATCTTTCCTGACGTGCTTGCCATCTTAACCTATAACTCGAATTACCAAACTTCTACAAGACTCCCACTTAACAGAAATTGACTCAAAAAACCTAATTTACCCACAAGGATAACACAACTGGCCAGGCTCTGATACCACTTGTAAGGAAACCTAAGTGTGGAAACAACTCTCCTAACATCAAAAACTTGGGGAAGAATGCAGAGACACTTTTAAATTTTACAATTACAAACCAATTAAGATGCACTTGAAAGAGATAATAGAAACAGAGAAATAACATACACACATGAACACCAGATTTATGTGGGAAAACCCTTACCGGAGAAAAACCCACCACACCAAGAAAAAACCCCTTTGTATTACAGTAATGAAACTACATACAGAGTACGGGCTTCACTCTCTCTAATGTCAATTTACAACAGCATTCACAATGATCAACCTTGTTACAGATTATTCAACACTTAGAATTACATTCACTAATCACTCATCGAACTGATCATCGAATTGTTCATACAACCATTGAACCATCCAACTGATCAGAATATTCAATCTCTGAGTATATTCATGATGCCCCTATCTGTCGAGCTTCCTCTTAGTAACTGCCACAATAGTCCAACTGCTAGCAGTTCCCATTCGAATTCCCTGATTGATCGAAGAAACACCATGTAGGATGGTCTCCCAATCGGTCAAAGGCATTCACAATGTATTCACATGTTAGTGAGACACTAATTGTGTCTCCTCGATGCAATAAGACCTGACTGTAGCTATCGCCAAGAGTCCTCACTATCGGCAAGAGGTTACACCGAGTTTAGAAAGCTATCGCTCAGACTTCGCCTTGTTGCCAAGACCTCATACCGATGATCATCAATTGTATCACTATCACCAAGATAATTGCTATTCGATGAGACATCATACAGAAGTCCCAAAGTCACATAGACGTTAGCTTTCCATTCAATGAGACTATCACTACTCGCCAGGACATCACACCGATGTTCACAAGTTATTCTGAAGTGTCCAACAGTCGGCAAGACTTACTGTTATCACCAAGAGATTACATCGAGCCTTCATGTCATATCAAAACAAAAAACCGTCAGCAAGACTTACCGCTATCACCAAGAGGTTACAATGATGTTCATACCCATCGGCAAGAGAACCAACCATCGTTGAGACTTCTTATCGAGGCTTCCACATTACCCCAATGAGTATCGATGAGACAAACATATGTCACCAAGAGTTTATTGCGAAGCCTTCATGTTACTCTGAAGACTCCAAGTGAATACTTATCGGCAAGACTTTGGCTATTGTTGAGACTTCATACTGAAGCAAGCCTTTTGGCCAAGGGTCTCCTTGACACTGCTTGTCACCTAGAGTCTCCCCGATATTCGATAAGAGTGGCCTGTCGGCCAAAGATCTTCACTCAGTAGAAGGTTACAGTGAATGCCAGAGGTCACAATGACATCACCAGTCGGCAAGACATCAACAAAGTCACAGCAACCAAAACATTTCAAAAGGTTTCACATCTTCTAGTCGTCCAGACATAATGAAGGTCATACCGATTTTTCTCTTCTAGAGGTTTCAGCCTGTGAGATTGAGGCACATATTCCAACAAACTTGATGATGGGGTGTTAGGAAAATTAATATTATGAAATTTTAAGCTT
The DNA here is from genome assembly GCA_007258455.2 of Sequoia sempervirens. NCBI lineage: Eukaryota > Viridiplantae > Streptophyta > Pinopsida > Cupressales > Cupressaceae > Sequoia > Sequoia sempervirens. The sequence goes on from VDFB02047230.1 coordinate 121,167,194, forward strand.
GTGGGGGTGAATTCAAGGGTGTTTGACTGGGTGGAAAGTTTGGGAAGGTCCTGGAAGTGTCTTTTTCAATAAACCCTCATCAAAAGAGCACAAAATAAGGGATTTTGGGATTTGTGTGGAGGCAACTATACAAATGAAATCTAATGGGGGATTTTGGGGTTTGATAACCTGCCAATTGCTTCCTTAAAGTATTAGACTATTTCCATAAGTTTAAGAGGGGGGTCCTTTCTATAATTGACCTATTTGGAGGCCTAAAACAGTGAGAAAGTTAGTTTTCTCAAATTTGTTCCAAAGGAGTCAAATGAGGGGATAAGATATGTTTTGTAACTCTGTAATGGGTGTGTGAATCATCCTTTTTTTTGTCAATTTTTTTGGGAAGTTTTGGAGTTAAGTGCCTAAAAATGGGTTTGCACTGCTACTAGGTTTGTAAGGGTGAAAGTGAGAAATCCTACCTTTGATTGATTTCAAAATTCGGGAGTTGTTTGGATTGGTCCAATAGATCCTTTTAATCTTGTTAGATTCCTCTTTAAGGAAAGTTGACACTTTGAGTGGGTTTGGACCTCTTGTCTCTGCATCACTTGTCTATACTATTGCTTCTTATTATGCTTTGATAGATTTTTTCCAAGCATCTGTAGCTTGTTTTTGATAAAAGGGGGATAAACGGGTTTTACAGGGACCCGAAACCATGAAGTAACAATACAGGAAAAGACGAAAATAGAGGTCCAAAAAACAAAAAAGCTGCCAGAGAGAATAAAACCAACATCAGCAGGCAACAACAAAAAGCCTCAAAGAAACCAGCAAACAGCCAGCAAACAGAAGAAGCAGGGCCCGACCACCACTAATTCATAGAGTTCAGGAGCTCGTCCGCAACCTCCTCCAATTCTGCCATTTCCTGAACCGCCTCCATAAAGATCTGAGCCATACTAGGGGTAGTCTGGACTTTCTTTTTCGTGCTAGATCTGGTACGTTTGGATATTCCAGCTTCCTCGTCCTGGTCTTTCTCCTGATCAAGGTCGACAATCAGAGCTCTCTTCTGGGTTTTCTCCAGTCTTTCAGACATAGCCTTGATGATAATAGAGTTATGTCTGGCAATTCTGCAATTTTGCTCGGCAATCTTTTTCAAGGTTCCTTTGATTTTTTCAAGATCATTTTCGATGGTGCTATCCTTTTGAGGAATATCCTTCATATTGTTGTGCTTCTCTGCTTCGAGCTTAATAAGCCCAGTGACTTTAGATTCAATTTCTCCCAACTTGCCATGAAGAGACAATTTTTTTGTTTTCAGCTCACTTATCTCATGAAAAACCCACTTGGCAGAATTGAACTGGTCCTGGGAGTAGCTTTTTGCATTACCAACAAAGTCAAAAGGGGGGTCACTTTTAGGATTGAACCCAAAAAACACCGACTCCGCACCTCTTGGGGGGCTAAAGTTCTCTTGTTGAATATTCTGGGAGGAGTGGAGTTCCTCAAGATTAGCCCTGGCCGTCTTAGCAGAAACAACAAGGGAGTCATTGAGGTAGGAGACAAGCTTATTAATCGGGGAGCTAGAGTGAGCCAAATTGGTATTAGGGTTAGTGTGGCCAGAGGTCAAAATAGAGCAGGCACCAGAAGGTTGAGGGGAGCAGCTAGAAACAGAAGGAGGGGGCAAAGGAGGCGAAGGGCTCTAGACACGGTCGGGAGAAGCTTTGGTTTCAAAAATGCTAGGCTCAGTATCATCTTCGTCAAGCTCTAGCGGGGCAAGAGGGTTAGGAAGGGCGGGCATATTCTGAAAGTGCTCAAAAATAAGTCTTAAAAGACCCATGTGAAGAATTGGGTATCTTTTAGGGCTTCTTCTATGATCAGAAAAGTTGTTTCTCAGAGAACAGAGCAAGAAGAAGGGGATAGAGATACGCACCTTATGCTGAAAGTGATTAAGCAGTACGAAGTGATAGCCGTAAACCCTAGTGAAGCGGCCGTCGAGCGTGATGTACTCCATGATAACCCTTAGCACTTTTCTCCACAGAGCTTTTATAGTGTCCACTTCATTGTAACTATTCGACGTCTTGACCAGATTATGTTTCTCCGTTTCAGATTTGGGAAACCTCAAAATAGCTTCGTCAGAGAATTTCCTATCTCTGAAGAATTTGTGCTCTTCCATCGGAATGCCCGTGACCTCCGCAACCAGGGCTTCATCAATTTGAACTTTCCTCCCAAAAATGAGAACCTCCCCATTATTCCAATTCTTCTCAAAAAAATCTGTAATCTCCTCCTTAGGGCCATGGAGTTTCTCAATGAATGGAAGTAATCTACCCCTTCTGATTTTACTCCAAGCTTTAGCATTCTTGGTGTGTGATTCAAAGCTGGTAGGATCCACCCTCTTCCATTCCCTTCCCATTTTAGAAGGGTTAGTGCAAATACTGTTACAGACAGAAGTCCTATTCCAGAAAGTTCCTTTGCTTCTGAGGACCCACAATATGTGCCAAAGAAGATAATTAATCATCTGGATCCACTCGGCCCCATTATATCTTCGGATCTTGCTATTCATGAATCGTACCTTACTCATTATGACAAGACGCCACCTTTTTTTCATTCACTGTATCAAACTCCAAAAGAGCTTGAACATTGGAGTGGAGTTCGGTCTTCTTATGCCACGTAAGGAATTTGTCGCTCTTGACTCCCTCATTGGCAAAAAAATCAGCAACCACGTTCGCCTCACGGTAAGCATGATTTATTTTTATATTTTTGAAGTTACTAAGTTGGGCCTTAGAATCATCAATCCAATTTTTTATCGACCATGCAGGCTTTGATCTGCCACAAAGGCTATCAATAATACTTTGAGTCACCTTCAAGCCATAGATTTTTGCATTTAATTCCCACAGCCAAGTTGATTATGTAATAAGCCCCCACCGCTTCCACCACGTGATTGGTTTGGACCCCCAAGGGAGAGGTAACAACTCCCATAAAGTTACCTGCCGAATCCCTTAAGACCCCACCACACCCAGCCTTTCCTGGGTTTCCTTTGGCTACCTCGTCGAAGTTGGCTTTAGCCCATCCTTCCATAGTAAAACTCCAGCAAACTCCATCCCTGGATTTTTTGGTAGAATTAGGGGCAATGGATATATCCCAACTAATTCTCCATTCCCTAGAAATCCGACTATCATAAGGGGAGCAAGCCATAGTATCAATCTTATCTTCCCTGAAGGGGACAATAGAAAAATTTTCCTTGATCATTATAAGAATTCTCTCAAACACTATTTCCTCTAAAGACCCCTTATCCCTGAAGATCCGGTTGTTTCTCTCTTTCCAAATTCCCCAGGTAACATGGGGGAACGAGAAGGCCCAAAGTTTTTTAATAAAGGGGTTGAAAGAGGGGGGTTTCCATTGGACAAAAAAATTCTCAACAGACTCCAGAGGGGCCCAAGAGAAATGCCAACATTTTAGAAGTTTGTCCCAAACCAGGGAGGAGAAAGGACAATGAATAAAGAGGTGATTAGCCGATTCAACATTGTTTTTGCAGAGGTAGCATCTATTAGGGATCATAAATCCTCTTTTCCTAAGGTTATCCACAGTAAGAACTTTGTTTTGCAACAAGGACCAGAAAAAAATGTTAACCTTAGGAAGGAGATACTTAGTCCAGGCTTGCGAACACAGGGGGGAGGGTTAAGAGCCTGAGAAATCCTGGCAAAGGCAGAAGAGACAGAAGAGCACCCAGATGGCTCAAATCTCCAAATAAGTCTATCCTCCTGATTAAAGCAAAGTCTAACGACATTCAAGGAGGAGTAAACAGGGATCAACACGGGGTTAATCAAGGGGAGATTGATCCACTTACCATCCTGCCAATAGTCTTTAACAAAAAGACCAAAAGTATCTTTACAAAAATCAACCCATCTATTGAGATTCCCATCCTGAGACAGTGGTTCATCACGCAGCCAACAATCATCCCAAAATCTAACCTTGTTTCCATTATGAACTTGCCATTTTAATCCCAAATTAACCACCTTTATCCCATCAGACATGTAGTTCTAGCAACTTGATCCTTTCGGGAGATTGGGGTTATAAATAAGATCTTTGAGGGAGTTATTGTTCTGCAGATACTTGCTTTTGATTATATCACTCCATTCACCAGAGGAAGAAAAAAGTCTCCATATTTGTTTAGCTAGGAGTGATTTATTCAACAGTCTAATTCTTCTTAGCCCCAAGCCTCCTTCCTTTTTAGATCTGCAAACCAAATCCCATCCAACAAGAGGCATTCTTTTTCTTTCTTCAACTCCAGACCAAAGGAATCTCTTTTGAATCTTCTCAATGGTTTCAGCATATTTGGAGGGGATTTTAAAAAGACTAAGAGCATAGATGAGGAGATTATGCAAGGAGGCTTTAAGAAGCTAGAGTTTTCCAGCCTGGCTTAGGCGAGCACCTTTCCAGCCTGAGAGTTTTTTCTCAAATCTATCAACCAGAGAGATCCAGAAAGTGTCTAGAGGTTTTAAACAAAGGGGTAATGCCAGATAAGTAGCAGGAAGGGACTCGATCTTGCAACCAATAATTTCAGCCATCTTTCTCTGTCTGTGCAAAGGAGTGTTAAAGAAGAACAGTGAACTTTTTTGCTTATTTATCACCTGACCAGAAGCTCTACCATAGGTATCCAACAATTTCTTCATCTCTTTAGCTTCCGAGACAACAGACCATCCCATAAGCAAAGTGTCATCCACAAACTGTTGATGAGAGCATATCAAATTGTTCGATGAAGGTTTAAGCCCCATAATAGATCTTTGAGCAACCAATTTACTCATGTTTCTGCCTAACACTTCAGCCATAATCGTGAAAAGGATAGGAGAAATGGGATCACCCTGTCTTAACCCTCTAGAACTCCGGAAGAAGGTAGAAGGGGAACCATTTATAAGAACCGCCACAGAAGCAGAGGAAATGAGTTGTTCAATGAGCTGCAAGACCCTTTCATTAAAACCAAAAGATTTTAAGATTTTAAATAGGAAATTCCAATCCACCCTATCATAAGCCTTCGAAATGTCAAGCTTAAGAAGAAAACCCTCCAATTTAGAGACCAAGAGGGAATGAACATTCTCATGAGCATGGACAATAGAGTCAAGAATTTGTCTTCCAGGCACAAATCCATTCTGTTGAGGGGAAATAATAGAGGGCAGAATAATAAGCAGCCTAGAAGTAAGCACCTTCAAAATAATTTTATAGAAGGAATTACAGAGACTAATGGGTCTAAACCCTTCAAAATCCTGCACACCAGGCTTTTTGGGGATAAGGACCAAGAAAGTGGCATTTAACTCCTTCAACAGATTTCTAGAACGGAAGAACTCTTTCACTGCCTTCTCAACATCCTCCCTGACAATATCCCAAAACCAATGAAAGAAAAGTAATGGGAAGCCATCAGGACCAGGCGCTTTGCTTCCTTCAAAAGAAAAAATAGATTTTTTAATTTCCTCACTAGTGGGAATTGTTGTTAACATTTCATTATCTCTAGAATTAACAATACTGGGGATAGCCTCAAGCAACTGATTTTGATCATCTACATCAATGTCCTCTTTCTCAGACAGGAGATTCTTGAAGAAAAGAATAGCTTCTCTTCTAATCTCCTCCTCCTCATAAGTTCTACCATCAACCACGATCTTAGAAATTTTGTTAGCAGCCCTGTGTTTAGAAGCTGAAAGATGAAAGTATCTAGTATTTTTATCTCCAGCTTTTAGCCAAAGAGCTCTAGACCTTTGTCTCCAGAATTCCTCTTCTCTGGTAATTATCTCATGTAGCTTGTTTGCAAGCACCTATTTTAGGCTTTTAGCCATAGTAGCAAGGCAACGAATTTGTTGGTAAAATTATTTGGTAAACATGTACGAAAAATGTGGTACATAGACAAGGCAATGAATTGTTTGAAAAAATGCCTCAAAGAAACGAGGTCTCATGGTGATGGAATGGCATGAAAATCCATAGCAATTTGTATGCCATGGAATTCCATCACCATGAGACCACATTTCTTTCAAGAATTTTTTTCAAGTAGTTCATTTCCTTGTCTATAGTATTGCTTGCTATTATGCTTTTGATAGATTTTTTCCAAGCATCCATAGCTTGTTCGAAAGCACTTATTTTATGCTTTTAGCCATAGCAACAAGGCAATGAACTATTTGAAAAAATATTTTGGTAGAAATGTATGAAAATTATGGTAACATAGACAAGGCAGTGAATTGTTTGATAAAATACGTCAAAGAAATCTAGCCTCATAGAATGTCATGATAACAAAATGCAATTGGCAGCTGCTCCTACTTATTAGTTATGCAATGTGAAGTAATTGCATAACTGCTTAGGTTGACTTTGTAAAAACTATATTGTAATTGAAATTTTGTCATCTATCAACATCTAGTTATTAGTTATGCGTGTGTAATGCTTTGACTTTGAAAGATGTGCAATAAAATGTAATCAACGATATGAATATAAACTACAAAAAAATATTTTTTACAATTCATTAGTTAAAATATTTATTTTATTTGCTCTCTATATCTCTATATGCTATGGAAATACCTTTCAATTTCAAAATAAATAGATTTTATCTCTTGTTCTACAATTTTTTACATTTTTTTAAATATGATTTTTTCCTAACTTTTTAAAAAACTCTTATACTTTTGGTTTGTCAGATTTTTCCCCAAAAGATTTTTGCTGCTATGCATTTGAAGCATGAATCATACACATGAATACATGCACTATATGTGAAGTATACATGCGAATAAGTGAAGCATACATGCAAATAAGTGAGGCACAAGTAATTGAAGCATTCCAAAGGATACAAACCACCAGGAATGGAGCTTATTTACACAATATGCTTTAGATGGAGCTTATTGAGCAATCAACAGTAATTAATTAAGCATTAGATGTAAACAAAATCCATGCCTACAACATTTAAACATACAATTTTCATAATACGCATGATAACATCATTAAAGAATGACATTAGCAAAATAAGATTTTTTTAATCAAAAAGCCATAAGGTATACAATGATATATATTGATAAAAGTATATAGAATATATCCAAAAAATCCATATAGGATTAGTACAAAGGAGCCATATTATGGACATAAAATTTCATGTATATATTGCTTGTACAAAACATATGTTCCAAAATGCCACATAGGCATACAAAAAACAACCCTAATATAGTCATTTCCCTCTAGGGGAAGGAAATAGATCTCGTGCTGCCTTCAAAATTCGGTTGGATGGAGTGACTGTTGGTTCTTTAGTCTTTTGCACATGCTCGCTAGTCCTCCTCTCTTCACTCTAGACCTTCAACTGATACCATAAAATGTAAAGATGTTAATACACAAAAATTGAATTGTGGAACCACATATAACAAATATAATCACTTACTGCATACATATAGCCATCATTCACATTTACATCATTACGACGTCCATGATTTGGAGTGATAACCACCTGTAGCAACCATCAAGATAGAAAGTAAGCTACAAAAAAGTATCGTGAAAATTTTCTATAATAGACCATAAAAGAGAAAATATAATGTGAAATCAATATATTTGTTGCATACCTCTCTCAATGGATCAGAATTGGCTATTGCTGCAGCAACTCTGTGGTCTATCGTGCCACCAACATCACTAGGGCTATCTGATGTCAACATCTGCAAAGGGTAAATGAAAGAATAAATGGTAGGGTGAAGTATTAAATGTTAATGGGATGGGATTAGGAAGGAATAAAGGAACAAAAAGTGAATTAGGAGAAGATAATGTGACACGATCAAGGAATACAAATGCAATGTTTGTGTTTCTCATCAATTTTTTAGATTTGTATATGCAAAATTATGAAAGCTAGCTAACATTATTTTACAACACCATTATTGAATAAGGGCTACCTGAGTGTAAGGTCCTTGAGGAAATGAATTGAGAGGTGTGGAGGTCAAAGGTCCACCAAGAAACTGTTTGAAATCCAAAGCATGTTATGAGACAAACATTCAAACATAAAATTCAACTATTCAAATGCAATAATAATGGTGCAGGAGCACCTAGGAAACACTAGGCAATTACAAAATCTAGGATGATTTTTTTTTTTGATGTGTTACCATGAAGGTCATGTTGACCATTGTGGTAGAGTTGGAGGTTTAAGAGTATGTATTGCTCAGTAGTGATCAGTAGGTTAAAGAGTGCAAAGGGTGGATGAGTTTAGAAACTCATTTTATTGATGAGTTTAAAAATTCATTTTACTAGAAATTGGCAACAAGTGCAAAATGGTGTATTTTGCAACTTTGCCATGGGTATGTGCAGGATCATGATGGGCCAAAAAGTGGCAATATGATGGGTATGTGGCTGACGACTATTTTTTTACCCAAAATTGATGAAACAAAAAGGGTTTTTAAAGGAGATTCTCAAATTTCCACCAATAGAAATTATGATCTACTTTGAATTTAATAAGTAATTATTATTCATTTTCTATTGAAATTACAACTAAAATCTTGATTGATAGGCTGATTGAAAAACATCTATAGCTTTGAAACGGTATCACAATTTTTGAATCCAAAATATGTGTCACATTCTATGCTTTGCATACTATAGGATTAAAAAGAAAAATTGAATTTCATGAAGTTTTGACCAAGTTAAGGTGGTCGACATCGAAGTTTTATACTTTTAAAAGTTGTAATAAAAAATAATAATTAATTATTTACTTGGAAAAAAATTAAAAAAAATATGCATCACATTGTGGCACGAGTCCTCTACTTACATCTAAATATTATAAAAAAATATTATCATTTTATTGTGGTTAGGGTGGTCAGACAGACACCTACTTCTTATTTTTTCCCTGAAATTTAAGTACCACTACATTGAAATTTCAAAATTTCACCAAATAGATTTATTTATTTTTAAACATACCTAGTAATTTAGAAACTACATTCAATTTGCAACAGATTCTATTCTTACACATTTTTGAAATAATATAGATAACTTATTCAAATTTTTATGTCAAGTTTCCTAACTCTGATTTTTATGATTTTTTTGCCACTTAAGGGCCTGTTTTTTCCATGATGATCCTACACATACCCCCACATTGTAACTGACATCTCCGACCAAGGGGAGGCATAACTACTCTTGTTAACTTATATAGAGTGTTCCTTGACCTGAGAGAAGGTTGGAAGCTTTTTTATTATTGGAAACTTATGAATACAAGAGAAGACAGTGATAAATTGGTGTAAATTTTTTGGTTTTTATTTTTGCTTTGAATTGCACGTGTTAATGGAGTTGTCCTAACACTGTGTAATGTGTAGGAAGTATTGCATTTATCTTCCAAGCATTGTGTGGAACATTAGGTAGCTAGTTTATTCATTTCAAGCAATCTTGTGTAATTAGTTTGTTTCTTTTAGTTGCTATTCTGACTGGTAGACTGTGGAAAATGGAGGTTTAGTTCACATTTCCACTGTACCTAGTGTACGGGCTTTTGGGAATTGTGGCTAGACTCCATTATTGTAAATATGGTAGGGTTAGGAGTCTTTAGTAGACAGGGTATCACTATGAGAGTCTTCTCCTAGGCGAGCTAAGAAGAGTCCGACTAGGGAAGATAAGAAGTGCAGAGCACTTGGGTTGCAGGGGTGTTCATCTCCTGGAAAGAAATGGTGTGGAGAGGGTAGACATGAGCCTTAACAAGGTATTGAATGTAGGAGGGAGATCCATCTAACTGTCTGGTGTTAGTAATCTCTAACAATTGCAGGAAAGACAGGAAAATGGATTAAAAAGACCTAATTATTGCCAAATTGTGGTTTAGGCCTGTGTATGGTCAGTTGAGGGTTAAGAATTTTAAAATCTTCAAGTGGTAGGCATAAGGACCAAGAAGCCAAAGGAAAGATTCTGTGTTCTTTGGAAAAGTTAGGGGAGACAACCTATTTTCTTAGAAGTGGAGACCTAATTGGGGCTCCTAGGATAGTAGCCTTTTTAACCCTAAATGAGGGTTTGGTGGAAGCGATGAAAAGATGGAGTTAGGTGGATCTTTCTGAACCCTAACAGGGTGGAATGAAGTCAATAGAAGCATCTCCATACCCTTGCAAAACTAAGTTTTAGTTCTTGGGGAATGTTAGTCTTTAAGGTAGATTAAGGGCTAAGGAAGAGTTAGAGATATTGCACCAAGATTGACTTGGTAGGTTGAATTGTGATGGTAGTGGGGTTGGCCAGGAGAACCAGGGGTACTTAAACATGAGGAAGGTCCTAAAGGTTAAGGTGGTGAAGTAAGACACCAAGAACCTCTTGCAAGAAAGACCTAGAGCAGGAATCAGTGAGTGATTCCTCCAACCCCTCCCTATCAAATAATATCTTTAATACTAGTTGCATACCTATGGACTCAATGTCGAGAATGAATAAGGGTCTGTAGGAATGGGGCATGTCTCATGAACACTCTGACCCTAAAATTTCATTAAATTAAAATTCTACTAATCTACTTATTCTTAAATTTCAAAATATAATTTAAAAACAACATTAAATGAACTTGTTGAATTTTACCTGATTGTCAATGCCGAATGTATCATTCAACAAATCATCTATGAAAGCTATCACCTCTACAATTGATGTAAGCTGTGTAGCTGCATACCAAGAACTTTGATAATCGTATGTGAAAACTGCACTACAAGCACCACAATGGTGGGGTGGAGCTCAGGGCCTACATGTCTCCTCCACACCAAGCTCTACTAGAGGCCTCACACACTGTAAAATGGTTTGGGTGAGTGAGCCAATCGACTCCAACATGTCCACCTCTACACTATCCTTGACAATGGAAGGAATGACGACATACTCCATCATGGGTTTGGCCAAGGGTCTCGGTGCCAACTGTGGATTACTTCATGAAACAAGTCTATCATGTGTGGAGCCCCCACCTCTACCTTGAAAGTCTAAGATGTCAAAATAATTTGGCATCTTATTGAGGATAAACTCACAATATAATTTCCTCAAAAAGTATTGTGGTACCTCATGGTTATTGCATGGAGGTTGGTCAAATACCATCCACCATCACTCCCAAAATTTATTTTTAATTAACTCATGGTGGCACCAATGGATGGGGAACCTCCTACATGTATGAGACAAAGGTGCATTAGTTTTTGGGTCTATAAATAGGGCACACAAGTCAACTTTGATAATTTTTTATTTTTTAACATATACATATGACAAACCTCTAGCATAATATTGTCTCATCTCATGCCTCTTATTTGACCAAAAAATTATTTTCTCACTCATTTATCCTACATGAGATACAATTGACTTCAATGATTCAACAATCCCTCTCCCATAAGGGTGGGTTTTGGCATGCTCGGTTAATCTTCCAATTAATTGTTCAATGTCTCTTTTATTGTTTTCAATGTGATTTAGAATATTTTCTTGTGTTCCTTGAGGATGTCTATGAATTGATGGAGGGGTTTTAGGTTGTTCTTGAATAGGAGGCTCTGCTTGAGGGGGTGACTGTGAATTCTCAAAGTTTTCAGGTGGAGATTCATTCCATGATAATTAGAACAAAATTTTATTATAAAAACCTATTTCAATTTGCATTCTAAATCAAATTCAAAATAAATTGAATAAAAATACATACCTCTTAACAATCTTCGATGTCTTTGATGTGTTGGTGGAATCCTCATGAAAGATAGCAAGCCAACAATGTAAATAATGGATGATATTTGGCGAGCACAAGTTGCAGACCTCCAATCCTCCAAGCCAAGCCGCGGGTTGAAGACAAATGAGGGTTTCAAAAAAATTTTGTGCTTTTATTTTTCCTTTCAATTTTGTGAGCACCAAATTTGGCACTTGACAAATGATTCCAAGCCATTTGTTGTGCACCAGATGGCCAATTTTGGCCTTTTTTTGCAAATTTTTACAATTTGACACGTAAATTGTGTCATAGATTGGTGCACTTACCCACATCCATTGCATTACATTGCATCCATATGTAATCACATAAAGCATAAATAAAGATATAATATCATGCACCATAACATTTGTGTCCATAAAGCAAGAAATATAGGCACATCACATCATGGATCTGAATCATCTCTCTCTCTCTCTCACACACACACACACACACATATATATATATATATATATAAATGACTGTCATGATACAATATATGAATCAATGTGTATGAATATCATTGAATGTACAATGTAAAAGAGGCTATAAAAATGAGCCTATGAATGCATATCTATATAAATAATAAGGCTATACAACAAAAAGGTGTTTGCAAAATCAAAAAGGTTTTATCCCTCGCTGGCCCTGTCACCATCTCTGGGCTGATTTGGATGCCTAATAGAGGTAGAAGCACTCAGATGTACCATGCTATAGTGCTCAAAATTGAGTTGTTGATAGCATGGAGGGACATCTCTGTAGTACAAGGTCTACCAATATGCCACCTCCTCCTTCGTCACCCCAAACATCTGAGCTAACACTATCTGTCCAACTAGCCCCTATACCTACTAGCATTTCTACTGGGAGACAACCTCTAACTACTATCACCAACCAATCTCCTAAGCCAACTGTACATCAGATTTCTACCTAAGCTACCTCTCATGATCTCTCTACTGATGGGCTTGGTCTCTCTTAGTTGTAAGCACTATAACCTACTACCGAGTCTAATCTTGCTCAACTATCACAACCTACAAATGTTGTCTCAACTGTTGAATTTGTGTATCTCGAGGATCGAGCCTTGGAGGTGGTTGCTAAACTGGTGGCTACTGGTGTAGTGGAGGTGGTGGTGGAGGTGCACTAGGGACCTATCCATCGTGCTGCTAGCAATCTTGTCCATCCTGTCCTCTACCCTATCCTCTTCCTACTCCCCTCCCTTTTGGCATCCCTCATGGAGGTATGCATGTTGGATCTGTAAGTCTGGGAGGGGGTAGAAAATCAAGCATCATATGTAGGCATAGTCTAAGCATCAACTTGCCCCTAATCATAGGCCCATGGTTTAGCCACTAACTATCTGAAACCATCGATGACCTCATGAGGGTGTATGGTAGGCCCCATGTCATCTCTTGTGTTGATCTAGCAAAAAAGGTAGTACACTAATCATCGAGCTTGCCCCGTCTCTCTCCAAACTATCTAGATACCCTATTTGGCAAGTACCGCTTGATCATCATGTGCTCATGACCCTACATGTAATGGGTCTAGTGAGAAAATAAGAGTTGCTACATGTTATCATACTATGATGGCATCGCTAGCCACAACCACCATCTAAACACGATCATATCATCAATCACTCTCCTCCAATAAGGGATATTGAGCTAGCTTGTTCTATGTTATAGACAATGGGATCATTTGGCTCCATGCCCACCATGTGGAAAATCAGTCGAAGCATGACAATGTGCTCTTGTACCCATATATGCAAGATTTTGGCTCCTACACTAATCGCTCTGCCATCATAATGCACAAACTAGTGCATATCATGATAAAGTGAGGCCATCAAAAATGGCCCCCTTGCATACAAATTCCTAAAAATTATTTGTTGCCAAGATATCCACCATCTGGGATTGAACCCTCTACTTCATTGATCTGGAGCAACCAACTCTGAAATCACTGTACCAACTATCAGTCTAAAAATTGGAGACTGCCCTCTATACATCTTGAGGTCAATCTGTGAGTTGGACAAGACAATAGTGTCTTGGCTAAGAACCTTGTGGCAGGCATCATATCCCACATAGATATCATAGATCATGTGTTTTCCATGTATCAACAACCATAATATCCACTATACATCCTTGAGGGTGATTGTAGCCTCATTGGTAGGTAAGTGAAAGGATGAGGTCTCACTATGCCATCACTCACATAACACTGTCATCATCGCTAGATTGTTCCTCATAGCGAGCATGTATGCGACATACCACAATCCAATATCTCTAAGGTGCTCCTATTGAAGCTTAGATAAATCATCCAGTATGGAAAGTAAAGAAGGTCAATTCTCATGGGACATCAAAGGGTGGATAACCTCGTGCACCCACGAAGTGTACACCATGAAAATTTGGCCCAAATCAATTAATTTTGAAGGTTTTCTCCCAAAAAATGACAAAAGTGTCACCATTTATGAAGGTGTTGCTATAATTCAAAATCCAAATAGTGGCATCATACTCCAAATCATGACTTATGTCACTATTTGTATAGGTGTTGTAGTTTGAAATTTGGAAACCCTAATGTTAAATTTTAAATTGTGATTGGTGGTGCTCATCACATCCACATCATAATTTGAAATTTGGAAACTCTAATTTTAAATCAAAAAGTGTGTCGCCATTCACAATGGCACCACTAAAAGGGTGAAAAGTGTCGTTGAAACCCTAAATAGCATCGCAATACAATGATGCCGACCTTGAACAAATTTTAAAGCCTAATAAATGCATCAAAAAATCAAAATGCAAGGCAAGTTTCAAATTACATATTGTTGGTTCTGTGCGTGGAGGCCTCTAGTACTCTTGAACCCAGGTAGAAATGTGTCATGGTCGCACTTGTTACACCATTTCATCAGGAGTTCAAAGCTCAAAGTGCAACAAATCTCTCAAGTGTGAATGCACAAATGAATTGAAAGTGACTCTTTCTCATATATTTAAGCCAAAAGATTAGGGATTTTTTCCCTAATTAGACTAAAAGCTAGGGTTTTGACTTATCTTACCTATGTTTGTGCTTTGCAACCTAATTTGAGCCATTTTTTGCATTTTTGAGGAAATTTTTGGCATCCTGAGGAATGTTCTAACACTTGAATCCATATTTTATCAACCCAAAATTCAAAATTTATGCCTGATCTCTCAAGGGGGAAGGGAACCAACTTATTCCTTTTATTGGGGCAATAGTGGGGCATCCAAAAATTAGATTTATTTTTATTTTTTGATATTAGGAACAATTTTAATCCAAAAAGTGTCAGTCTTTGAACCATTGTAACAAGTACCTCACTTCAAAGAGGGGAAAAATGTAGACAATTAAAAATGTCCTGAATGTTATCATGCACTCAAATATGATATACTAACATCATTTCGTCCTAAAACCCATCATCTTTTTTCCTAATTGATTAAATTAGCCGAGCTATTTAATTAATTACATCATCTTCATCTATTAATCTAATTGACCTAAATAGGTTAATTCACCCCCTCTTGCACTAACCTTTCATCCTATTAAATTAGATAAATCAAATTATTTAATTTAATCCCTAAGTCCTCTTATTTAATTAAATAACCCTAAGCTATTTAATTAAATATCATATCACTTCCCCCTTTTCATTAAATCATTTATTTAATGAATATCATATAATTCCCCTAATTTGCATAATTGAAACTTTGTTTTAATTATCAAATTATTAATTAAATCTAATCCTCCCACTTGCAAGGGAATATTCTGATCCTTTGGACATTCCTCCAAAAAAGGAATATTCTTATAGAATATTCCATCCCCTTTGCACATTAAAATTGGGCTTTAATTAACTAAATGCTAATTTTCCTCACCCATGAGAATATTCTCTCTTCACTCATTTGAGAAAAGGAATATTATTCCTTATAACAAAATCTTAACAAGCTTCTTAAGTAAGCTTTGAAAGTGTGCTTCTTTGCATGAGTATGAACCATTGATTAAATATCAACTTGCATTCTCAACCCTTGATGGGAATCCATGATCCATGCCTCCTTCTTCCTTCCATCCTGACCATTGATTGCTTCTTTCAATCTTGAACATTGATTTCTTTTTTCCTATTCTATAAATAAACCTTGCATCTATTGAATAGGGATCCACCTTTTCAGAGAAAACTTATGCTATTGAAAATCACATCCATTTGCACTCACATTTTATGCTTTAAAAAATATTTTAGGTTATTTTACATGCATTTTTAGCTTAACTTCTCTTAATGGCTTCCATGGTAACTTAGTTGCATCCATTTAGTATATTTTGAAACTAGGGTTTTAATCTTTCGAATCTTACACACATATAGAATAGCTTTGCATACACTCACATTGATCATCTTAGCTTCTATCATGTTAAATTAGCTCTCATCATGTTTTACGACACATCTCTCATTAGTTTCATCATTTTTCTTCAATAAAATTGATTGAAATAAGCTCATTATCCAAGGTATTGGGAAAGGGTCACCATTTCACATGAAGGCAACACCACTCCCCCAATAGGATAATTTTCAATGTCTTAGAGTATATTCTCATCAAGCTTTCATGTTGTACCATATAAAAAAAGGGTCTTTTTCTTGACATGGGAATAATTCATGATAAATTGGACTTAATGAGGCCTTGATTCAGCTCCACACTAGGTATTGGACCCTTGCAAACTAAATAATATGCATTTATTGATGTCTTGTGAAGGTGTTGTGAAGTGTTGCAACATATTTCTACACTTTTCTATACTCTTCTTATTAAATTCATCTAAAAATCACCTTTTCATCACTTATCAAGTCCTATTTTGAAGTGTTGTAAAGTCTTGTAACAATATTTCACACATTTCTAGGCTTAATTTCACAATTTACACCTTATGATTTATTTGACCCATTTATGCCCTTATAAAGCTTAATTAAGTGTATTTTTGAATGTAAACCCAAAAAACAACATTAAATGCAAGATAGTTCCTGACACCCACTTTCAGGGTCAAGGTGGGACCCATTCGCCATGGGTGGTGAATGAGTCCCTCTTGGCTCCAATTTCAAAATATTTCAAAATTTCTTTCAGGTTTTTATTCAAAATTACTTGATGTCGGCCTGTGATGAGGTATCATTGGGTTACTAAGGCACAAGTGTGTATAAATAAGTGTTTTTATCCTAGTTTTACATTCCCCATCTCCTACAATCTCTTTTCATCCATTCATCATTCATTCTTCCATCTCAAGTCAAACAAGTTAGGGCTTCACCATTTTAAGGCTTTAAGACATCAATTTTTAGATATTCAAGGGTTGAATCTTCATGGCAAGTTAATCATTATCATTGTTACATGTTTCATTACATTCTTTCATCATTTTGGTTTAATTACCTAAAAGGGGTTTGACCAAGGAAAACTCCCATGCCCTAACATTCAACATTTTTCCTTCTTTCCTTGTGTGTTTGCAGATTTAGGTCTCTTGGAAGCTTGGAAATCATTGAAGATCAAGTTTCAAAGTTTTTTAGGTCCTCTCTTCATTCAACAAGTCAAAATATCAACAAAAACTCATTTCCGGGTTTGAAAATCAGAGTTTTGATAGTAGACACCTATAGAGAATCAAAGTACAGACCGAAAGCTCTAGATTTCACTTTTGAAAATTTAGAAATTCAAAAGTGGAATCATTCACCATGGGTGCCAAATAAGTCCCATTTCCATGGTCATTTTTTGGTTTTCTGCATTTTTAGATACCCTTTTGTCAGAAACAGGTTCTAACTCAGTTTTGCAGAACTAAGACTAATTCACCCAAAATGGTGAATGAGTACCACCAAGCCTATAAATCAGCATTAGTAGCATTTCAAGTGTCATTTCCAACCTCCTTCCAGATCCCAAGTGCACACTTTTAGTTTAGTTTATTTTTGTTAAGTTTTGCATTCATTTCTAGTTCATTTGTGCATAACACAATGTATTTTCAAACAAGTCACATTTCTTAGGCTTTGCATTTAAATTCAGTCAATCACATTGTTTAGTTTCATTTAGATCATCTCATATAGTCTTAATTACTCCATACACTACATAAATTGAGGGAACCTACATAGATTTTGTGTGGGGTTTATCTCTCTCCTTTTAGATGAAACATCCTAAGAGTGCAAGAGTAGCCTATAAGTCATACCCAAAAATCTACGATTCATTTTGGTGAACCTTCTTTTCAAATAATTATGTGACTAATTTGGAGAACTTCATCATCATAGATCTAACTTGCATTGAACTTGCATTAGGGTTTGCATGATTCATTTGCATGCTAGGTGTTAAATTTTGCATTTAGAAAAAGTGCATTTAGGTTGCATTCTTAGCATCTAAATTCATTTCAATTTTCTAAAATTCTGCATTTTTAACTTAGGTCTTCATCATAGCACTTTGAAAGCATTAAAGTCACTCAATTTTTTTTTTTAAATCTGAAAAATTCTTGTGCCGTAGAAAAAATGGCCCTTTGTCATTTTCATGGCCTTTTAGGTCTTGTTTCATATTGTTTGATCTATTTTTCTTTGATTTTACGATGTAACATGGATTGAACATGCATATTTAGGTACTAAAAATTAAATAATGACATCTTGTGAAGATTTTGTGAAGTGTTGTAAAACATTTCTACACTCTATTCATTACAATTTACCTAAAAACCACCTTTTCATCACTAATTAAGTCCTATTTTGAAGTGTTGTAAAGTCTTGTAACAAGATTTCATGCTTTTCTAGGCACACCTTCACTATTTATCCATTCCTCATTCTTTATTTGGTCCCTTTATGCCCTCAGAAGTTGTAATTAAGTGTATTTTTGAATGCAATACTGACAAATAACATTAAATGCAAAATATTTCTCGACACTTATTTTCAGGTCCTAGGTGGGGGCCATTCGCCATGGGTGGAAAATGAGTTCCTCTTGGCCCCAAATTCAAAATATTTCAAATTTTATTTTTGAGTTTTTATTCAAAAAAACTAGATGTTAGCCTGTGATGAGGAATGAATGGGTAACTAAGGCACAAGATTGTATAAATAAGTGATTTTCACCTCATTTTAGATCTCCTACAATTCTCATTCATCAAAGCATCCATTCACACATCATTTCAAGCATTCAAGCATACTACAACATCAAATCAAGCAATCATCAAGCACTTTGGAGCATCCATTGATATTACTTCAGATTTGCATCTTCAAGAGTTTGATAAGTTGATCACATTTGCATGTTGTTAGTTCATCATTCTCTTGATTCATTACTTTATTTCATTAAGGGTTTTATTACCAAAAGTGGGGTTTGACCAAGGCAAATCCCTATTTGCTAACCCTCAACCATTTCCCCCATTTGCATGTGTGTTTGCAAACCTAGGTATGCATATTTAACAAGATTTTAGGTGTTGAAGATTGGTTTACAAGTCAACTAGGTCATTTTAGTCAACTCAAATCTATTTCAAGCTTGGAGAAGGTTTTCTATCCATTTCCTACAAAACTGACTTCAACAACCCGACAATCAGAGATTTCCAAATCTAGTGTTGCAGAGTTGTCTCCTAATTTTTTAGAAATTTGGGAGAGGACTGATTCGCCACTAGTGGTGAATGAGTCCCACCTTAGGATTGAAAATCTGAATTTTATCAAATTCCAAATCCTGACTATCAGAAACTAGTTTTTGACACTTTTTCACCAATAGGTGGACTAATTCGCCACCCTGGGTGAATGAGTTCCACTATGAAATTTCAGTAATTCTAGTTAGCATTCACAACATTCCAGAATCATCAAAAATTTCCCAGGTTCACTCTATTTCATCCTATTTCTTTTTGTTCTGCATTCTTTTATCATTTAGTTCATTGTTTGCATATCATAGCATGTTTTCAAACATAGTATAAATCTTAGTTTTGCATTCATAATCATTCATTTAAATCACTTAATTGAATTTATTTTACTTCATTTACATTAGACAACATTGCACAAAACATAATTTGAAGGAACCCTTAGCATTTTTTGGGCCCTATCTCTCTCCTTTTAGGTGAAAAACCCTAGAAGAGTTAGAGAAGTCCTAGGAACCCAAAAATCAATAGTTCGTTTTAGTGAACCCAAATTTTGAACACTTTGCATTTCTAAAATAAATTGCATTTGCATCCTAAATTACATTTGCATTAACATTCAATTAGGACATTGCTTTGTTTTTGCATTCTAGAACTTTTCATCTTGCATAAGTGAAAGCTTTGTTTAGATTTCATTTTTGCAATACAAATCATTGAATTTTTTTTAAAAAATTTGCATTCTGCATCCTTGATTACATTTTGTAGAGCATTAAAATCATCTTAAAATTTTTGAACAACACACAAAAACATCATACTGGGACTCATTCACCACCTAGGGAAAATCAATCCCTCTACACTTTTCACACAACATTTCTGCAATTCTTCTAGCATTTTCCTACATTATAGTTTCCTATTCTTGCATTCTATTTTCATTTACACAATATCTATTTTTAATCATTTCTTGCATTTTCATTTCCTTGCATCATGGCATTTTCTTTCAATAAGTTCTAGAATTCATTAAAATCATTGGTAGACATGTCCAATTGTGCCTTTGGTTGTGACCCTAACGACCTTTAACTCCTAGATGTTCCTTCAACTCCTCATTATTGTCCTCCTCATGAAGTTTACATCATTGGATAAGATGATGATAGCATGAACAAGTTCTAAAATAACTACCTTGACAATTTAGAAGCCAAAGTAACCTTTTATCCATCCATGAAACCACAAGATCTTCCTACTGTTGCACCTCCTGATCACTTTGCCTATTTACATCCTAAAACCAATGAAGGACCTAAGGTTCCTCCTTCAAGTGAACCTAGTTCCTCTAAAAAACCACACTCACAACCCTTTTACAATCACAAAGTCACAAACACTCATATCAACCTTGAACAAACATATGGTAAAGGCTTCACTATCATAAGTAAACAAGGTTGTGATACAAAACATGAACATGACATTCACCAAATTCTTGAACAAAGACCAACTGAAGAACACACAACAAGACTAGGATATCAAGATCCTCTTCATCCTGATAGATCTCATTCTGGAAATTGGATAATTTGAGATGATGGTACAATTATATTTGATTCTCCTCCTGAATTAAGCATTCCTCTTCCATGAGAACAACCTTTACATGAACGTGACAACAAGGATGATAGGATCCCCATGGGTCCTCCTCCTCCTTCTACTCATGAAACAAGAGAATCTAGCAAATGAAAACAACCTTACAAATTGACGAAAATCAATTTTCCTACACATCCTCCACCTGAATATGAAAGGAGACTTCAACTAATTTTAAACAAAGGTATTATACTTTTACCAACTATGAATAGGTTGGTCATTCATTCTAAAGACTCCAACATACCATATTGCAAATATCATCATATTCTTGGACATCGAACTGAAGAATGTCAGACATTGAAAGAAATACTAGATAAGTATCACTTCAATGATATCGATTGTTTTCCCATCATACCTTAAACCAATTATACCTCTTTATCGTGCCATAGTTGTAGAATTCCCTATCTCACTATCAGATGACCCTTTTCCATCACTTACCTCAGCTCATCCTTGCCTTTACAATTTGTGGGGGGCAAGAAGTTGTTAGCCTTGTCCTTGTAATGCATTTTCCTTTGTCTCTTAACTATTGTATTCTTTTTCTGCTTAACTATTTAAGATTGAGAAACCAATAACTTAGTTAATGGTTGAATTGCATTTATTTTACTTGTTTCTTTTTATTTCCCTTTTCTTGTGTTCCCCCATATCATGTGTTTGATGTTCCCTCTCTTTGTACACTTCTTCTATTTGTACCTTTATTCTTCTATTTGTCATGCATTCACCTTTTCGCTTTCATTTTGTGTTTTCCTTTTGGGGATGACACAAAGCATAGAGATGTCTTATGTTTCTTCCATGTTGACCCAAAAGGTCATTGTCTTTTTTGATTTTATTTGTGTTTTCCTTTTGGGGATGATGCAAAGCATTGAGACACCCTAGTCTCTTCCATGTTGACCCAAATGGTCCCTTTTCCTTTTTACTTTGTCTTTTTCTTGTGTTTTTCCTTTTGGGGATGATGCAAGGAATTGAGACCGAAATGTCTCCTTCATGTTGACCTAAAATCTTTTACATCTTTTCCTTTTCATTTTCTTTTTGTTTGTATTTTTCTTTTGGGGACGATGCAAGGCATCGAGACCACAATGTCTCTTCCATGTTGACCCAAAATGACCTTTATGTTCCTTTTGTTTTTGCTCTCTCTGTGTCATTCTTCTCATTATATGTATTTGGGGAATGATGATAGTTCCAAGCTCTTTCATAAAAACATTGCAGCAACAAACATACTAACCCAAAATCCATAGATCCCTTATGTGTTTGGTGTGCTCTTTTCTGGGGGCAACTCCCTTTCTTTGTTTTTCATTTTTCCTTGACATGACACAACCTCACTTCAAAACATATGACTTGGCATAGGGATTTCCATGTTGGTTCTCATGTCTTTTTTTTTTCTTTCCTTCTCTACTTTAAAGTAATTACTCACAGAATGATGTTTAGCAATTCCTTTAAAGTGGGGGGCATACATTACCATAATTCATTTGCATTCTTGGTTCTTAGTGTAGCCTTGTCATTTATATGATGTTTTTGTCACTTTTTGGATGACATTGGATTTGATGTCCTTCATAAGTGTGATCTATCATGGCATATTACATTCCTCTTGGTGGCCTGATGTGATGGACTGCATCCCCTAAGTTGTGAATATACTATTCTTTGATTGGTCCTCTCTTGGAGACATTAAAAAAAATGTTCCCTAAGTGACTGACCTTGCATAAACTTAACAAGACTCCTTTGAACATCTTTTACATTTTACACTTTTACATTTTACATTTTTACATTTTTGCATTTTTGCCACCTTGCATAATGCAACTTGCATGCCTGTGGTACCTTTTTCTTTTTTTTCATAAGCATTTTTCTTGTGGCACCTTGTTAAAGTTATTAGCATGTATAAATTTGACATGGTTGAGTGGGAAACCCACCTAGTGGCATGACTTTTCCCCATAGCCACCTTTGTGTTTGTGAGTGCATACCAACTAGCATATGTATCTTACCATTTTGGATTTCTCACCCCATGGACAACCAAAAGTTTCATGGCCCTAGAGTAAGTACATTTGAGTTTTCTCACCCCATAGATGACCAAAAGTTCTATGGCCCCAGAGTGAGTACATTTAGGTCTTCTCACCTGGTGGACTGTCCTATGTTCTGTCACCCTAGAGTGAGTACACATTCTCTTTTTCAAACAATTAGCCTAGATCTAATCCACAACTAGTTGGATAGATGATTGAAGCTTCATCCAAATCTTATCAACACTCGTGTGTTCCTTTGTTCTTATGCTTAGTTTTCCATGTGATCTTCATCCAGGGGGCTTCATCATCCCTCTTGATTGTTGTATTCCATCTTGCTAATGTAAGTGCATTTGAATCCTCTTCTCGATATTCATGGCTACTTTAGTGTGAGTTTGAAGTAGGTTCATCCTCTCACTAAAGTGGGGGCTAAATGTGCCATAGAAAAATGGCCCCTTGTTAATTTCATGGACTTTTAGGTCGTGTTTCATTTTGTTTGATCTATTTTGCTCTGATTTTATGATGTAACATGGCTTGAACATGTATATTTATGTACTAAAATTCAAATAATGATGTCTTGTGAAGATGTTGTGAAGTGTTGTAAAACATTTCTACACTTTCCTAGACTCTATTCATTACAATTTACCTAAAAACAACCTTTTCATCACTAATTAAGTCCTATTTTGAAGTGTTGTAAAGTCTTGTAACAAGATTCCATGCTTTTCTAGGAACACCTTCAGTATTTATCCCTTTCTCATGCTTTATTTGGTCCCTTTATGCCCTCATAAGTTGTAATTAAGTGTATTTTTGAATATAATCTTGACAAACAACATTAAATGCAAAATATTTCTCAACACTTATTTTGAAGTCCTAGGTGGGACCCATTTGCCATGGGTGGCGAATGAGTCCCCCTTGGCCCCAAATTCAAAATACTTCAAATTTCCTTTTGGGTTTTTATTCAAAAACACTTGATATCGTCCTATGATGAGGTATGAATGGGTAACAAAGGCACAAGATTGTATAAATAAGTGATTTTCACCTCACTTTACATCTCCTACAATTCTCATTCATCAAAGCATCCATTCACACATCATTCCAAGAATTCAAGCATACTAAAACATCAAATCAAGCAATCATCAAGCACTTTGGAGCATCCATTGATATTACTTTAGATTTATATCTTCAAAATTTTGGTAAGTTGATCACATTTGCATGTTGTTAGTTTATCATTCTCTTTCATTAATTTATTTCATTAAGGGTTTGATTACAAAAAGTGGGGTTTGACCAAGGCAAACCCCTATTTTATAACCCTCAACCATTTTCCCCCTTTGCATGTGTGTTTGTAGACCTAGGTATGTAGATTTAACAAGCTTTTAGGTGTTGAAGATTTCCAAATTTGGTGTTGTAGAGTATCTGGAATAATTTTCCACCTTGGCCAAATGAGTCCCATTGTGAAATTTCAATAATTCCAATTATCATTCACAACATTCTAGAATCATTAAACATTGCCCAGGTGCACTCTGTTTCATCCTATTTCTTTTTGTTATGCATTCTTTTATCATTTAGTTCATTGTTTGCATATCTGAGTGTGCTTCCAAACACAGTTTCAATATTAGTTTTACATTCATAATCATTCATTTAAATCACTTAATTGCATTTAGTTTAATTCATTTACATTAGACAACATTGCACATAACATAATTTGAATGAACCCTTAGCATTTTTTTGGCCCTATCTCTCTCCTTTTAGGTGAAAAACCCTAGAAGAGTTAGAGAAGTCCTAGGAACCCAAAAATCATCGGTTCAAGTCCATACTGGGACTCATTCACCACCCTAGGTGAATTAGTCCATTTTGACCACTGAAACTACCTTTTACAGAGTTGAAAACACTATTTTTAGGCTTTTTTTCGGTAAAATTTCCTAGTTGTATCAGTAGGCTGCATTTCTATAACATGCATTTCACTAGATCTCACTTAAAATAGCTCATTTCATGCATTTCTTCATTTTGCATTTTCATTTTTCATTTCATTTTCTGATTGGTGCATAGTGTAATCAGACCATTACCTTGTTTCATATTTGAAAATTGAATTTCATTTTAAGTCATTGTATTGCACTTTGTTTTCTTTTTCATCATAGCATGTTTTCTTTCAAAATATGTGGCTTTGATTTGGTTAAAAATAGATTAAATAAATAAAATATTCCCTCTTATGAGTTCAATTTTGATTACAACAATGAGGTCTTTCAGAAACATAGTCAAATCATTGACACACTCCTTAATATTACATTTCCCTTTGGTGCGAATGGTAATAGACATTCATCACAATCATATTTTTTCTTCTCCTAATATCTCACCTATTAGTGATGAAGGTATCTTGGTGAAGGAAGTTACAAGTCTTAAGGGTCTTGATTTTCCATCTCCTTATTCCCCTTTGGAAGATGTTAGAAAACATGAACATGAGATCATAGAAACATTTCTAAATATCACCTTACCTAGTCTCCATAACCATGACAATCAAACTTGTTCATCTCCTAATATCCCTCCTCAATGTAAAGAGGATAGGTTGGTGTTTGAAGACATCCCTATTAAGGATCATGAACCCATTGATCCTCCCTTCCCTAATGCTCCTCCCATTTGGAAAAATCTATTTGAAAACCATAGTGGTCCTTCTATTGATGCCTCCCCCACTTGTGATCAAGCTACTTTACAAACTTCAAACTTGGATGAACAAATTACAAGCTCTCCTAGTAGGGTAGATAACATGGCACATGAGAATGAGACCTTAAAGGAAATGAACATTCAAGTAACACCTTCTCCTAATCATCCCCCTCTTGAAAATTCCATCATTGCTCATTCCCCTATTGGCGATGAAGTCATTTTGGAAGAACCTATCCTTACTTGTCAAGAACATGTGGCTTGTTGTTCTCCTAAAAGCTCTCCTTCTGGGGAGAATCTCATGGTGCTAGAAAATGACAACAATCATAAAACTTGTCTTCCTTGAATAAACAAGTGGTTCTTGATTACCCTTCATTAGAGCTACATCAAACCAAGTACAATGAGGTTATGAATGCACAAGTGTCCATTATATCCCCCTTGATCAATGGGCCTCATACATACCCTGTGGGGCATCCTAACAATCCTCTAATTCTCTACCCACCTTCACACAAATGAAAAAATCCAAATAAACCTCAACTCATCTTTTACCCACTGTCACATAAACCCTCACATAAACCTGAATTAACCCTCTACCCACCTCAAACTAATGTGTTAGAAAAATTGAGTTATAATACCATTGCTCACACATATAACACTCAATATAAATTGCAACCACTACAACCAACCCCAACACCCTTACCTTTGCCTAATCCCCTCCCCTCTAGACCTTTCTTACCTATTCTTCCTACTGGAAAGGAGTACAATCTTGTCGAACAATTAAAGAATACTCATGCTAAGATCTCATTGTGGGATCTTATTCAAGCCTCCCCTTATTTTCACAACATGATCCAAACAACCTTACAACAAGTTCCTATATCTTCTAATGCACAACCAACTGACATAGCAACAATGATCCAATGACCAAACCTTGGCATTGTTTTCCACCAAAGTGAACTCCCCTCTTTGGATGTGCAAAAAATAATGAAACTTTCATGATCATTGCTCAATACAAAAAAAATGGATAAAGATAACTCTTGTAGATATTGGTTTTGCACTTAATGTGTGTAGTGTAAGCCTTTTTGGATAGGCTTGGCATTGATCAATCAACCATTTGACTTGATTCTTTCTCTATTAAGGGATTTGACAATGTCAAAAAGAAACCACTAGGGGTAATCATTTTACCTCCTACTGTTGCAGTGGTCACCTTGAATACACCAATCCATGTTATGCCTTATGAACTTTCATGTAATCTTATCTTAGGTAGATAGTGGATTCATGCTATGACAGGTGTGCCTTCCACTCTCCATCGCAAAATGAAATAAATTTACAACGACATATTCCACACACTTGACACTAATCTTGAATGTGCTAGTGTCTTACAACTTGAGAAGAAAAAAGGAAAGTCCTTAAACACATCAACTACACCAGTGGAACCTTTTGAAAATAAGAGAAAAGATACAACACTATCAACACAAAATTTGGACAACATTTTGAAAGCATCCACCTCAACCACTTTAGACAAAGAAGAAAAATACACAACAACATTTGATAAACACAATAACAAACAACTACCTACCGATCACAAAGAAATGAAAAAAACTTTATGGAAAAGGTTATGATCTTATGAAACAACTTGGATATAGTGGAAAAGGATTTGGTGCTAATGAACAAGGTATCCACAGCCCTATCGACCCTCTCACACAACAAACAACTCATGGTCTTGGTTATTTTCCTATACTAGAGATCATGAAACCTTCACACAACAACAACAATCTCACACAACACACTCCTAAATCATCCTTAACAACTAGTGGTCCTACACATCAACCTTTACCAAACATGCAACACACAACTAAATCTTCACTTAATGTTAATTTCATGTCACAAATTGTTCCTAATTTCAATTCGTTAGGTTTTATACCTTCCTACAATGGGGAGAATAAAATCTTGCAATCTCTTAAAACTTGTCTAAGTATGAAATCCAATACTAAGAAAGATGTATCCATGAAACAAACCACAAGACCAACTTCTACCATTGATCAAGGGGGTATCTTGTCGAGACTCCTCCAAGATCACTTGATCACCCTCTCACCAAAAACTCAAAAGAAATTCTCTTCCAAGACTTCATTTTGCGCCTATCATAGAGTTCATTGTCACTTCACTAATGAATATCATGCTTTGAGTCGCATAATCCAAAATCTTAAGGAATTTGGTATGCTTCCCTCTATGGGGGCATCTAATATCTCTATTTGATATTGATTGTCACCCTAGCATAAATTTCAGCAATCATTTTGGCTCACTTTTGTCCTGCACTAAGGGGGGGAAGGGATTCGATAGCCTTGTCCTCGTATGTCACTTGCAGTTTCCTCCTTTATATAGTTGTTTACCTTTCATGAATACATGAGAGAAAGCTTGGTATGTGGATGACATGCCTTAATTTGGCTTGCATATGACATACTTCTCTCTTTCATGATGTAGCTTATTGGAAATATATGACTTGGCATAGGGCTTTCCCAATAAGCTCTTGTATCCTCTTCTTCTACTTTAAAGCAATTTCTCATAGTACTGGTGTTCACAACAGCCTTAAAGTGGGGCCATACATCACCACTCACATTTTATTGTGTGATTTTCTTTTTCTTGTGATTTCCTCTCTTGGAAGCATTAGGTACAATGTTCCCTAGGATGAGACCTTGCACTTTCCTCTCCTGGAAACAAAATGAGACAATTTTCACTTATCCTCTCTTGGAGACATTAAGCATGGTGTTCCCTAAGATGAGACATTGCATGAACAAAGTAAAATCCCTTTGAACAATCTTTACACTAGATTCTGCATTAACAATTTCTATGAGTGGCAAGCATACAAAGTTTTGCTTACCTCATAGAGCTCAAAAACCATTTTCCCTTGTGGCACCTTGTTAAAGTTATCAGGAGACAATATAACTTTGATATGGTTGAGTGGGAATCCCATTCAGTGGCACAAATTTCCCCATAGCCACTTGTGTGTTTGTGTGCATACCAACTAGCATATGTTTCTCGCCTTTTGGGATTTCTCACCTGGCGGACAATCAACAGTTTCGGGGTCCCAGAGTGAGTATGTTGTGGACTTCTCACCCCATAGATGACCTAAATTTTTGTGGCCCTAGAGTGAGTACATACTTTCCACCCCGTCTTTCTTTCCTTTATTTCTTGACATTGCATGGATTTGTATCTTGATGGTTTTACTTAGGATCTTGGATCCTGGGGGATTATACAACCTCCTTTGATCTTTTTCATTCTTTTTCATCTACATCTGTACACTTGGATCTCTCTTGAATGTCTACTTTAGTTTGAGTTTGAAGCAAGTTCATCCTCTCACTAAAGTGGGGGCTAAATGTACCATAGAAAAAAGGGTCTTTTGCTTGACATGGGAATCATTCATGATAAATTGGACTTAATGAGGCCTTTATTCAAGTGTTGTGAGGCATTTTATCCATCCACACTAGGTCTTGGACCCTTGCAAACTGAATAATATGCATTTATTGTTGTTTTGTGAAGGTGTTGTGAAGTGTTGTAATACATTTCTACACTTTTCTAGACTCTTCTTATTAAATTCATCTAAAAATCACCTTTTCATCACTTATCAAGTCCTATTTTGAAGTGTTGTAAAGTCTTGTAACAAGATTTCATGTTTTTCTAGGCTTAATTTCACCATTTACACCTTTCTTATGCTTTATTTGACCCCTTTATGCCCTTATAAGGCTTAATTAAGTGTATTTTTTAATGTAAACCTGAAAAAAAATTAAATGAAAGATAATTCCCAACACCCACTGCCAGGTCCAAGGTGGGACCCATTCACCATGGGTGGTGAATGAGTCCCTCTTGGCTCGACAATTTCAAAATATTTCAAATTTTTCGTCGGGTTTTTATTCAAAATTACTTGATGTCGACTTGTGATGAGGTATCATTAGTTTACTAAGGCACAAGTGTGTATAAATAAGTGGTTTTCTCCTTATTTTACATACCCCATCTCCTACAATCTCTTTTCATCCATTCATCCATCATTCTTCCATCTCAAGTCAAGCAAGTTAGGGCTTCACCATTTCAAGGCATTAAAACATTAATTTCTAGATATTCAAGGGTTGAATCTTCATGGAAAGGTAATCATCTCCATTGTTACATGTTTCACTACATTCTTTCATCATTTTTGTTTAATTACCTAAAAGGGGTTTGACCAAGGAAAACCACCATGCCCTAACATTCAACATTTCTCCTTCTTGCCTTATGTGTTTGTAGATTTAGGTCTCTTGGAAGCTTGGAAATCATTGAAGATCAAGTGGAATTTTTTTTTAGGTCCTCTCTTCATTCATTAAGTCAAAATATTAACACAAATTCACTTTCACATTTGGAAATCAGAGTTTTAGAAGTGGACACCTATAGAGAATCAAAGTGCAGATTGAAAGCTCTGGATTCCACTTTTGAAAATTCAGAAATTCAAAATTGGACTCATTCACCATGGGTGGCGAATGAGTTCCACTCCAAGGTCAGTTTTTGGTTTTCTGCATTTTTAAATACCCTTTTATCATAAAGAGGTTCTGGCTCAATTTTGCAGGACTGGGACTGATTCACCCAAAATGGAAAATGAGTCCCACCAAGCCTAAAAATTAACATCAACAACATTTCAAGTGTCATTTCCAGCCTCCTTCCAAATCCTAGGTGCACACTTTCAATTTAGTTTATTTTTATTAAGTTTTGCATTCATTTCTAGTTCATTTGTGCATAACACAATGTGTTTTCAAACAAGTCACATTTCTTAGGTTTTGCATTTAAAATCAGTCAATCACATTGTTTAGTTGCATTTAGATCATCTAATATAGTATTAATTACTCCATACACTTCATAATTTTAGTGAACCTACATAGATTTATTGTGGGGTTTATCTCTCTCCTTTTAGGTGAAACATCCTAAGAGTGCAAGAGTAGCCTATAAGCCCTACCCAAAAATTGATGGTTCATTTTGGTGAACCTTCTTTTTGAATGCTTTCTTGACTAATTTTGAGTCCTTCATCATCATAGATCTAGCTTGCATTGACCTTGCATTAGGGTTTGCATGATTCATTTACAGGCTAGGTGTTAACTTTTGCATTCAGAAAAAGTGCATTTAGGTTGCATTCTTAGGATCTAAATTCATTTCATTTTTTTGAAATTCTAAATTTTTAACTTAGCTCTGCATCATAGCACTCTAAAAGCATTAAAATCACTCAATTTTTTTTGAAAAATCTGAAAAAAGTCCATACTGGGACTCATTCACCACCCTAGGCGAATCAGTCCCTTTTGACCCTGAAACTACCTTTTATGTTGCTAAAAACACTATTTTTAGGCTTCTGTTTGGTACCATTTCCTATTTCTATCAATAGTCTACATTTTTGTAACATTCATTTCACTAGATCTCACTTAAAATAGGTCATTTCATGCATTGCTTCATTTTGCATTTGCATTTTTCATGTCATTTTCTGATTGGTGCATAGTGTAATCAGACCATTACCTTGTTTCATATTTGAAAATTGCATTTCATTTTAAGTCATTGCATTGCACTTTCTTTTCTTTTTCATCATAGCATGTTTTCTTTCAAAAGATGTGGCTTTGATTTGGCTAAAAATAGATTGCATAAATACAACATTCCCTCTTATGAGTTCAATTTTGATTACAACAATGAGGTCTTTTAGAAACATAGTCAAACCATTGACACACTCCTTAATATTACATTTCCCATTGGCGCAAATGGTAATATAGACAATCATCACAATAATACGTGTTCTTCTCCCGATATCTCTCCTATTAGTGATGAAGGTATCTCAGTGAAGGAAGTTACAAGTCTTGAGGGTCTTGATTTTCCATCTCCTTATTCCCCTTCGGAAGATGTTAGACAACATGAACATGAGTTCATAGAAATAGTTCTAAATATCACATTACCTAGTCTCCAAAACCATGACAATCAAACTTGTTCATCTCCTAATATCCCTCCTCAATGTAAAGAGGATAGGTTGGTGTTAGAAGACATCCCTATTACGGATCATGAACCCATTGATCCTCCCTTCCCTAATGCTCCTCCCATTTGGGAAAATCTATTTGAAAACCATAGTGGTCCTTCTATTGATGCCTCCCCCACTTATGATCAACCTACTTTACAAACTTCAAACTTGGATGAACAAATTACAAGCTCTCCTAGTAGGGTAGATAACATGGCGCAAGAGAATGAGACCTTAAAGGAAATGGACATTCAACTAACACCTTCTCCTGATCATCCCCCTCTTGACAATCCCATCATTGATCATTCCCCTATTGGCGATGAAGTTATTTTGGAAGAACCTAGCCTTACTTGTCAAGAACATGTGGCTTGTTGTTCTCCTAAAAGCTCTCCTTCTAGGGAGAATATCATGGTGCTAGAAAATGACAACAATCATAAAGTGTCTTCCTTGAATAAACAATTGGTTCTTAATTGCCCTTCATTAGAGCTACATCAATCCAAGACCGTCGAGGTTATGAATGCACAATTTTCCCTTAGATACCTCTCAATCAATGGACCTCATACATACCCCGTGGGACATCCTAACAACCCTCTAATTCTATAACCACCTCCACACAAATGAAAAAATCCAAATAAATCTCAACTCATCCTTTACCCACTGTCACATAAACCTTCACAAAAACTTGAATTCACCCTCTACCCACCTCAAACTAATGTGTCACAACAACTGAGTTATAATACCATTGCTCATACATATAACACTCGATATAACCTGCAACCAACCTCAACACCCTTACCTTTTCCTAATCCCCTCCCGTCTGGACCTTTCTTACAAGGTCTTCCTACTAGAAAGGATTACAATCTTGTTGAGAAATTAAAGAATACTCCTACTAAGATCTCATTGTGGGATCTTACTCAAGCCTCCCCTCATTATCACAACATGATCCAAACAACCTTACAACAAGTTCTTGTCCCTTCTAATGCACAACCAACTGACATAACAACAATGATCCAAGGACCAAATGTTGACATTATTTTCAACCAAAGTGAACTCCCCTCTTTGGATGTGCAAGAAGAAAATGAAGCTTTCATGATCATTGCTCAATACAAAACAAACGGGATAAAGAGAACTCTTGTAGATACTAGTTTTTCCCTTAATGTTTGTAGTGTGAGCCTTTTGGATAGGTTTAGCATTGATCAATCAACTATTTGACCTGATTCTTTCTCTATTAAGGGATTTGACAATGTAAAAAAGAAACCGCTAGGGGTAATCATTCTGCCTCTTACTATTGGAGTGGTCACCTTGAATACACCAATCCATGTTATGCCTTATGAAATTTCATGTAATCTTATCTTAGGTAGACAGTGGATTCATGCTATGAAAGGTCTTCCTCCCACTCTCCATCACAAAATGAAATAAATTTACAATGACACATTCCACACACTTGATGATGATCTTGAACCTACTAGTGTCTTACAACTTGGGAAAAACAAAGGAAAGTCTGGGTATGTGCAGGATCATGATGGGCCAAAAGTGGCGATATGATGGGTACATATGTAGGGTATGTGGCTGATGATTTTTTGTTTACCCAAACTTGATTAAATGAAAAGGGTTTTTAAAGGAGATTCTCAAATTTACACCAATATAAATTATGCTTTACTTTTAATTGAATAAATAATTATTATTCATTTTCTATTTGGATTATGACTAAAGTCCTCATTGATAGGCCGATTGAAAAACATCTATAGCTTTCAAACAATATCACATTTTTTAAATATAAAACATGCATCACATTCTATGCTTCACATACTATAGGATTAAAAAAAATGAATTTCATGAATTTTTGACCAAGTTAAGGTGGTTAGACATACAAGTTTTTATATTTTTTAAAAGTTGTAATAAAAAATTCATAATTAATTATTTACTTTGAAAAAAATTACAAAAGAATATGTGTCACATTTGGACATGAGTCCTCTTCTTATATCTAAAATATTATAAAAAAAATTATCATTTTATTGTGGTTAGGGTGATCAGACAAACACCTACTTCTTATTTTTTCCCTGAAATTTAAGTACTACTACATTGAAATTTCAATTTTCACCAAATAGATTTTAAAAAACCTAGTAGTTTAGAAACTACATTCGATTTTCTAGAGATTCTATTCTTGCATATTTTTGAAATAATATAGATAACCTATTCAAATTTTTACGTCAAGTTGCCTAACTCTTTTTTTTTCAATTTTTTCACCACTTAAGGACTTGTTTTTTCCATGATGATCCTGCACATACCTGTCCTTACAAACATCAACTACACTAGTGGAATGTTTTGAAAATAAGAAAAAAGATAAAACAACACTGTCAACACAAAATTTGGACAACCTTTCGAAAGCATCCACCTCAACCACAGTAGACAAAGAAGCAGACTACACAACAACCTTTGACAAACACAATAATGAACAACCACCAACTAATCACAAAGAAATGAAAAATATTTATGGAAAAGGTTATGAGCTTATGAAACAACTTGGATATAGTGGAAAAGGATGTGGTGCTAACGAACAAGGTATCTGCGACCCTATTGACCCTCTCACACAACACACAACTCATGGCCTTGGTTATTGTCTTGTACTAGAGATCACCAAACCTTCACACAACATCAACAATCTCACACAACACACTCCTAAATCATCCTTAACAACTAGTGGTCCTACACATCAACCTTTACCAAACACGCAACACTCAACTACACCTTTTCTTAATGTCAATGTCATCTCGCAAAATGTTCCTAATTTTAATTCGTTAGATTTTATACCTTCCTATAATGGGGAGAATAAAATCTCGCAATCTCAAGAAACTTGTGTAAGTATGACATCCAATACTAAGCAAGTTGTATCGATGAAAAAAACCACAAGGCCACCTTCTACCATTGATCAAGGGGGTATCTTGTCGAGACTCCTCCAAGATCACTTGATCACCCTCCCACCAAGAACTCAAAAGAAATGTTCTTCCAAGACTTCATTTTGAACCTATCATAGAGTTCATGGTCACTTCACTAATGAATGTCATGCTTTGAGTTGCATAATCCAAAATCTTAAGGAATTTGGTATGCTTCTCTCTATGGGGGAAACTAATTCCTCTAATTGATATTGATTGTCACTCTAGCATACATTTCAGCAATCACTTTAGCTCACCTTTGTTCTACACTAAGTGGGGACAAGGGGTTCGAAAGCCTCGTCCTCATATGTCACTTGCGGTTGCCTCCTTTGGCTAGTTGTTAACCTTTCATGAGTACATAAGAGCAAGCTTGGGATGTGGACGACATGCCTTAAGTTGGATCACATATGACATACTTCTCTCCTTCATGACGTAGCTTATTTGAAATATATGACTTGGCATAGGGCTTTCCCAGTAAGCTCTCATATCATCTTCTTCTACTTTAAAGCAATTTATCATAGTAATGGGGTTCACAATTGCTTTAAAGTGGGGGCATACATCACCACTCACATTTTATTGTGTGATTTTCTTTTTCTTGCGATTTCCTCTCTTGGAAGCATTAGGTATAATGTTTCCCAAGATGATACCTTGCACTTATCCTCTCTTGAAGACATTAAGCATGGTGTTCCCTAAGATGAGACATTGTACATACAAAGAAAAATCCCTTTGAACAATCCTTAGCATTAACAATGTCTATGAATGTCAAGCATATGAAGTTTTTCTTACCTCATAAAGCTTGAATTTTTTTTCCCTTGTGGCGCCTTGCTAAAGTTATCAAGAGGTATAACTTTGATATGGTTGAGTGGGAAGTGCATTCAGTGGCACAACTTTCCCCATAACCACTTATGTGTTTGAGTGCATACCAACTAGCGTATGTTTCTCATCTTTTGGGACTTCTCACCCAACAAACAATCAAAATTTCAGTGGCCCTAGACTAACTATGTTGTGGACTTCTCACCCTGTAGATGACTTGAAGTTCTATGGACCCAGAGTGAGTACATACTTTCCACCTCGTCTTTCTTTCCTTTAGTTCTTGACATTGCACATGATTTTGTATCTTGATGGTTTCACTTAGGATATTGGATCCTGGGGGCTTATGCAACCTCCTTTGAACTTTTTCATTCTTTTTCGTCTACATCTATACACTTGGATCTCTCTTGAATGTCTACTTTAGTGTGAGTTTGAAGCAAGTTCATCCTCTCACTAAAGTGGGGGCTAAATGTACCATAGAAAAAAGGGTCTTTTGCTTGACATGGGAATAATTCATGATAAATTAGACTTAATGAGGCCTTGATTTAGGTGTTGTGAGGCATTTTAACACTAGGTCTTGGACCCTATCAAACTGAATAATATGCATTTATTGATGTCTTGTGAAGGTGTTGTGAAGTTTCGTAACACATTTCTACACTTTTCTAGACTCTTCTTATTAAATTCAGCTAAAAATCACCTTTTCATCACTTATCAAGTCCTATTTTGAAGTGTTGTAAAGTCTTGTAACAATATTTCATGCTTTCTAGGCTTAATTTCACCATTTACACCTTTCTTATGCTTTATTTGACCCCTTTATGCAAGATATTTCCTGACACCCACTTTCAGGTCTAAGGTGGGACCCATTCGCCATGGGTGGTGAATGAGTCCCTCTTGGCTCCAATTTCAAAATATTTCAAATTTTCTTTCAAGTTTTTATTCAAAATAACTTGATGTCGGCCTCTGATGAGGTATCATTGGGTTACTAAGGCACAAGTGTGTATAAATAAGTGTTTTTCTCCTCATTTTAAATCCCCCATCTCCTACAATCTCTTTTCATTCATTCATCCATCATTCTTCCACCTCAAGTCAAGCAAGTTGGGGATTCATCATTTGAAGGCATTAAGACATCAATTTTTAGATATTCAAGGGTTGAATCTTTATGTTTTGTTGCATACTCTCAAGATCAATCTTCATGGAAAGGTAATCATCTCCATTGTTACATGTTTCATTACATTCTTTGAACATCATTTTGGTTTAATTACCTAAAAGGGGTTTGACCAAGGAAAACCCACATGCCTTAACATTCAACATTTCTCCTTCTTGCATCGTGTGTTTGCAAATTTAGGTCTCTTGGAAGCTTGGAAGTCATTGAAGATCAAGTGGAAAAGTTGTTTAGGTCCTATCTCCATTCAACAAGTCAAAATATCAACAAAAACTCACTTTCAGGTTCAAAAATTAGAGTTTCAAAAGTGAACACTTGTAGAGAATCAAAGTGAAAATCGAAAGCTTTGGATTCCACTTATGAAAATTTAGAAATTCAAAAGTGGACTCATTCACCATGGGTGGCGAATGAGTCACACTCCAAGGTCAGTTTTTGGTTTTCCACATTTTTAGATACCCTTTTGTCAGAAACAAGTTTCGACTTAGTTTTGTAGAACTAGGATTGATTCTCTCATAATGGAAAATGAGTCCCACCAAACCAAAAAATTAGAATCAGTAGCATTTCAAGTGTCATTTCCAACCTCCTTCCAGATCCAAGGTGCACACTTTCAGTTTAGTTTATTTCTGTTAAGTTTTGCATTCATTTCTAGTTCATTTGTGCATAACACAATGCGTTTTCAAACAAGGCACATTTAATAGGTTTTGTATTTAAAATCAGTCAATCACATTGTTTCGTTGCATTTAGATCAAGTCTCATATAGTCTTAATTACTCCATACATTTCATAATTTGAGTGAACCTACATAGATTTTGTGTGGGTTTTATCTCTCTCATTTTGGGTGAAGCATCCTAAGAGTGCAAGAGTAGCCTATAAGCCCTACCCAAAAATCTACGGTTCACATGTTTAGAATGATAGTTTTAATGGCTTCTTCCTCTTTGTTTAAATTGAATGATCTTTTTGGGATTGATGCTTAGTGGTTTAAATATGCTTTGAATCATCGTGGATCAAATGTAGTTAACCTATACTACATCATCGGTTGTAGTTCCCTAACAAAAATATAATTTAATGATTATTCTCAAAAAATATATGCTTTAATAGTCAAAGGTAAATTTTAACTAATAATAATAAATTATTATATTGAGAGGAATGCTATAGTGGCATTAAGGAGATTCATTCTATAAATTTATGTTTTTTTTAAATTAAATTGGAAACACATTGTCAAAACTATACAAATTAATATATCTAGTAAATAAAATAGTTCTAAAGAGAAACAAAATGTATCATAAGTAAATAAAATAACTTCTATGTAAATAAAAATAGCACTTCAAATAAAAATATATTACAAACAATGTAAATAAAATAAAATATTTTTTAAATAGTTCTAAAATAAAATAGTAAAACAAATATTTCTAATATATAAAAAAAATTATAATGTCTTAAATACATATATCTAGAAGATGACAAGAGATAACAATCTCAAGGTTCCTATATCAAAATCAATATAGAGAATAGATATGATGCCTGAGACTAATATCATGTAGCATTTTTTAAATGTATGTATTGAAGATATCTATTCTAATAGAATTTGTAACACGATAATTAAAATGTTGATTTAGAATTTTGATTGTGTATTAAATGCTATCTTCCTAAAAAAAAGAAGCCTATCATATTCATCAAAATATATAATATAAATCACAATTAGTGAATATTTGTAAAGCATATCATATGTATAAAATTGTTATATTTTGAAAGGATTTGTATTTCTAAACATCAACTTTCTTTTTGGAGAATTGTTTCCCTATTTTTAGTTTTTAGAATGATCATGTGAAAATGGTGGGAACATATTAGTCCATTAAATGAATTAACATGTGATATAGCCACAATGTTAATATTGATCTTTTTTTCCCTATATTAGTTGTTACTTTGGAAAGAGTCAATTCTTATAATTTCTATATTTTTAATACTAAAGCTAATTGTAAGGGTAGTTGATGTGTGCATCCCTTTGTATTGGTGACAATATAATTATATTAGAGATACATCAAGATTAAAAAAGAATTATGATGTAATTGTCACATTCCACCATAACATATATTGGTAGATCTATTGGGGATCTTCTAGGTTTGTATATTATAATATGAATAAATAAAAATTAGGAAAATATGGGAGATAAAATAACAAGCACAAATGAACATTGCAAATATTATATTTGGATTACCCAAATTATAATGAGTACAAATCCATGCATATATAGAAAAGGAAGAGGCAATCCACCTATGAGGTGGATAGACAAGTGCCCCATGATGTGGCACAAGTGAGTAGACAAGTGTCCTATATGTGTCAACCTTGGGATCAATTGGACTGTTCAAACTAACAACCTATTTTACCAAGTCATCAACCTTGATGCCAAGTGTTGAGTGGCCTTTGAGGTAAGATGGAAAGCCTTCCAACCTCAAAAAGGTAGTACATGAGGTTTACCAAATAACTTGGTAACCTCTAGAGGTCTAAAAGGTTGCACATTTAGTTAGACAAGATGTTATCTAACCTCATCAACCTAAGTACAATTAAGTATAGTGAATAGATAAATCATTCACTCTAATAGAATGTATCACAAAGCTCCAATTATAATAACATCTTCTATGATCCATATATTAGAGGTTAGCATGACCCTTGTATCCTTAGCAATCAATAATTAAACATCTAGTTCATTATTTAGACCTCTTGATAGATTG
This sequence comes from Sequoia sempervirens, assembly GCA_007258455.2. NCBI lineage: Eukaryota > Viridiplantae > Streptophyta > Pinopsida > Cupressales > Cupressaceae > Sequoia > Sequoia sempervirens. The sequence continues at coordinate 121,206,202 of VDFB02047230.1, forward strand.
GTACTCCCCTCTTTGCTTATAATGGTACAAGCTATCAATATTCTCAAATAATATTATGTTTTCTATTATGGTTATGTGTATTATTATTTTTTTATAAGTACATGAATATTATTATCAAGATTTTCCCTAACTATTGGATGTAATGTAATATGTTTTTTCATCAATAAGTTCCATTTATAAGTTGTTGGTTATGATTCTCTAATATTTTTGAGTAGTTGGTGAAACCTTTGCTGGTTCTTAATTTCACCTTCATGTTTAAATGTATTACCTAAAACATATATGTTGCACTAAAACTCAAGAAAAAAAATTGTGTTCCAATTTTATGTAAAAGGTTATCTAATTCAACTCAACAATTTTCCTGATAAGACCTTGTACTCCATAGTATAGTGCCAAAATGTATCAAGCAATAAGCTAAATGTGAGTTGGGAATGTTGTCTATGTAATCTCATAACTTATTGATGATTATTGGAATATCTTGAAATCTCTTTTTGAAAAACACTATAGATGATTTCAATGCATAATTTCTCATAATCATACTCATTTTATATAATATCTAAATTATGCGTGTCATCCAAAATGGTGATCTCTATATAAAAATAAATTATTAAAAAATTCATGTAGACGGACTCTCCTTAATCATTATTCTAACTAATCCATCATCCTTTTGGAAATAATGTTGGGAAATTCATGTCATTTAACCCTTTTATGACATAAACATACGTTAGAAATGCTCTAATTCTTAGTTAGTCAAATAACTGATCGAAGTTCAAAATTAGGGTTACTTACCCATGTTTGTATTAGTTTCATCTCTTTGGGAATTGGTGATTTCGAGGACATTGATGTAATAAAATTAATAATTTTCCTTCATTCATACCCATTAGTGAACCTACAAATGCATATTCATTTACAAGTGAGTCCATTTTTAAATGGAGATATTAAATTTAAAAAATATTTTAATCTAAATTGGATCTATGTTTTTGATAATATTTAAGTGTCATTTTCAGGGTGCAGTACCCTTAACACGAGGAACCCATAGGGTCAAAGTTCAGATAAGAAAACAAAAAAATAGTTACAACTTAATGTCCAAACATAGAGATAGTAGAGAGATAGCAAAAAACAACCCACCAATAATGGACATAAAATTGGATCTATGTTTTAAACTACAAAAAATTTAATCAATTTTAACATCTCTATATATATTTTCACATTCTATTTGTAGACATGCAAATAATCTTAATCAATATCATGCATCTAATTCCATTTCCTCTATTAATCAAATAAAGTAATTTATTAGATTAATTCACTAATCATGTTTAATCAAAATCCTCTTATTAATTAAATAAATCAATTTGTTTAATTAAAATCTTCAAAATCCTCTTATTAATTAAATAAATCAATTTGTTTAATTAATACCCAAAGTCCTCTTATTTGATTAAATAAATCAAATTATTTAAATCAAATTCACTAACCCACTCAAAGTTGATTAAATTTTAAATTAATTAACTTTAATTCTCATTACCCATTCTCTAGCTTTTGACTCAACCGCGGTCAAACTCAACCCCTGACTAACCCACCCACTTGCACATGAAAATAAATTTTTCTAATTAACTAATTATCTCATTTTCCCTCTCAAAAGCACATTATAGGGAATATTCCCTTTATTTGACTTTCTCATTCAAACAATTTCTTCCCCCAAAACAATTCAAGCACATTCATTTCATGCCTCTCAAACATGCATTTGGTGCCTCTTACAAACACATACAAAGTGTGATCAATCCTTACCCATTAGCAATGAGACAAATGTCTCAATGCCATTGGTCCTTTTTTAATCACACATTCTTCCTATTCTTAAATTCTTCTAACCTCTAACCTATAAATAGAGGCCTTCTCTACTTGAAATCTATACACAGTTTTATGCATTTACACTATACACACATTTGTCTTCATCACTTGCATCTTGCTCATCATTTTGAAAGCTTATCAAGGGTTGGGAAAGGGCTACTTTCCACATCAAAGTAGTACCAATACACTATGAGATAGAGTTTGCTTCATGTTTTCATATGCTTTTGTTTAGTTTCATTGTTTCCTTGGTTGTGTATTTAACATGATTGAGTATTTCATAGAGATGTTTAATTTGTTGCACTTTAATTAACTAACTATGCTAATACATGTTAATTTTTTAACATTTTGCAGATTTTACATCTACATAATGGCGCTAGAAGGAGGGTTGGATCTCTGTTCTTTTGTTGTATTTTAGTTCATTCTAAAATAATTTTGGATCTATGTTCTTTTGTTGTATTTTAGTTCATTCTAAAATAATTCTGCCTACTGTCCATTGGCAACAACTACATTACATATGAATTAAATTGATAGTAAAAGTTACAGAATGCAGCCACGTTTTGGGAGGTTGGGTGTGTTTTAATGTTGCAAACTTCAAAATAATTATTGTTCTCGCATCCAAACTGTTGCCTGGGGCATTTGTCATGCCGAAACCTCAATTTTTATGATGTTTTAAGTGTTTTTTTTGTCACTAGCTAAGGGAAAAACATGACAACAATGCAAAAAACGCCTTTGTAATTTTGTTGGAATATATGAGAGTAAAATTCTTGGTAAATGCATTTTTTTTTATTAGTAAAAGAGGGAAATTGTGATCTTTCTTTTTGAGGAGTATTGAGTATATTGCCAACATTAAATGGTAGGGGCTGAATTATTTTTTCCAGATCCAAGTTAAAAAAAATTGGTATTGACTGTGATTCTCTATTGAATGGAATCCCCAAATCAAATTTGCTAGAAAATCTACATTTAGTTTAATGTATTCACATTGGTATTGGCCTTGATTTGATTTTTTAAGGACGCCATACTTAGAGAGTGAATTGTGTTTTGATTTTTAATGCTACATCTTTCACGTGATTTGAATCCAAATTTTATTTGGGAAATGCTAAAATCTATCTTTATTTAAAAATTGTGTTTTGATTTCTAATGCTACATCTTTCACATTATTTGAATCTAAATTTTATTTGGGAAATGCTAAAATCTATCTTTATTTAGGGATTTTGTTTTAAATTTTAATGCTAAATATTATCATTAATTCTTTGAAATAAATCTCATCTGTAATATTTTACTTTGTAATGTTTGTAGGTTAGGATTGGAATTGAGCAAAAGCAAGTAGATTGGAGTTGAAGAAAATTGAACATTGAACTTGAACTTGGCAAAAACATTTTTAAATGCTTATCGTAATAGCCTAGGGCTTTCATTCATGTTGTTATTTTCTATTTTAGGACAACTCACTTCTTTTTGGGTTTTAAAAAGAACATACAAAAGATTTCTTTTTCTCAAAGTTGGTTAAAAGGAACATTAGAAACTCACTAGATTTTATTTTGGGTTTTAAAAATTTAATAAACAACTTCAAACACTTGTTTTGGTGCTATGAAAAGAACCCATTTATTGCTTTTGAGGTCTAAAATGAACATGTGCTTATCTTGTTTTGTAATCTTTTTTACAAACTAATACAATCAAAATGTGTATGCACTTCTTTCACGCTTCATGTGATCTTGAGAATCAAAAGAATTTTAGTGATATTAGGTTATCTAAAAGATGGCCTCCACAATTCAATTTGGGATTTTAAAAATTGAACAAATCTTGCTAGTGTGAGCTAAGTTTATTGCGTGTGTTCTCTGTTTGTTCACACAAACAAAGATTGATTGAACTACGAATGTACTTACTCACTTTTTTTTACCTTTAGAGGGCCTTCCTTGGTGGGAAAAAGTACTCACCCTGAGGGAACGACCCAAGAAGTAATGAGCATAAGTTGGGCTCTTCTGAACCACTATACAATTTTTTTGGTTGCAAGGAAAGTTTGCAATCAACTTAGTGATGCATGATAGCTCTCCCCCAGTATCTTTATGATGTGTAAAGCCCTTGTTCTGAGGGTTGGGAGACCTCTTGAGGGATTTTATCATTTTTTCCTTTTAACCAGATGCACTTATTATGAACCATTGTGTAGTAGCCAAAAATCCCAATATTTTTTAATGTCAGGAGGTCAAACCTCTAGAGCCATCCCACATACTTGCGATTATTTATAGAGATGAAAAGTTCATCATGGGAGATTAATGAGAATTGAATCTTGGTTGACCCACAGAAGTGAGTGTTGTGGAGGGGAGCCAGTGTCGTCAAGCTTCTAGTCATCTGCCTTGAATAAGTGCAACTGAATTTATCCAAGTGGGAAATTCAACAAAAAAAATTTCCATCCTAGGATTGTACAATCTTGAGTCAGTTAAACACATTGTGTGGATCCAAAATATTGAAAACAAACATTCAACAAGGACATCAAATTTCAAACCTTTAGAAGGAGCAAATACCTTTGAAAATTCAAATGCTACTGCTTGTCCCTAGGGATTTCATCCTTAGAGGCTTCTAAGTATTTGGGTTTATATCTCAATTTTATCCCACTAAAGTCAACATTAGGGAACTATTGCCTTGATTTTCTTGATTCCCGCATAATGGACTTTGTGGGATGAAAAGAAATTGGGACATTAGACATTTAGTTTGAAAAGCTAAAGCAAGAAAGTGTTTGTGGTAAAAAGAACTCATTAAGTATAGATAAGAAACATTTGGACCCCACACGTGCTTTTTCAAATGTTTTCCCAAAAGATCAAAATCTAAAAACCAAATTCCAAAGGTCTTAGTCCAAGAGCTCTTAAGAAATGTCTTTCAACACTTTATGAATTTAGAGAGATATTGGTATTCAATTTTTACAAATGTGCATCAAAGAACAATCCCAATTTGTATTCATTTTACTATTGTCAAAATCCAAGTCTTTTTCAAAGGTTTTATTTTCTCACATAGGAAGTATAGCATGTTCTTCAATACCAAGGTCTTGTAAACAAAAGTATCTCTAGGTTCACTTAGGATCAAAATCAAAACCATCTCACAAATAACTCTTAGAAATCTTGAAAAAAAAAAAATCCTTCATGCTAGACTTTTGGAAAATCCTTTAAATCAAAAATCAAAATCATCTTGTTTGACTAAGTGTGTGTAGATGCATCCTTCTCCATACACTTAGTTAAATTATCACCTTGTGAGCAAGTTCGTCTAAAGATAGCATCCAACATCTTGGGATTTACAAATTCATTATCTAAACATCCAAATTAAAATCAAATCCAAAATCAAATCTGCACTATAGAAAAATGGCTCCTTGTCATTTTCATGGTCTTTTAGGCCTTGCTTCATGATGTTTGGTCTACGTTGCTTTCATTTAGGTACTAAGATTCAAATAATGATGTCTTGTGAAGGTGTTGTGAAGTGTTGTAAAGTATTTCTACACTCTTCTAGACTCTATTCATTACAATTCACTTAAAAATTAGCTTTTCATCACTAATCAAGTCCTATTTTGAAGTGTTGTAAAGTCTTGTAACAAGATTTCACACTCCTCTAGGCACAATTTCACTATTTACACCTTTCTTATGCTTTATTTGAACCCTTTATGCCCTTATAAGCTTTAATTAAGTGCATTTTTTAATGTAAACCCGACAAACAACAATAAAAACTATTTAATTTTTGACACCCATTTTCAAGTCCTAGGTGAGACCCATTTGCCATGGGTGGCGAATGAGTCCCCCTTGACTCCAAATTTAAAAAATTTCAAAATTCCTTTTGGGTTTTTATTCAAAATCACTTGATGTTGGCCTGTGATGAGGTATTAACGGGTTACTAAGGCACACAAATGTATAGATAAGTTTTTTTACATCCATTTCAACCCCCATCAATATCAATTCATCAAGTTCACTAATTCACTCATTTATTCAAGCATTCAAGCACCTTACAACATCAAATCAAGCATCAATCAAGCATTTTGGAGCATCCATTGATATAATCTTTAGATTTTCTACAACAAGAGTTTGGTAAGTTGATAGCATTTGCATGTTATTTGTTTATCATTCTCTTTCATTTCATCATTTCATTAAGGGTTTGATTACCAAAGTGGGGTTTGACCAAGGAAAACCCCTATTCTCTAACCCTCGACCATTTTCCCCCTCTTGCATGTGTATTTGTAGACTTTTGTATGCAGTTTTAACAAGCATTTAGGTGTTGAAGAGTGGTCAACAAGTCAACTAGGTGCTTCAAGTCAAATCAATCATTCTTCAAGCTTGGAGAATGTATTATGTCTATTTCCTACAGAATTGACTTTGATAACCCGACAAGCAGACATCCTCAAATCTAGTGTTATAGAGTTGTCTCCTGATTTCTCAAAATGTTGGGAGAGGACTAATTCACCACTAGTGGCAAATGAGTCCCACCTTAAGGCTAGAAATATAAGTTTTGTCAGATTCTAGATCCCGACAATCAGAAACATGTTTCTAACAGTTTTTACCAGAAGTAGGACTAATTCGCCACCCTAGGTGAATGAGTCCCACTGGTGAATTTTTGTAATTCCAGAGAGCATTCAGAACATTCCAAAATCTTCATTAGACTTCCAAGTGCACTCTAATTTATCTCATCTCTTTCTATTATGCATTTATTTATCCATAGTTCATTGTTTGCATACAACATTGTGTTTTCTAACATAGCATAAAGCTTAGATTTTGCATACATAATCAGTCATATAGATCACTTAATTGCACTTATTTCATTTCATTTAGCTTAAAAAACATCATGAATTACATAATTTGAATGAACCTAGTTAGCATTTTTGGCCTACCTCTCTCCTTTTAGGTGAAAAACCCTAGAAGAGTAAGCGAGTATTGTGGAGCCAAAAATCTACTGTTCAAAATCAAACCAAATCAAACCCAACATCAAAAATCTAAAAGTCCTAAAGTCTAGTATCTCCTTCAAGGATCTTAAGATTTTACTCATTCACAATCACCCATCTTTCATTATCTCATTACCATCCTTTGATCCTTAACATCTTAGACTTTCTTTTTTGTACCTAAAGTTTAGATTAATCTAAGGATTTATAGGTTCACCTCCCACATTCCTAAAAATTGATCCTTATTTTATGGTCCAAACTAGGTCTCAACACAAGAAAAACATGGAAGCCAACAAAGAAATATCTACTTCGAGTGACTTGAGTCAAACCGCTCCTGAAATCAATCCCATTGGGTCTAGCAATCCCTCACCCAATATTCCTCTAATACCACAAGATCCTCGAGAGGGATATTTTCAAGTGGAGGACATCACCAATAATTTCCTAGGAATGACTCAAGATGAAATCATAGAAATGGTCCAAAACCATGAAACTCACAAAATTGTCAATGCCATGATGAGACTTAATCCTTCAAAATGCATGCTAGAGTTGGCAAAAGAAGGGGCTGAACTCCCTTCTGATTATGAGGTAAGCACCATTATGGAGAAACCTTTTGAGAATATGTCGCTTGTACCATTCACACCATCTTTTCAAAACATCATCCAACCCATTCCACAACCCACATCATCCCTTGCTCCAACTCAACCCATTGTCAACAAGGGGAGTTCATTACTCCATGCTCTTCAAACACACCCCCTTGTAAGTAATAAACAATTGGATGCAAATACCATCTTGGGTCTATCAAATACCGTCCCTCAAGATCCCAAGCATCCATACGTTCCACTCGTCTTTCATGACACCAACAACCCATCCTCTTTTGTGGCATATTCTCATAATTCACAAGTCTCTCTCCCCATGGTACCACAAGAACAAGTGGGTCTATTTGAACAAGGGGGAATATTTGGGGCCTCATATTCACTTTCTCAAGGGAATCTACCACCAATTCCACCACCAATTCCTCTACCACCAACATCCACATCAATCCTTGGTCTATGGAAACCACCTTTACCTAACATGCCAATCACAAATCAATCAAACAAAAAAAATCCTATAACCATAAATCAAATCAGTGTACCAAATCCTCCAAACATGTCACTGATATCGCAACAATAGGTGGCATCAATCCAGGCAGTGCCATCAATCACTACACCTCAAAATGTGGTCTCCCAAGGACCCAACATATCAATTTCCCCATCTACCACAATCACTCAAAACACATCTCAACAACCACCTCAACAAAATCTCATCACCCCATCTCACACAATTATAAATCCTTTACCACCACATCCAAATCCAAACATGGCGAACCAATATAGCATAACAATACAAGCAGCTCAACAAGCCTATCAAAAGGAACTCTAGCAATACCAAAATCAACAAGCTACACAAGTTGCACAACAAGTTGCACAACAAGCACATGCACAACAAGCCACACAACATGCACAACAAGCCACCTAGGCACAAGTCCAAGCTTTGTTGCAACAACAACAAGCCACATAGGCTGCTCAAGTAGTGCAAGCCACACAAGATTCCCAAGCTGCCCAACAAGATCAAGCACAGTACCAAGCTCAAAAACAAGCATACCAGCAAGCTTTACAACAATATGAAGAGCAACAAGAAGTAGTCCAACTACTATCCCAACAACAAGCATTGTTGGCACAATAGTAGAAAACCCAACAACAAGCATTGTTGGCACAACAACAATTGCAAGCATACCAACAAGCATTTTTGGTGCAACAAAACTTGCAACCACCTCCCATGAACACACAAAACAATCCACCCATGACACCAAAAATCACACCACCTAAAAACATATTCATTCCACTACCCAATCCGTAAGATGATGTGTCTACACAAATCAAAGTTCTCTCACAACTGCTAGACCTCCAATCAAGGAAAACAACAAAAACACCAAAGAATTTTTTCCCTTATCTGTTCGATAGGAGCATTGTGATGAAACCATTCCCACAAGGATTTGAAACCACTAAATTTGACAAATATCATGGGATGGGAAGCCCTAAATATCACATCAGGGAATTCCAAATACATTGTATGGAGGTTGCATATGGAAATTCTTACCTAATGCGACTGTTTCCTCAAAGTTTGGCTAGGCCCACAATGGAATGGTTCTCTCATCTACCCCCTAGAATCAAAAAGTTCCAAGAAATTATGGACGCATTCAAACAAAATGATTCATTCAACATAGGCATGGATGTGAGTCTAGAAGAGATATCTGCCTTAAAACAAGCCAAGGGGGAGGCATTTGCATCTTTCTTACAATGATGGCAATCCAAAGCCAACATAAGCAAATGGGTCATGCCAGAGGAACAACAAATATGTACCATCATCGCCAATCTCGAAGGGACCTTGTCCTTCCATCTAAAAATTTAATGCATCACCATTTATGACTAGTTGATCCCCAAGGCGCTCAACATTGAACAAAACCTTATCACACAAGGAGGGACACCTACTTATCAAGAAAACCACACATCAACTAGTTACAATGAAAAAATTGGTACATGCCTGTGAAAAATAAGAATGTCACTAACGATGGTGTCGTTGATGCCAAAGTTGTGATCAGTGCTCAAAGGAAAAACACACAAACATATTAGCAACTGCAAGCCAATAAGAAAAGCAACAGGAAAGCCAACACCATAACACAACCAAACAACCAAGCAGTTAATAATCTGAATAATCAAGGGGGACCACCCCCATGGAAAAAATATTCCCCCAAGCAGAAATACACACCCCTTGGGGAATCAATTGAATCTGTCATGAAGAAATTGGTACAAGAGAAACTCATTACAATCCCCATTTATGAGAATTATCAAGAGCCCCAAGTGAAACCACCATGGTACAATAAAAATTACCTTTGTTATTTTGATAAAATCAAGGGGCATACAATGGCCAATTGCATGAGACTAAAAAAATTAATCCAAGACCTTATCGATGACAAAATCATAAACGTTGAGCAACCTTCAGGGAATCAGGACCTAAAGATATACACAAATTTGATGTCAAATCATAATAAGGGAAAAAATGACAATGGAAAGGGTAAGTATAAAAATGTGAACCATGTTTACAACCATTTTATTAAGTCTTTAGATGAATGGGTCACTATTGTCACCATCAAGGGAGCCTAAGTTGATTGTGGAGTCACCACACATGGTGGTAGAGTTACCATTTTTGGACCATCACAACCACCCAAGGCACCTACATCTAATCCAAAATTCATTCCCAATGGTTATAATGTCTTGGACTAATTGAAGAGATCCCCCTCTCAGATCTCCATCATGGAGTTAATGAAAATCTCACTTGTACATAGAAAAATCCTAGAAGAAGCATTAGCCATGTCCTCCATCCCCATGGATCTTGATGTAGATCAATTCCAAGCTATGGTCTGACACCTCACCACACCAAATCTCCTAACATTTTCTTATCAAGATCTCCCAACCCAACCATCTCATAACTGCCCACTCCATCTTGAAGTCTTCGTCCATAAAAAAAAGTCAAAATAATCTTGGTGGATGGAGGTGCAGGTCTAAATATTTGTACCCTCAAGCTAATAAAAAGTCTTGGATTCTTTGAGGATGTCATTAAAAAGGGAAAAGGTATAAAAATCAGGGCATATGATGACTAGGAAAGAATCTCAAGGCACTATTCAAATCCCTATTCAAGTAGGGCCAGGTATTATGGAAACCACATGCCAAGTCCTTGATCTTGAATTACCTTACAGTATCCTCTTAGGATGTCCATTGATCCATGGGATGCAAGTTGTGGCATCCACCTTCCACCAATGTGTCAAGTTTCCTTATCAAGGTCAAGAGATCACCATCCATGGGGCTCCCGAGCCATTTTATTATTGTAAGAATCTGGAAGCCAAGTACTACAAGATCCCTCAAGTCCCAAAGAATGATGAGGGGCCCACAAATCCTTACATAGACCCATCTACCCTAGCTTCCACTTTTGAGACAAAGACACTTGACATTCCTGACATCTTTGATATCAAAGTCATTATCCAAAACAATGGATGTGGGGACTACAAAATGAAGAAAAATTCTTTTGTGATAAGAGAGTTACCACAATCTCCTAGATCTCATGGGAAACCAAATCCAAATAACAACTCATCCTAAACTTTCAAATCAGACCCCTCTAGATTTAGGTGTTTGGGGGACCTAAGTCGAGAAGTGGTCAGGAAGTGGTAGATGAAAAGTACCCATCAAGTCTACTATACCAAGATAACAGGCCAAAACCTAGTCTTCCCATGGATGATGGCAACAAAGGATTGTAGATGATGCTCGACATGGGCTACAATAGGAACAAGAACTCAAGAAAAATTATAATGGCCTCTTAGAACCCATTATTGCTGAGAAGCACTTAAGAAATATTGGCCTTGGATGCACCCCTCTGAAGGTAACCATTCTTGGCAGAGCTCCTTCAGTTAAAAAAGTCAAATCTCCCCTTCAGTTACTAGTATCCATAGGGTTACCTTTAGATAAATTTACCTTTGATATAACTGACATGTGTGATGAAGATCCCCTCATTGATTTAACTATCCTATTTGAAGAATCTTTCTTGTCAATGATCTCCACCCTATCTTTTGAGTCAAAAAACCAAACCAATGAGCTAAAATTAGTCTATCCCCAACTCATCGACTATGACCAACAAGGACCACCAATTTTGGACACGTTAAAAAATGATGAGGCACTCTCAAAATTCATGGGATTGCGGGATACTATACCATGTGGAGATCACAAATCAAGATTCAATGTCGAGCTGGATACACATTCCTACTGTCGAGAAACAATTGAATCCCTCAATTGCAAAAGTGAAAATTTGAGAATAATCTCTAGGTCTTTAAGTGAAAACCACATTGTGGCACTTTTAGACCCAAAAATAGTAAAAACAAAGGATACATCCAATGGTGAAAACCTCTCTAAGGCGCTAGAGGATGAGGGATTCAATCTTCCACTTAGTGTTATTCATCAGGAAAAGTCAGCAATCTTAGCATAAAGATGCAATCTGGTCAATTTGGGAATGGAAGAAACACCACACATCACCTTCTATGCAGAATCACTATTGGCAAAAGAACAAGAAATCCTAGGTACATTCCTAAGGGAAAGAAAGGTAAAATTTGCGTGGACCTACACAGATATGCCTGGTCTTGATCCAGAAATTATGGTTCACCATCTAGCTGTCTATCCAGAAGAAAATATACTAAGATAAAAACTAAGAAAAATGCATCCACAAATAGCATTATTGGTCAAGCTGGAATTACAAAAACTCCTTGATGTTGGCTTCATACGACCAATTTATTATCCAGAGTGGTTCTCAAATCTTGTACCTATTTCAAAGCCCACTAGGGGCATCTGCATCTGTATGGACTTCAAAGAACTTAACAAAGCATGTCCCAAGGATGAATTTCCTCTCGCAAACATTGATATGATCGTGGATATGATGTCAGGTATGTTATGCTATCACTAATGGATGGATTCTCAAGGTACAATTATATCATGATAGCTAAGAATGACCAACACAAGACGGATTTCACTTGTCCATGGGGGACATACTATTGGAACATGATGCCATTTTGGTTAAAGAATGCAGGAGCTACCTATCAAAGAGCTATGACCCTAATCTTCCATGATATGATTCACAAAACCATGGAAGACTATGTGTATGAGATATTGGTTAAATCACATAAACATTGGGATCACATAGCAACACTAAGCTCCATCTTTGACATGCTAGAAGAATACAAGGTGAGGCTCAATCCAAAAAAGTGTGTCTTTGGGTACAATCAGGAAAGCTACTAGGGTGAATTTTATCTATGAGAGGAATCGAGATAGACCTGGCCAAAGTCAAAGTAATTATCGAGATGGAGGCACCAAGAACCTTGAAGCAGTTGAGGGGTTTGAAGGGAAGACTCTTATCCATTTGTTGGTTTATAACACAGTTAGCAGATAAGGCTATCCCATATTATCATCTACTCCACAAGGGGGTAGCATACAAATGGGATGAGAAATGTGACCAGGCTTTCAATAAGATCAAGGAGTACTTGCTCACACCACTAGTTTTCATGCCACCAATTCTAGGCAAGCCATTGATCCTATATAGATCAGCAACAATAGCAGCCCTTGGCGCTCTCTTAGCTCAACATGATGAAAATGGGAAGGAGAGAGCTATTTACTACATTAGTAGAACCATGGTGGGACACGAGCTGAATTACACATCCATTAAGAAGGATTTCTTAGCAATCATGTTCACTGCATAGAAATTTAGACACTATATGCTAACACATTAGATAAAACTCATTTCCAAGATAGATCCTCTCAAGTGTCTGCTTTCTAAAGCAACACTCACAGGGCGAATAGCTAAATGGGTCATGATCCTAATAGAATTTATGACATTGAGTATGTAGAGCGGAAAGGCATTAAAGGATAGGAAATTGTAGATCAATTAGCAGAGGCACCAATGCATTCAGAAAACTCACTTGTATTAGAGTTTCCCGATGAGTCAATCTTTAACATAAGCATAGCAGATCACTAGAAAGTGTATTTTGACCGGTCATACACACAACATTGGTCGGGAGAGGGAGTCTTTTTCATCACACCACAAGGAGACTACATACCAAGGTCATATAAGTTGTATTTTCCTTGCACAAATAACATTGTAGAATATGAGGCTCTTATCATAGGACTTAGAATAGAAGTACAGTGACAAATCATGGAACTCAAGGTCTATGGAGATTTGTAGCTAATCATCAATCAGGTAAATGATGAGTACCAAATGAAGGATGACAAGTTGAATCCATACAAGAAACTGGTGGAAAGCCTCAAAGAATTCTCCATTGACATCACGTTTGAGAAAATACCAAGAGAAAATAATAGAGAAACATATGCTATGGCAACAATTGGATCACTATTGGATATCCCACGCAACATCCCTAAGCAAGAATTCCTTGTAGAGCAACTTCTCATACCAACATTCGGGGTACCAGAGTCTGAATTTGTGTGTGAAATTGTTGGTCCCAGTGATCCTTGGTATCATGATATATACACCTACTTGAGAATAGGAGTCTTCCTCATTGATATAACCCTGAACCTTAAAAAAAAAAATTTCAAGAAGTTATCCCACTTTGTTATCTTAGGAGACGCCCTATATCGTAGGATTATTGAAGAAACCCTTTTACGAAGCCTAAATGTTGAGGAAGCTTTGACTTCCTTAACCGAGGTACACAATGGCATTTGTGGGACACATTCGAGTGGTATGACCTTGGCCAAGAAACTACAGAGGACTAGATACTACTGGCCTACAATGGAGAGGGAAGCTCACGACTATGTCTGAAGGTGCTTGTAGTGTCAACAACATGGGGATCTCATCCATGCACAAGCTCAGGAGCTCCACCCAATCATTACACCTTGGCCCTTTTCATAATGGAGGCTCGATCTCATTGGAAAAATCACCCCCACCTCATCTTAGTGGACATAAGTTCATCATCACCACCATGGAGTACTTCATGAAGTGGGTAGAGGCCATTCCCATGACCTATATCATAGGAAAGCATATTTCCAAGTTCATCCTGAACTACTTAATTTTCCACTACGGTGTCCCTCAAGCCATTATCTCAAATAATGGAACACCTTTCAAAAACTAGGATGTTTGAGACCTATGCCAAAAATTCAATATCTAGTTCATCATTTTTCTACTCCATGCTACCCCCAAGGAAACAGCCAAGATAAAGCTACCAACAAAACTATCTTGAAAATCCTGAAGAAAATAATCAATGAAGCTGGTCGTGACTGGCACCTATAGTTGAACCCCACCGTGTGGGCTTACCGAACAATTACCTGCATGCCAACAAGTACCACTCCATTCTCCCTAGTCTACGGATCAAAATCCATACTCCCATTGACATTGAGCTCCCATCCTTAAGAATATCATTGTAAAATCTCACCATTGATGAAGAATATCAGGTGTCACAGTTGAACGAGCTAGAACTACTGGATGAGTGGTGCATGGATTCTCTAAATCACCCACAGGTCTATTAGAACTACCTCAAGAGTAGCTACAATAAAAAGATTAGGAGTTGAACCTTTCAAGTCAAAGAGCTTGTATTGAAGGAGAACTAGAAAAATGTACCAAATCCAGAAAACAAGGGCAAGTTTGAACCCAATTGGTTGGCACCTTTCATTATCACAACAAGTTATAAATCAGAAGCATATCAGCTATCTACACCTGAAGGTGAACCTCTGCAGGAGCCCATCAATAGTTCCCATCTCAAAAAAAATTATGCCTAAACTTGCAAGGTATAAATCCAAAAATTAAATTTTTCTTTTAAATTATAAAAATCCAAAAATAAAAAGAAAAAGGATTGAAAATAGTAAAGAAAAAAAATCACCCTATAGTGAAAACCACTTCGGTGGCACTTTGGGCAAGTGCCTTGGTGAAAACCTGGCAAATAGGCACCTCATGTAAATAAGCACTTTCCATCGACCATGATCTATATGGCTTGTTCTACATCATTCATCCATCACACTTCCATATCTCCATCCATCACCCATCTGCATTTGCATCATAGCTTGATCTTTTGTTTGTATCATTTCCATCCTAGAACTACTTGGCACATTCCTAAGCTCAATTTGTCATGCCTCTATCAGAGTAGTCTATCACATCGCATAGTGGGGGCATGTTCTTATACCTACATTGGATAGGATTTGTGTATATTCTTGAAGTCTTTCTTAAAATAAAATAAAAAATCCAAAAACATTTAAAAAATTAGAAAACCTAAAAAGATTCAAAACATGTCAAAAATCTAAAAACACTGGTCAAAAAGTTAGGAAAAGTAAAAAAATAGAGTGGTCATGTCGAACTATGGGTCTCTAAGCTCTGAACGTAAGCAAGGCCATCATCAATGTGCCCTTGAGACACCCTAGGTTAGTCCTTTAGGAGTTCGACATAATAAAATGTTGTCTTTCATCTATGTATATATTCATCTTATAGGTTGAGTCAATCAAACTACGTGGTCTCTGTGTGTATAACGTAGGCAAGGCTAATCTTTGATCAACCCCTGAGGCCCCTAGGATAGGTCTTTAGGTTAGGTTCTTGGTCAAAATTTCAGAAAAACACAAAAAACATTAGAAAAATTGAAAATCAGAACATTTGTAAAGCATCTCAAAAATCCCAAAACAGCCTCAAAACATTTCAAAATACCAAAAACATCCATCCCATTTCACTTTCACCTGCAATAAACATCGACTCACAAGACCTTTAGAAAATATTTCCCAACTCTATTGGAATACTACCAGTGAACTGGTTATTAGACAAACTGAGGCCTTGGAGGTTTTGAAGTCTTGCAAACTTAGGTAAAATGGGTTCACTGAGAAGATTGAAAGACATATCTAGCAAAGTAAGATTTCCAAGAAGAAAAAGTTGTTGAGTAACATGACCAACAAGAAAGTTTCCCTGTAAAGATAACTCAACCATTGCAATTCAAATCTCCAATCTACTTGAGAATACTGTCAACCAAAGTATTCCATGAAAGATCTAAATGTTGTAAATACACAGAATCAGGCAAAGCTATTTTCTTGAATCCACCACAAATTTCACTTGGAATGGTGCCACCAAGCTTATTGTTTGAATAGACAAGGTTATTCAACATTCCCAAAATAGAGCACTGAGTCGTTATTTGAACTATGTTGTCTTTGAGCTTAAATGTAGGCAAGGTTAATCTTTGATCAACCCTTGAGACACAAAAACACAAAAACATTTAAATAAATAACCCAAAAATAAAAAAAATAGCCTCATAACATTTCAAAAACATAAAAAACATCCAAATATTTGAAAAAATCCATCCGTCTCATTTCGCTTCACCCATAATAATCAATCATCCATAATAAATCAATCGTCATGTTCAACCTTTGGCAAAACAATTAGAGACAAGTATAGAAAATTTAAAAGTGTAAACACAAATGTCAAGGTCTCAAGTCTAGGTCACTAGGTAAACAAGTTGGTCAATTCTTGGTATCAGTAGCCCATCATCCCATTAATCTCAAAATCATCTGATAACATCATGTCTTAAGATGCATCCTTCCTACAATGGACATCAACATTAGACTTCACCATAGTCTAGTCTTGGCTAGCGGTATGGAGAACATTGAATTGTTTGTTTACTTGATCTTTTCTTGTGATTTATTTTATTGCACATATTCCCATTACCTCTCAAGGATGTCTATCTAAAAATATTTAGAGAGAAAGGAATGGGGCATTGATCATTATATTTTGTTTGCTATGTTTTTTGGACATTCTTATAACATGATTTGGCAAATACTTGCTTTGGTAGGTGTGTATGGAAGAAGTTTTAGATAACTTGTTGACTATTTCATTGATAGGTTATGCCTTTCTGTGTTTTGGTCTAAATGTTTGAAAATTTTGAAATGCATCCTAGTAAGGTTTTTGTATGTCAAGTGTGAACAAGAATACTCCTGTCTATTTTTTGAGTCAAAGTCCATCACACTATATACCACACCATCCTGGTTGTTTGTACCTTGATGCATCGTATCTATGTTTGTTATCAAACATAAGGAAAGTTATGCTCTTTACATCCCTAATCCTTAGATAAGAAAACCATCATCATTCATCATCATATCTCATAAAGTCTTGATGATTCATCAACTTGTTGGACTTCTGCATCTTCTTAGACTCAAGGGTTGATCCCTCTTATTCTTTTTATTTTTCTATCTTTACTAACATTTCTATCCAAGAGTTAAATATGTATGATATATCATAATAGACATGAGGTTACCCATGGCTAATGACTGTCTATACATCATCAAATTTTTCTACATTAAACATTCAAGCTTTCTAGTTCCCTCTGAGTTGAATTAATCTTGAATCTTTATCATGAGATCAACCTGAAAATCGGAGTTTTCACCCGATCTCTTGAGGGGGTAGTGTACCAACATACTTCCTTCAATTGGGGCATCCAAAAAAATTATTTTTTTTTTAAATTTTGATCTCAGGAAGGTTATTCTTTGAACCAATGTAGCAGGTACATTGCTTCAAAGAGGGGAAAAATGTAGACATGCAAATAATCTTAACCAATATCATGCATCTAATTCCATTTCCTCTATTAATCAAATAAAGTAATTGATTATATTAATTCACTAATCATGTTTAATTAAAATCTTCAAAATCCTCTTATTAATTAAATAAATCAATTTGTTTATTTAATACCCAAAGTCCTCTTATTTGATTAAATAAATCAAATTCACTAACCCACTTAAAGTTAATTAAATTTTAAATTAATTAACTTTAATCCTCATTACCCATTCTCTAGTTTTTTACTCAACCTTGGTCAAACTCAACCCCAGACTAACCCACCCACTTGCACATGAAAATCAAATTTTCTAATTAACTAATTATCTTATTTTCCCTCTCAAAATCACATTATAGGGAATATTCCCTTTATTTGAATTTCTCAATCAAAAAATTTCTCCCCCCAAAACAATTCAAGCACATGCATTTCATGCCTCTCAAACATGCATTTGGTGCCTCTTACAAACACATACAAACTGTGATCAATCCTTAGCCATTAGCTTTGAGACAAATGTCTCAATGCCATTGGTACTTTTTTAATCCCACATTCTTCCTATTCTCTGATTCTTCAAACCTCTAACCTATACATAGATGTCTTCTCTATTTGAAATATATACTGAGTTTTATGCATTCACGCTATACGCACATTCGTCTTCATCACTTGCATCTTGCTCATAATTTTGAAAGCTTATCAAGGGTTGGGAAAGGGCTACTTTCCACATCAAAGTAGCACCAATCCACTATGAGATAGAGTTTGCTTCATGTTTTCATATGCTTTTGTTTAGTTTCATTGTTTTCTTGGTTGCATATTTAACATGATTGAGTATTTCATAGAGATGTTTAATTTGTTATTCTTTAATTAACTAACCATGCTAATACATGTTACACTATTCTTTATTTAATTTCTTTGTGTACCCTCTCTCTATTGACTATAAAATTATATTTTTTCAATGATGATAATTTCTTTGAACGATATAATTGAAATATTTTACTTGATGTAGAAAAATGTTAGCTATTTATTTCATTTCTTGTGGAAAACTCATGGCATTTCCTTTATATTTATATTTACCTATATCTACAAGTGTACTTGAAGTATTGAGTTAACATTTCTATCAACATTTTTTCATCTTTTGTTAAGTAATTTTTTTATAATTGTGGACTAAGATCCATGTTGTTTAATGCTAATAATTAATTTTCATTGTTATCTTATTGAAATTTATTACAAATAGGGCCTTTCAGTGCCAAAAACCCCTTCATTATAGATTAACTTTCTTAACAAATATAAGACATGTTCAATAAAGCAAGTTTATCTAGTCCATGATGAAATATTATTTATAAAGTTTTCAAATAAATCTCAAAATTTGTATTACAATTAAGTATACCTTGATTTATTTATTATTTTATTCTTCATAATATATTTCATCTTCTTGGTTTTGATCTTAACTCCTCTATAAATTTTTATTTTCTAAATCATTTCAATTATCAGCATTCATTAAATCTTGAACAATATTCTCTTTTATTTGTATCATATGATCTATTGTAATAGAATTCACGCCTTTAGAATTAAACTCAACATGAACATGAGATTGGAATTGTCTTTGAACTAATTCATTGTTACATTCTTGTAGTTGTTATATTTCTATCTTAGTGAATTGATCTAAATGCATGTCTCTTTGCAATCTTCTTCCTAATCTATTTTCACCTCTTGATATGTTCATAGATAATGTGATAATATCCCATATGCATTTTGTCTAATTTTTACTTTGATATCATCAACTATCATAGATGCCCTACATTTAACACATATTTTTTACCATGTTTATTTTTGATAATTTCTTACTTTCTCTCTTTTGACATTTATCATTTTTTATGTTGTTATTTCATATGATTTTAGCTATATTTGCTTCATTTTATTTTTATTTTTTGTTTTCAAAATATACCCTTGGGTAAGGAATACATGCCAAATTAGAATTAAAAATATGTCAATCAAATTATAATACATTTAATAATACCTCCTAAAAATTAAATGTATAAATAATTAAAAAAATATTTTTTACATATTATTAATTAATAATTAATTATAAATTGATAGAATATGAATTTACGACATCTATAAAAATTGAATAGAGTATGATTTCATACATAAAGAAAATTATTTATTTAGATAAATATATTTAAGATGTGTATTTGTTCAAAGTATAAAGTTTTCAACAACTAAATTTTTATATCTATCTATATTTTTTTTAATTCCAAAATATTTATTAATTAATTAGATGAGATGAATTTATTATATGTAGTAAACAATGTGAGTAAAATAAAATAATTTTTATATGTAATATTGACTAATAACTAACTACTAATTGATAGAATATTAATTTATGATATCTATAAAATTTCAAATATAATTTTTTTATAAAAAACATCTTTATTTAGATAGATATATTTATGTATTTTTTTAAATAAAAATCATACAATTATTCACTAAATTATTGTTGAAATAATTTATATTTATTAAAATTATTAAATTTCTAACCACTAGTTTATATCCATAAGTATATATATTTTATAACTCAAAATTAGTTATTAATTACATGAGATGAATGTGTGTAATAAAACTAGCATATATATATATATATATATATAATATTAAATACTAATATATATAAAATAGGTTGAGAGTTATTTTTGCCTATTTTCATCATTTTTCTGTAATCAAAACTCTAATCCTAACCCTAATTGAATGCTATTTTAAATTGTAACCATTTTTTTTCTTTCAGCTTCATATTTATCTTCCCAAAAATAATGTTAAAATATATTTAAAGTAATATCTTTTTTTGAAAGATAAGAATATAAGATTTAAGAGTGGATATGGATTTGCATGTCATTTGAACGTCAATTTCTAGCTGAAGAGTTTTTCCTTACACATTTATTTTTGATGGATGCCATTGTAATACACCTGCCTCGTGGCGTTATATATATATATATATAATAAAATATCTCTAGAGTAAATATAGTTAAGTAAATAATATAAATAAATAAATAAAAAGTAATAATTTTAAATAGTTTAAAAAGTCATAAAATTAAAAAATATATTTTTTAAGAATGAAATTCATACTTGTATTTTTTGTAATTATTGGTTATATTTGTATATTTTGACGCTTACACTAGATTACTTTTTAGTACTATCTATTCTTTTTGTCTCTTTTTTTCTACTTTTTCCTTATTTTCTTTAAGTTTTCTTTAAGTTTTGTAATTATTTTTATGTCAAAGGTGTTCCCTATAAGAGATGGACAACCTCCTTTTTTCCATGAATGGCATGTAGTGCTAAAAAAGGGACGACCTCATTTTTTCTATCAATGACATGCAATGGTGAAAAAGTGATGCAATACGATTAGAAGGATCTCATTTGTCCATATTTTTTATAGTTTTTGTTTGCCAAAGTTGATTGGTCATTTTATTCTAAATATTTAATTGTATTACAATTTACTAATCAACTTTGTAACATATTTTTCAATGAATTGATAATTTTAATTAATTTTTAAGAATAAATCTAACTATAAAATTTTGAACATATTCTTAAATATAATGCTTAACAAATTTAAAATCAATTATAATTTATAAATTTACTCAAGTAATTTTTATTATATTTTTGGATATCTTGTTTACTAAATTTTATACACTGAAGAATGTTTTTCAAGATTTTATTCAAAGTAAAAATTATATAAATAAATAGTTGTATATTTGTAGTGTATCTTGAATTTAATAATAGTGTTTACAAATTGGGTTTAATTATTATGTAAATTTATAATAAAATAGTGATAGTGTAATATATTTTTATCTATGCATATTTTATGTAGTAGATTTATATTTATAAATTTAAATTATATAGATAATAAAATATTATACTATTGCCATTAGCCATTTTACACATTGATTCACTTACTTATTTTATAATAAAACTTTGAGAAATTTGTATTTATTTTTATTTTGTTTTTTATAGATAGATATTCGTATATAGAAATAGTTTTAAAAATAAATGTTCATATATATATATATATATATATAATTGAGAATTGTTAGTTAGATACTTTAAATAAAATTAATGATTTCTTATGTATATTTGATGTTAGAAAATATAAAAATAATTTAAATCCTTTCAAATGGTGATTTATTATGTTTGAGTTGTTGAGGGTTCAAGATGAAAGATGTATGGAGTCTTTAGTAACATAAAATATTGGCATGCAAGCTATCTTTGTACGATGAAGTTATGACAAGTCATGTGTACTATTCCTAAAAGTACTATTGGTTGTGAAAAATAATTCTAAGAAATTAAACATCTCCAAAGATGTTACAAAATCAAAGTTAGTTTTGATACATTGGATATATCAATGAATGTATTTTGAATGAAATAAATTATATAAATGAAAATAGAGTATATCAAATATGAAAAGATACAAAATAAACAAAATTCTTGATCTTTAATAGTGTTTTTTTAATTTTATATTTAATATATTGTTTTGATTGGAGGTAAAAAATGGGTTTTGAAGGGGCCCGAAACCTTTTACAAAATAAAGTAGTTGATAAAAAAAGAAAACAACATTACACAAGAATTAGCCCAACGACAGCAAACCAATAGCCAAAAACAACCAAAAAGAAGGCAGCCAACTAATAACACTACATATTGTTTATTATCTCTACAACCTCCATTTCACTAGTAGCCATCTTCTACACATTATCCATAATATCAGACACCTCTATACTAGAGGCCCCGCCTTGAGCTTTCATTCTATTTCTAGTTCTGACCCCTGGCCCACCATTTTTTACCTCACCACTCAAAACACTACCTTTAACATCACCCTTCTCACCAGCACAATCCACATCCAGCAACTTACCCATAATAGCAGTATCATCAACAAACAGATTATCCTAATTTATTTAATATATTGTTTTTTATTAACATTTTTAACATTCTAATTTATAATACAAATAGTTATATTAATTTAAATAATAGGTAAAGTATTAAAATTTAATTTTTAACATATTTAACATTTCTAATTATTATTACTCATTCCTTTGAATGATGAGTGAGAAGAGGGAGACGGGTAGGAAGAGGAATGAATGAGGCAAAGATCTTGATGCAAATGCAGATGTTCCTTCTTTGGGGCTCCCTTGCTAGTTGTTATGGAGTTTTCAATGGTGGGATCTGGCATGGATTGTGTGCAGTTGTGTGATGGTGGTAGTTTTGACTATTCATCCTTTTCTAATGAAGGCAGTACAATTGAAGATGAGGACCTTGTTGATGGATAATTCACAAAGTCGGGCAGGCCAATTTTGAAGGTGGGCTCCCATGTTTTCCCCTCTGGGGAAATCAGGGGTGGCTCTTCTATTGCAAAGATATTTTCTAGTGATGTTGCATTCTCTGATTTTGCTGAAGATGTCGTTATGTCCTTAGAAGTTGATTTATGGGCACATGAATGGGATGAGGAAGATATTCTTTCCTCTGATTGTGGATATCCTATTGATGGTTCTCTTCTTGTTGATGCTTGGGATAGGGACAATTAAGGGTTTGCTAAGGAGGATGAGTTTCTTCTTGATATCCTTCTTGAGGCACAGTTGAAGGATCAAAAGAGTGAGGCTGTGAGATCTAAGTATCTTCTTAAAAATACTTGGTTTAAGGGTCTCAAGAAAGGTTTTCTTCTCCCTTGTTTTATTGAGGGACATATTGTTTTGCCTCCTCCTGAGGGGATTCATATTATTTCTCCTTCGACCTCTATTGGTGAGCAGAAGGATTATAGGGTTGAGAGCACAAGTGCTCCTATAGCTACTATTTCTTCCTCTCCCACCCTAGTTCCAAACCCATGGGTGTTGGATAGGCTATGTTCTAAGGAAGTGAGTGACACATCTAACCTACAACATGGTTTTGACTGCAAAGTTTCAAATGGAAGCTCCATAGATGCTATGGAGGAAGGTAAATTTCAAATTGAAATTCCCGATTCTCTCCTTTTTGAGTCTATGGAGTGGCTTAAGAGCTCATTGGTTGGGAGATTATGTGGCAATAATCCCATTATCAATGTTTTCAGAAGATGGGTCCTTCAGGTTGGGAAGATTAATGGTGGTGTTGAGGTAACTACTTTGTTGAATGATTGTTTTCTTTTTCTTTTCCCTATGAGGAAGGTTTTTCAAGGGTCCTTTGAAATGGCCCCTAGTTTCTTGGCTCAAATGACCTTTTTCTTAAGAAGCGGTTCCTTGGTTTGAACCCATTTATAGGAACTTTCAAGTTTCCTATTTGGGTTTGTTTGCTAAGGCTTCCTTTAGAGTTTTGGAATGAAAATATTTTTATGAGCATTGCTAACTCTTTTGGGAAATAACTATACTACAGAATAAGGTTGCCACTAATATTACCTTACCTTCTAAATTTGGTAAGTGGGTGTAGTAGATTGATTATGAGGACACCCCAATTATTTTCCATTATTGTGGAAAATTCGGTCATGCCTCCATTACTTTCTTGAGTTTTAAGAAACAACACGTCGTTTGGAAGAAGGAAAAGATTCCAAAGTTGTTGTGCAGGATTACACTACTTCCCTCGTGGAGTTTTAGCATGAAGCTTTTAAAGGAATTCCGTCCTCCCCGATGTTGGACTCCTCTGTTGTAACTTCGAGGTTGGAAGTTGGTTCTGTAAGTGATCAAGTGTCTTCTCCTTAAAAATAAAGAAGAAAAGGTTTTTGGAAAAGAATCATTATATTACAACAAAAATTCATAGAACAATTTTTTTAACCACCACAACTTAGTGCTGGTTGGGTGGTATTTGTTGATTTGTAATGCTCTGTTTCTTTCAGTCATGTTTTTTTTTGTTTGGTTGTCCTTTTTTGTCAGGTTGTTCTTATTGCCCTATAACCCCTTCAAAAACCAGCTTTTCTAATAAAAACATTTCTAATTATTAAGATTTATGAAAGTATTTTAATATTATTTTTATTTAAAATTTCCTATTAATTGATTTAAATAAATTAAACAGTTATTTTAACAATTTAGTTTTTCAGTAAAGATGAATTAAAAATCCATTAAATAACCAAACCATCGTGAAATTGCATATATGACGGTGAGGCTGTAAAATTCCATTACAAATTTATTCTTAGCTTCTATATATATAACATTCACCTGCGGAATACAACATTCATAATCACCCGGAAAGAAAAGCTAGTTTATTCCCTGGTCAAAGCAAGTCTCACGTGACAAGGCACCCTGGCATAGAGGAGCTAAACATTTTAACTGTAGTATAGGGCGTAAAACTTTAAAAAACAGATTGACAACTGGAATCTAATAGAGGTCCACTAGATACTGTAGAGATTTCATGACTACTTGTGTATCAGTATCCATCTTTCCTTGGAGCATTAGGAGAACTTGAGCCATGCTTGGCCTCTCATTCTCATCCCTTGCAATGCATACAAAGCTTGCAAGAGTAGCTCTTCTCACCTCTTCAACATCCGCATGCACTGCAATTCTTTCGTCCACAATACTCATCATGTTTCCGTTTTGAATTTGATTTGCGGCCCATGACGGAAAGTATTGCTTACTCTGTTCCTTCACGCTCATGTCCACATTTCTTCGACCCGATATTATCTCCAGTAGCATCATGCCAAAGCTGTACACGTCTGCCTTGGAAGTGATTGCTAAGCCTTCGAGCCACTCGGGAGCAATATACCCTCGAGTTCCTCTCATGCTTGTCAAAACCCTGCTGAAATCTCTTCCCACCAACTTCGCCAGCCCAAAATCAGCCACCTTTGCGCTGAAATCGCTATCCAGCAGAATGTTTTCAGGCTTTATATCGGAGTGAATGATTTGATCTCTGCATTCTTCGTGGAGATAAACTAAAGCTCGTGCAGTGCCTAAAGCGATCTCGAATCGTGTCTTCCACTCCAACAGCTTTTGTGATCCAGCGTATAGAAAGGAATTGAGAGACCCGTTGGGCATGTACTCGTAAACCAGCAGCCTTCGTGATCCTTCTGTGCAAAACCCGCAAAGCCTGACCAAATTGACATGTTGTATGCTTCCGATGGTGCTTATTTCTGCACGAAACTGCTTTTCTACCTGTGTAGAACCCTCTAATTTTTTAACTGCTACAAGCGTATTGTCTGGGAGAGATCCTTTGAAGACAGAGCCAAATGCTCCTTTCCCTAACTCAGCCCTGAAATTGTTGGTTGCAATTCGCAGCTCCTTGTAAGTGAATGTCCTCAACGAAGCAGGCAGCTCACCTTCTGTATCTCCTTCATCACCCAGTAATCCACGCCTCTTCCGAAGAAACATAATAACAAGGAAAGCTAAAACAAGAATGAAAGCAGTACCAGCGGGAAGTGAAATCGACAGGACACGTACTTTTGTACTTCCTCCACTGGATATCGATTGCCGCAACTCAGAAGCAGCCATGCGAAGGAAGACGGGCTGGGTGTTTGACGCAACGTGAATATTGAACAGATCCCCAAACCACATTCTACAAATGGGAGGAGTAGACTTAGTGAGATCAAAGGCTGTGCAGGAGCAATTTTCCAGACATGCAGCCCTGCATGTTCGTAGAGTTGGGTAGTGGGGATATGGAACAGCTTCTTTCTCTGCTAAGGCTATGTCACTCTTTTGAAGGAAACCATCGGTGGTGCCGTTGCTGGGAGAGCAGTGGAGAGAGCTTTTGCGAAGGCATCCGCTTGACCACCATTCTTGTGAATACCAGGCGCGATTGTCTTTGGGGTTGAAGCCATCCAGACAGCTGCAGAATTGAAGATTGTTTCTGTTGCATGCTCCGTAAGCCCCGCATATATCATAAACAAGGCACAGGTCTTTTGGCACAGATCAGATGAGACTCCAGCTGCTATTATGAATTAAATAGAAAGATCGTACATCTCCTGTTTTATAGAGGACTAGACGCTGCATGACACTGTCAAATTTTGATATTTGAATATACGTGAAGTACATCTTTGTGGGAGAAATCCTTACGAAGGGTGTTCTAAGAGTTTCGGATTCGTACTTATTCAACATATCTGGCATACCGCTGAAATGGTCAACAACCCACTCTCCGCTGCTCCAGTAACTAATATTGTTGTTATATACCAACAAAAACTGCGTCTTGCCTGGGGCTGGATCCATTTCTAAAGAGAAAGGTCCAGGTGCGGGATCGAATGAACTCTTCCAAGAAGTTAGCTTCATGCCTTTCCACATCTTCATTCCCCACAGCCATGTGTCTCCTGGATACAAGAAACTCTCCCAGACAATCTCAGAAATGTTGATGACGCCCAACATAACAAAATTACCAGAATCCAATATCATAGCTCTGGAGGCTATGGCTTTCTGGTTCTTCCTTGTCGACCATATCGATCGCCCCTCTGAATCATACAGTTTGAGATAGCCGTCTGTTGAAAGCTTCAAAACGCCCGGCTTGTTTCTGATGGGAGTCTCTCTATTAGCCACCCAAACAACGGTCTTCTCGGAGGTTTGAGCATACCAGATGCCAATGTACCAGTTATTGGTTCCATTAGGACAGAAAAACCCCAACTCGAAGGTGCCATTCTTTGAAACTATGCTCTGATTTCCAGTGAGAGAGGCTCCCAAAGCGATGCTGTCTCCACCATCAACTGCAAGGGTATCGCAATTGTAAAGTAGAGTAAGCATATAAAGCGCTGCAAGGAAGAAATGCCATGTAAACAGACTATTTACGGCCATTTCGGAAAACCTCAAACGCGCTTGGAACAAAACCCGAGAACTACGCACAGATTTGGTGGTGATTGTTCCGAGAACTACGCACAGGTTTGGTGGTGAGAATATTATATAGGGCAAAAGTAATCGACGGAGGTATGTTCATTGTTCATTTTACGGAGTACATTAAGACCAACAATCATTTTAACGTTCCACTTTCTTCTAAACATCCATTGGCCTGTTTTCTCCGAATTAAATGGTATGTTACGGCAGAATTTATAAAATTGGTCAGAAATGTTATTTGATTTACTTGAGAACTATTAATATTGACAGTTAATAATTTTATATTTCATTTACATTTGTACATGGCATGACAGTAGATCTGAGATTTGATATTTTTCATATTATCTGAGATTTGATATTTTTCATATTTTTAATATTTCATAAAGTCAAATCATATTTAATGAATTCTGATTGTAAAAAATATATAAATGACAGATTAGTAGACTAGATTAGTAGACTTGAAATTTGATAATCTTCACATCTTTTAATATTCCATACAATCAAATCATATTCAATGACCTGTGATTTTCATATATTTGTACAGGACACGACAGTAGACTTAAAATTTGATCGTCTGTAAATTGTACATAACATGACAGTAAATTGTACATAAAATTTGATCGTCTGTAAATTGTACATAGCATGGCAGTCACAGTCCGCTGGACATGGCTGAGGCTGTTGAATATCAGTTTGGTCTTTCTTTTCTACAATTTTGTCCATCTTCCCTGCCAAGCCATTTGTAAGGGGCAAAAAGTCCTCGTTTTAGCCGGCTGCCTACATAACAAAGTCTGTAGTGACGAGTTTTTCTCGCACGCGGAAGACAAGTGGTGAAGTTAGTGTCTGTTCTCGCATGGAAAAACATGTAGCGCGGAAAATGGGACGAAAGTAATTATTTTGTCTTTGAAGACTTTATCTTAACGAGTGGAAGAGGTGTGCGTAAAGCTTTCCATCTTCCTCATGCGCATTTTTACTTGCATTTAACTCACAAATAATCAAATCTAAAAACCTAGATATAGGAAGATGAGGAAAAGTATAAGAATAGTTAAAACAAAAAACAAAAAAAACCGAAGTGTTTTATTGGGATTATAAAATTATTATTTATTTTTAAATAATGAAAACAATAAGAAGTAATACTCGTGAATTTTCAATATAATTAGAAAGATTTTATAATTAAAAAGATTGGTTAAATTATTAATATCTTTTTATTAAATAAATTATATTGTAAAAATCAAAACATAATTTTCTAGATTTAAAATAGTGGAGAGTATAGGTCTATTGTATAAATATATATTATTATGAAGAGAAAAAAGAAACTTTTACAATTGGTTTAGGTCAATTTAATAAGCATACACATAGTATACAATAATATAGACTAACAATCAATAATTGACATAATGTTATTTTGACAAATATATATTTTCAAAAAAAGAATAAAAATATTTAGCATGATAAATAAAGAATGACACAAATTGGTGAATATTTTGATATGACCTTGATCTTTGTCTTGGAAATGCAATTTCTTATTCTAGTGATTTTTTTTTGTTTCTATGCTCGACATGTGCAGTAGTATAGAATAGGTTTGCAGTTCTAAAATAGATTCCTAACTACAATATAGTGTTTTTCTCTTAAACTCATCCTCCTTCTCATACAAAATCTTGTTTTTTCGCTCACTTGGTTGGTATCAATCTATTATGTGTCTTTTTGATAGATTAACAAATTTCAATTTTTTAAAATATCTTAGAACACAGGGAACATTGCCTAGGTCAATTGCCAACAAAAGTGTACAAAGATGTAAATTCATTCTTTTTTTTAAAGTGTCTAAATGTTTTTCTATGAATCTTGTCTTTAATGATCTAGAATGCTATTAAGTGCTAGTTCATGACATTAAATCACATAATGTGTATTTAGACAACTCTAGGCAAGAAAGATAAATATATATAGTTATGTTAGGAGGTGTAACCTATAGTGGGAGAAAGGGGTGAAGTGTAATACATCAAAAAAACAAATAAAGAGCTAACATTAAAATATAACAAATTATTTAAAAAAGAATATTGACAAACAAAATATTTGATAAATATCTAATATAAAAATAATAAAAAACTTAAAGCAAATATGAAAAAAGTAGATGAAAATATGAAAAGAAGAATAATACAAGAGCATTAAAAAATAACCTAGTGCAAGTGTCAAAATAGTTGAATATAAATATAAGAAAGAATTATGAAAATTACATGTTTGAATTCTTTTTAATTTTTTTTTAAACTATTTAATTTTTTATTATTTATTTAACTATATTCTTTAGAGATATTTTATTCTATTTTATATTTTTATTATATATAATAAATTCATCTCATCTAATTAATAACTAATCTTGAGCTTATAACATAAATACATACATATATAAAGTAGTGGTTAGAAATTTTAGAATTTTAATAAATATAAAGTACTTCAACAATAATTTATTGATTAATTTTATGATTGATAATTTAAGAAAACACATAACTTAAATAGATCGATCTAAATAGTTTTTTGTTAACAGATACAAAACTTACATTTGAATTTTTATAGATATAATAAATTAATCTTCTACCAATAAATAGTTAATTATTAGTCAATATTATATATAAGGGATATTTTATTTTATTCACATTTTTACTACATATAATAAATTCATCTCATCTAATTAATTATTAAATATTTTTGACTTAAAAATTATATGAATAGATATATAAACTAGTAATTTGAAACTTTATAATTTAATAAATACACATCTTAAATATATTTATCTAAATAAATATTTTTTATATATGAAATTTATATTTTATTTGACTTTTATAGATGTCATAAATTAATATTTATCAATTAATAGTTGAATATTAATTAATAATATTTCAAAAATAAATATTATAAAAAGAAAACTAAATCAAATATAGCTAAAATTATATGAAATAACAATATAAATTTAGAAAGGTAAAAAGCAAGAAATTATCAAAAATAAAAAATATAGAGAAAGATGTGTTAAATGTATAGTATTTATTATAGTTGATGATATCAAAGTAGAAATCAAACAACATATAAGTGAGATATTAGTAATTTTCTATAAATATATCAAGAGGTGAAAAATAGATTAAAAAGAAGATTACAAAGAGATATGCATTTAGATCAAATCAATATGATAAAAAGATAATAATTACAAGAACATAATTATGAATTAGTTCAAAGAAAATGACAATCTCATACTCATGCTGAATTTAATTATAAGAAGATGTATTCTATTATAATAAAACATTTGATAAAAATATAAATTTTATCTATAAAAATCAAATATAAATTTCATACATACAAAAAATAAAACTATTAAAAGAAAAAAAAATAAAATAAATAAATATAAATACAGACTAAATAATCTAACCCATATTTATTTTACTTCTCAATTAATCCACTTCACTTATTTTAATCATAAAATCCAATCTCAACTAATCCATTTCACTACTTATTTTAATCACTTCACATCTAGATTTTATTGAGATTGATATATCATCATTCATCATTTAGACTTACCTATTGTAGATTGTATTTTAGTTCTTACAAGTGTCAAAAGAAGAAGAAATCCAGAACACCATGTAGAATTTGGACATAACGGCCAGTTCACGGCAAAGTGTTAAAAGGAAAATATATAACATTTATTTGAATTTGTGAGGCCACAGATATTTCCAATCCTACATTTCCAAATTCCTCGGCATGGGCAGTTTGACTGGGCTTCTTTGTCTGGGCTTCGGGAAAAACTTAGTTACCCACTGGAACGTCCCTTGCTTTCAAACAGTCAAATGGTAGTGTATTATATCATTTATGAAGGGTCAATTTATGATTGGATTAATTAGATTTTTTAATTAATTTTGATTAATTAAAAAAAAAATATTACTAATAAATTTAAAATTTAAATAATTTTTGATAGATATCTTTAAAAAACAATATTTGATTAAAAAGCATTCTAAAATGTGTATATATTAAACGTATAATAATATATTGAAATGTGAATATAGTTTAATTAAATAAATAAAAAATAGTTAATAGTTAATTTGTTAGCTTTGACATCATAATGCTAATCATAATGTATGGAAATGTTTATAATCAATTATGATATACTAAAATGTCAATATAGTCTAAATAATAAATAGGGCAATG
The DNA here is from genome assembly GCA_007258455.2 of Sequoia sempervirens. NCBI lineage: Eukaryota > Viridiplantae > Streptophyta > Pinopsida > Cupressales > Cupressaceae > Sequoia > Sequoia sempervirens. Next base: position 121,238,024 of record VDFB02047230.1, read on the forward strand.
GATGTTTCTCAAAGAATAAATTAGATTGGATGTTTTGAAGAAAATGAAAAATGTAAGTGATGTTGAAGTAAATTTAATTTATAAAGTGAACAATGATAATATTGATAAATAGATTTAGGGTAGTTGTTAGATTGCAATTGCCAAGTTCTCTGGAGTTAACCTTCTTATGAAATCAACATTATAATTATGTTGGGGAAAAAGGGGATCTAGGGTCTAAATAACACCTTTAACACATTTACACATTAAGGAACACAAAAATGACTATAAAAGACCACTTGGCTACTATCCTGAATGGAAGAGCCTAAATGACTAATAAGAGTTTTGGTCCCTTTGTTTGTGGTATTGGGGTTGGATATTATTTAGGAGTGAAGTGTGTGAAATGATAGTGAATTAGGTTGACCATAAACCTAAAAAAAATAATGAAATTACAAAAATGTGTAGAATTGATATCCAGAAACATATTATATAGAAGTAGAGTATAGAGAAAGAGGAACTTGACATTCAAATTTGGAATGAAACTGACTAGATAGGGGTATGGACGCCTTAGAATGGAAATCCTTCTTTTTAAAAATTTTGAATAGATCTTAGTAGGTTATAGTCTATAGGCTTTGTCCTCCTAGAATCATCTTTGAAATTTTGTCTGTCAATAAATAATTCCACTTGCCCTAGTTTATTGAAGGAAGATGCTTGAATGTTGAATCTTGCAATTAGGTCTTGAATCTCCTTCCAACTTTGCTTTGAATTTACCACCTACACACATGAAAGGAGGGAAACAAGTTTTGTTGTATAGGGTATTGCCTAAGTCAAACCCCATTTTGGTGTTTCCACCTCCACAATGGCTATGATGATGTAAAGATTGCTTACCCTAGGTCAAACAAAGGAAAAATAGATAAAACAAGTGATAAATTGACAAGTACTACTACTCACAACTTTAGATCTAAGTTCTTTAATGGACTCAAGTCATGATACGCATCTCATGCAAGGAAAATTTGACTAATTAAAGGTCCTACAAGTGTTAGTACTCACAAAACACATGAACATAAAAGCATGAATGAGATTACTTGAAAAATTGATACATTTCTAACATGATGCTTGACTAAAATAATGTTCTAATAGTTCTTCTAAATCTGCCCTTGATTGCTTTTAAGATGCTCAATTTTTTGAATTCAATTGCTAGATTTTTCTTAGATTTAAAATGATAAAAAATACTTTTATTTATGTTCGTTTATTTGTTTCTCACAAAATCAATTGTGAAAATCTGACAAATAATTTGAATTTATAAATCTAAAAAATCTTACATTTAAATATCTAAATTTGGGCAAAAATAGGTTGGTCAGGGGCATGGGTGCCCTATACTAGACCTATTTTTGGGGTATTTGATATCTTAAATTAATATTTAATATGAAATTCAAATTTTAATTTGATTTCCTTAAAACAACATTTAAAATGAGAAAATAATTAACATAATTAGGTCTATGCATAAAAAAGGGAGCCAAACATAACGTGAAATTGTTGGGGTCAACAATTTACATTAGTACATTTAGTGCTGACTTTAGTGAGTATGAAATTATGCTCATGCTCACAATAAAGTAAAGAGAATCCAAATGGGTTCATTTATCAAGACATTGAAGAAGTAAGATGCCACTAAGTCTAGGGGATTTGCTAGCCCCTAGGGTCAAGATCTTACTACACAACATTTAAAATACAAAGAAATGCACATACATAAGGTACAATGTAAATAATGATCAAACATCGAGAATACACAATGAAGACACAAGGAAAAACATACACAAACATAATGCAAAATAATTATGCAAAAAAAAAACAAGTAGAATGTGCAAACATGATGCATACATGATGTAAACAGAATACATACACAATGTAAAAATGATGAAAACATGATGTAAAAATCATACAAACATGATGTAAAAATGATGTGAATATCCAAAAAATGGGTATGACATCACAAACTAGCAAGATCCACATATACTTACTAGGATCCATACCCCTGATATTCATATATCATAGGCTAGAAAAGTCTGATATTTACTAGATGACCATGAGTATATAAAAGGCATGATAGGATAGTGAAGTTTGGTATTCAGTAGTTGATCTTGATAAGAGACAACACAAGGCTAGTGAAGTTAGATATTTAGTAATTAATTTTTTACAAAAAGGTAGCAATTGAAAACAAACGAGGGCTAGTGATGTAAACCCATCCACGCAACCCTAGGGATGATGCAGAAGCACAAGTAATTTAAAAAAAGGTAAAACAAGATGAGTAAAGTATCCTACTCTAACCACATACATCCTCTAGGCCACGCAATGCGTCTACATGTAACCCCATTACTTATAAAATTAAACCAACAATAGTATAAGAATATTAAACTCAAGATACAACATACAACAAGCATTAAACCATTGCAAGATAAATCTAACACCTAGAAATGTATTGAAACATATTTCCATAGATACAACACCACATAATCATCTAATACACCATTAAGTCCAATAATGAATAGATCATAAATATTATTACAATTACATCACAAGGTTCACCTCGATATAATTGAGGTATTACAATTATACATATAGACCCACAATTACAATGAAGAAGGAGAAGAATAACTCTCAATAAACACATGAGCTCCTCGAACAAGAAGATCCCGCCATCACGAACAGGAAGAGAAACTCAACAGTGAAGAAGCACGCCACCCAACCATATGGTACTCGTAGGCCCAACCCCTGTGCTAGGAGATAGTAATAGGTAACCAAGACAACCTACTATCTCTAGACCCAGGAAATATACAAGACCACACTGTACCAGTAAATACAAAACAACACTGTACCAGTAAACACAAAACATAAGGTTACTTTGCTTCCAGAACCACAAAATCAATACATCCACTGTACAATACAAACTAACTGTTTTCATAGGAGGAGTGTCATGACAAAAGTTTCATTGGTTATCCAAAGGAGTTCTTTCTAGGTCCCAACCTCCATCTTGGGTTATCTTGGTAGCCTCTCACAAACCTGGTCCCACATGCACACCAGTGCGGAATCGATTATCTTTCATGAAGACAAGATAATGATCTTTCCATTCCAGTCCTTCCTAACTCATCTCAAGTATTATACTAGCCCTTGAGCCAATGAGCGAGGCTAAATTATCTGATTAAATTTATTAAGCTACTCTATCCCTAATAAAGGTTATTTAATTTCCACTAATTAAACTGACTTTCACATGAGTTGTCCTGGGACCCCTTTGTGTCCCAACTCCCATTGAAAGCCACTCCCCTATCTACAACACAATAACATATTCCACAACCCAAGGGTAGATAGTGCACAAAATACGATAACAAATATCAATCATTTAGCAAAGAACAACACATCCCGTTCATAGTAATCGGGTGCTCAAATTAAATCACACAACCCATTCATAGTAATCGGGTGTTCAAACTAATTCAGATATCCCTACGGATGTCAAATACTGAATCCCAAATACGTGCACTACCCAAGGAAATCTCAAAAAGGGTGAACAAAAGATACAATAACCCTTTCACAATTTTACAATCTCTTGAAGACTTATATTTTCTTGACAACAAATGTATCCCCAATTCCCAATACATAATAACAAGAAGCCACTCAAGTAATTAAGTAAATGACCATTAGGATTTCCTAAATCCAATAAATCCACAATGAATTAAATCAACTGCTTAACTTTCAGTTTAAAAATTACTCATAATATTCAATTCAAATTTCCCGCAAATGTGAACAGAAAAGAACACAACTTAAAATAATTCAGGCACTTAAATAATCTAATATTTGGATTTCCTAAATCCAAATTGAATTAATATCTCATCACATGCAATTATTCAAAGTAAATATAATTCCATTTGCAATAATAAGGAAATACTTGCAAAACTATTTATTTAACTTCAATTCCACAGTTTCGTATAATAATAACAAACTCAATTTCTCTATTACAATCATTGCATTATAAAATCCTCTACTTGCACATTAAACATTTTAATAATACAATATCTATTTAAGTATAAATCAACTTTCTCTCCAAGTCATTTTATTTTAAGATTTACTAGCCCATGCATTTACATGTTTATATTAAAAATATATACTTCCGTTTACAAACCGTAAAGAAATTAAAACTAGTTGTTAACTCAAATTTTACAAATACATTTAAATAAAAACTCAATCTTTCTAATAAAATCAATTTATTATAAAACACCTACTTTTGAATTGCATGCATTAATTAACAACATAATATTCATTTAAATAAATATCTTTTTAAAATAAATATATATATATTCTAATTACATAATCTAATTATTCTTTTCCTTTTCCAATGTTCATTTTAAAATATCTAATTGTGCATGTGCATGCACCTATTTAAGAATACATTTAAATATATTTATATTTAAATATTTTAAAATTATATGCAATTTTTCTAATATATATTTTTAAATATATATATATATATATATTAATTTAGAATTTTCAAACAATACTAATCATAAAACAAGTTTGTTGCGACTTTAATAACTTTTGTTTTCGGATCTGGGTTTCTCTGAAATTTTTACTGAACCATCAAGTCATTTAAAACATATAAAAAATTCAACTAGTTCATAAATTTCTAGTTATGATTAATTTAGTGACTCACTCTCTCTGCTGTTTTGATTTACAAATTACTAGAGGTTTCCAGTTAAATCAATTTTCTCAAATTTATTAGAAGATTTCATTTTCAATCTTACAGAGGTTTTCTAATTCATCAAATACTTTTCTTTGAACTTTCTATTGTGTTAAAAATCATTCCCTACAAGGATCTAAATCTTCAATGGTAATTTACCATTTTCTACAGAAGAATAAATTCTATTTTCATAGGAAGAGGTTTCTAAGTTTTGAATTAAATTCAACAGAGGTTCAATAATTCCACTATAATTTCCTTCTGTATAAATCTATTTCAAATACTCAATTTAAACAGAGGATCTAAATATGTTCTTCTATAGAGGTTCAATTTTCACAGTAATATTTAAAAAAAAAAGCTTCTACAGTAATGAAAACCTCTTCTAATCTTTTCTAATTTGCATTACCATAATTAAATAACTCTTTCAGATAAAAAATCACAAAAATAATTAAGGAACCTGTTCTAGAAGAATTGTTTCCTCGAGGATTGATGTCGAGCTTCTCTGTAGCTTCAATTTTCCAAAGTAGCCAAAGCTTCCTCCAGTGCAATTGCCTCTTTCTAGAAAACATAATAGTACAGAGCCAAGAATTCTATAGCCAAAATTCTAAAACAAATTCCTCAAAGAGATCCACAATTTCCTCTCCAATTTTCAACAACCCCCATCAAAAACTCCCGTGAAACAAGTTCCTTCACTTTTTCCAATATTTTCCTCTAAGAATCAATTTTCAACAATAAGATAACAATTTTCTAACTCACAGTTATCCCAACAAAATATATTTTCCCTCAACAACCAAAGATATTTTCCAACCACATACATTTAAATAAAATAAAACAATTTACTAATTGCAACCAATTTAAATACTCTTATTTATTTAATTACCATTTATTTTTAATAATAAAAATTACTCAACAACATAACTAAATTAAATTTATTTATTTATTTATTCTAAAGCCTTCACAACAATAATTCAATTAATTAAATATATAAATCAATACATATTTAATTTACCAAATTGAACTTGCACAATAATAAAATACCCAGAACAACAATGATAAGGCTAAGACCAAAACTCAAACTGACGACACACTGTACTAGGGTAAAGGTATGACTAGGTAACCCGTTACTATCTCCCAATATTACTATTGAATAGTGGACATGCTCAGACCTGTGAAACCAGGTGAAACTAATGTCCTGTACCTGTAATCTTGTAAACAAGCAAATATCGTATATTTATACAGATAGCAATTTCATATACACCGTGAAGAGAGAATTATGGAAACCACAGGGCACTTGCAAGCGAGAGATGCAATACCATCCCCTTCACCAATACAGTCACATCAAGATTGATGAAATTAAAACATCAATAATCAATAAATGAGCATACATCAATATTAACTCAAATAACAACTATACTAATGTGGAAGCATGTTATAAACAAATAATCAGTCACAACATCAACTCATCAAAATATCACTATGTCCAAGTAACATCCAACAATGACATAAAGTTTATCAAACAGTAACATAAAGTCAAGATAAACAACCTCATAAAGTCTAGATGATCAGTACATCCGGACAAAATTAAATGGAGGCATTACAAGTGAAGCTTGATATTCACTAGGTGACTTCACCGTGTGTTAACTATACTTTAGGAATTATACTCTGAATAACTTTTATAAGGCACTAAAAATATGATCAATATGCAAAAATGCATCAAGAGTTATAATTTGTGTGAAAAAAAGTGAAGCACATAATGTAATGTATGGTCCCACCTTAAAGAAATTGCTAACACCAACTTGGAGCAATTACGTTTAAGGTCCAAGTCCATATAAAATTTCACAATTGTAGAAATAACATAAGGTACTATCAAGTGAGTGAGGGAGGGAGAGATAGATTTGAAAAGTATTTATCTACCTCTCCCTCCCCCCTCTCTAGGTAGACATAATAGAGAGAGGTATCTACGTAGGGTGCGAGAGGTAGAGAGAGGTGGTGTGGGACAGGGAGAGAGGGAAGGGAGAGACCTTATCACAATGCTTATAAATATTTGAAAGTAGTTATCACTAGATCATAATAGAGGGAGAGAGAGAGGGAAGGAGGGAGATAGGAAGTGATAGGGTGCTAGGGATAGGATATTAGAATAGATGGAGGATGATATGGTAGATGTAG